>CM069863.1:8015474-8345474 GCA_036172795.1 Pelodytes ibericus | reverse complement strand
AAAGTGTGTGTGTGTGTGTGTGTGAGTGAGATAGTGTGTGTGTGTGAGTGAGATAGTGTGTGTGTGTGTGAGTGAGATAGTGTGTGTGTGTGTGTGTGAGTGAGATAGTGTGTGTGTGTGTGTGTGTGAGTGAGATAGTGTGTGTGTGTGTGAGTGAGATAGTGTGTTTGTGTGTGTGTGTGTGTGTGTGAGATAATGGGTGTGTGTGACAGCCACGCAACATCCCTGGATAACATAAATAAGAAAATTAATAAACAATGTCCCCTCCCCATCTGGGGGCTCCTCCAAGGCACCCAGACCACATAAATAATATAAAGAATCATAAAAATAAATTATTGTTGTCTTTCAGTGGCTGGAAAGCTGGTGGCATGCCCACACTGACAGCGGGCCACACTGATCTTATGAGTTCCATGTTTTTTGTTTTAGTGAATACATACCCAGTACATTGATACGTGCATGCCCAGTACCTATCTGACGAAACCTGACCAGCCCATTAATGATCTTCTCACTCATTTGGCTTTTGACCTCACTAAGGAATTGGTTTTGCATACTTCTAAATAGCGACATGGATGAAAGTGCAGCTGTATCTGATGTAGATTTTAAGGCGGGGGGGGGGGGGCTACCCTTTCAAGATATTTTTTCTTTTATGCATCTGGGACTTGTCATACTTAAGTAACTTGCTTTTCTGAAGGTTGACAGATGGGGATAAATATATATTGTATCCTATTTTTGCGGTGTGTGGAATTTCGAATGAGGCAATGTAATTGATGTGATGACAAGTGATACCATCAAAGCACACCTCCGCTAAATACTGAAAGTGTTCATTAGTGAGTTAATGCACCAGAAATAAAGTTAGATCATGACTCAAGGGCCCATCAATGTATCCAAGAAAAATGTCCAAGGAACATGCCACAATAAGTGTATAGAAAGATAACCCTTAGAAAGAAAACCAAAGTCAAAAATAACTTACCACTCATCTTACATGATGTAAGAGGGCGTGTAAAGTGCTTCTCATACGATGGTACCCAAGTACTGGAAACACAAATTACAAATCGTTTAGTTTTCTGTTAAAGGTTAGGTACTTCTGGCTATAAAATTGAACAAGGAAAAAAGAAGAGTAGGGAATGTGATGCTGGAAGAAGAGGGAGTAGGCACTAAGATGCTGGGAGGAGAAGGGACTGTGATAGTAGAGAATTGCAGAGGGCAATGAATGGAAGGAGATCTGTTAAACGAAAGAAAGAATTGCGACTAACTCTCTTCAAAAGCATGTTGATTCAGAAGCTTTGGACAGACATAAAAGTGCCGCTGGTCCAATAGAAGTCTGCTTTGAACCAGATGAACACCTTAAATATGCAGTATTATCAAAGACATGCAAAATGAGGAGTCTGACCCCCTTTGTATTTGATAAGCCAGAAAGTATGGACTACGCAGGATACCAAAATTAAATGGAAGATCGACAATTGGAGAAGACAGTAATGGTGTTATCTCTGAACAAGACAAGGACCCAGGAGCAGAAATAAATACTTGCCAATAGGCCAATCTGGCTAACTTTGTCTGTGATATTGGAGAGAGCGTCTGTAATGGACCTCAGCAAAGGGAGCGCTTGGGTGCATCATTGCACCCCTTACCTCAACTTTTAATATTCCTACGTCCTATAGACCAGAAGCCTGCATGAATTTCTCATCTTTATTTCCTGTGTGTCTAAGTTTGTTATGTCACCCAGTACTTGCATGTTGTGTCTGCCTATAATACAGCAGAATATCTTATGTCACTAATAATAATGATCACAATAATAATAACACACAGGCCAAATACAGTGCAGATCCTTGAAATAAGCAGTCTCCGACATCCAGACGCTGCCTCTATCCCCACCAAGACCGGCAAAAAACAAGAAAATTAGGTATTTGTAAAACAAAATAAGCTAATTAGTGTGCCTGCTAGACTAATTTTTTGCAACATGGTACAGTATGAGAAGAGTTACTGTGAAGAACTCTAATTCAGCTTACTAATTGCAAGATAATACTCAAGGAGAGAATGTAACGCCCATGATCTACCTGTCCGGTCAGAACACGAGACAAGTAGACCGATACTGCTGTATAACAGAATACTATAATACGTCCCTCAAGGCCATATTTAAAATATGTGATCAAAGAAAATTCTGCTGGACTGACTGTTTCATTTTATGCTATTTCACCATTACGACCTCGTTCGAAACTCTTTCTATGATGTCCTCTTTATTATCAGAATAGCTTTTCTCAGCTGGAGCTGTATCAAACTCGAACCTCTCTGAGAGTGGTTATTTATTATTTGTGTTTGCATCTTTAGAGAGCTGGGACTTGTATAAATGTTGTTTGGTGTTTTTTTTAGCTGGGATAGGGACTCGGAGGCTGCATGGCGAGTTATGGGTTAGAATTAACATTGACTCTGTAGGGTCACAACCCCCAATTTGCTTCACTCTCATACCGGAAAATGTAGTAAAAATCCAGTGTGGGAAATTGGTGTCTGCAATGGGTTACAGGAAGATTCCTAGAGAACATGACTCAGAGTGATACAATATTCTATACTTTCACTAATGGTCTTGACATTCTGCTGGTATATTTGAGTTCTGGCCTCCAGGAGAAAGCTCATACCTTGTTCTGAAATTCACCACTTTCTGACAAGTGTGCCAGGCCATGGTTACTGTAGCATCTCACATCGACACAGCATAATGCTGAATGTGTAACGAGGCGTTCAGCTGGGAGAAGAGGGATACAGGGAGTGCCATCCTAGTGTCTGTATCACCTGAGACACTGGAGCTGGTTAGTATTAAAGGGAAAATATAATACAAAATAAAAAAAACAACTTTTTACAGACAATACTGATGTTAACTTATGGTTCGTCAGTCAGCGGACTGAGGTCAACAGGACATTACTCGTACATAATCCGACTTACTCAGATAATCACAGAAATATAATGGCTAAGGCTATTATCAGCAACAAAGAAAAGAGGGCTGTAGGTTGGGAGAATTTAAAAAACCACTCTAGAACCGTAGGAACATACAATGTGCCACCGGCAGATAAGAACCGTTCGGACCATTTAGTCTGCCCAATTATCTGAATACTTTCATTAGTCCCTTGCCTTATCTTATATCTAGGATAGCCCTGTGCCTATCCCATGCATGCTTAAACTCCTTCACTGTATTAACCTCTACCACTTCTGCTTGGAGGTTGTTCCATGCATCCACTACCCTCTCAGTAAAATAATACTTCTTGATATTAAAAAAAGGGTGTTTAGGTGATGCAATAACAGGTATATTTAGCCCCCACCAATATGTGCTATACAGAAAACAATCTCTATATCATTCCAGAATACCACCTATTTATTTGTCTGTTCTACAAGATAAGTATTTCCAGTATAACGTGTAAAAAGTAAAAGAGAAAAGTAACACAATAGTGCAGTATGTTTCAAAAAGATATATGCCCCAAATGCACTCACAGACATGGGATAAACCCAGTGCTTTGAGTGCAGGGAAGGCATTCACAGGGGAGGACAAACCTATTTGAAGGTTCCTTCAAACCATGAACCAACCATTCTCTGAACTCTTGCCAAAGTATCAATATCCTTCTGGAGATACGGTCTCCAGTACTGCGTACAATACTTCAAGTGAGGTCTCACCAGTGCTCTGTACAATGGCATGAGCACTTCCCTCTGTCTACTGCTAATACCTCTCCCTATGCAACCAAGCATTCTGCTAATACCTCTCCCTATGCAACCAAGCATTCTGCTAATAACTCTCCCTATACGATCAAGCATTCTGCTAATATCTCTCCCTATACCACCAAGCATTCTGCTAATACATCTCCCTATACAACCAAGCAGTCTGCTAATACCTCTCCCTATGCGACCAAGGATTCTGCTAATACCTCTCCCTACACAACCAAGCATTCTGCTGATACCTCTCCCTATACAACCAAGCATTCTGCTAATACTTTTCCCTATACAACCAAGCATTCTGCTAATACTTTTCCCTATACAACCAAGCATTCTGCTAATACTTCTCACTATACAACCAAACATTCTGCTAATACTTCTCCCTATACAACCAAACATTCTGCTGATACCTCTCCCTATACAACCAAGCATTCTGCTAATACTTTTCCCTATACAACCAAGCATTCTGCTAATACCTCTCCCTATGCAACCAAGCATTCTGCTAATAACTCTCCCTATACGATCAAGCATTCTGCTAATATCTCTCCCTATACCACCAAGCATTCTGCTAATACATCTCCCTATACAACCAAGCAGTCTGCTAATACCTCTCCCTATGCAACCAAGGATTCTGCTAATACCTCTCCCTACACAACCAAGCATTCTGCTGATACCTCTCCCTATACAACCAAGCATTCTGCTAATACTTTTCCCTATACAACCAAGCATTCTGCTAATACTTTTCCCTATACAACCAAGCATTCTGCTAATACTTCTCACTATACAACCAAACATTCTGCTGATACCTCTCCCTATACAACCAAGCATTCTGCTAATACTTCTCCCTATACAACCAAACATTCTGCTGATACCTCTCCCTATACAACCAAGCATTCTGCTAATACTTTTCCCTATACAACCAAGCATTCTGCTAATACTTCTCCCTATACAACCAAACATTCTGCTAATACTTCTCCCTATACAACCAAACATTCTGCTGATACCTCTCCCTATGCAACCAGACATTCTGCTAATACTTCTCCCTATACAACCAAACATTCTGCTGATACCTCTCCCTATACAACCAAGCATTCTGCTAATACTTCTCCCTATACAACCAAACATTCTGCTGATACCTCTCCCTATACAACCAAGCATTCTGCTAATACTTTTCCCTATACAACCAAGCATTCTGCTAATACTTCTCCCTATACAACCAAACATTCTGCTAATACATCTCCCTATACAACCAAGCAGTCTGCTAATACCTCTCCCTATGCGACCAAGGATTCTGCTAATACCTCTCCCTACACAACCAAGCATTCTGCTGATACCTCTCCCTATACAACCAAGCATTCTGCTAATACTTTTCCCTATACAACCAAGCATTCTGCTAATACTTTTCCCTATACAACCAAGCATTCTGCTAATACTTCTCACTATACAACCAAACATTCTGCTGATACCTCTCCCTATACAACCAAGCATTCTGCTAATACTTCTCCCTATACAACCAAACATTCTGCTGATACCTCTCCCTATACAACCAAGCATTCTGCTAATACCTCTCCCTATGCAACCAAGCATTCTGCTAATAACTCTCCCTATACGATCAAGCATTCTGCTAATATCTCTCCCTATACCACCAAGCATTCTGCTAATACATCTCCCTATACAACCAAGCAGTCTGCTAATACCTCTCCCTATGCAACCAAGGATTCTGCTAATACCTCTCCCTACACAACCAAGCATTCTGCTGATACCTCTCCCTATACAACCAAGCATTCTGCTAATACTTTTCCCTATACAACCAAGCATTCTGCTAATACTTTTCCCTATACAACCAAGCATTCTGCTAATACTTCTCACTATACAACCAAACATTCTGCTGATACCTCTCCCTATACAACCAAGCATTCTGCTAATACTTTTCCCTATACAACCAAGCATTCTGCTAATACTTCTCCCTATACAACCAAACATTCTGCTAATACTTCTCCCTATACAACCAAACATTCTGCTGATACCTCTCCCTATGCAACCAGACATTCTGCTAATACTTCTCCCTATACAACCAAACATTCTGCTGATACCTCTCCCTATACAACCAAGCATTCTGCTAATACTTTTCCCTATACAACCAAGCATTCTGCTAATACTTTTCTCTATACAACCAGCATTCTGCTAATACTTCTCCTTATACCACCAAGCATTCAGAAAATACTTGGCACAAGGGAAACTAATCTTCTACAGGTTTGAAGTTAGGGTGCATGAGTTGAATGGAAGATATATTAGTAACTAGCAGCCTGGTGAACATGATAGCTGAATCCTATGCATGAACAATTCTTAAAGAACTCCCAGGCACCCCAAGGTAATCTTTTCTCTCCCTGATCACTTCGCCAGAGACTGCCATGATGGTTCCCTAATGCCCAAAAAGCCTGTTACACTCACAGCAGCAACCGAGCACATCAGCAGCCACTGGGAGCTTCTAGAAGCAGAGATGCAGAGGGGATGCCGACTGTCGCTTGCTTGTGTTATCAGTGTCCTTCGAGAGTCAGCTCTGCAGCAACGCTAGTCTGGCAGTTAAATGGAGTTCATAGAGAAGCGAGTGACAAGCAGAGACACTTATTGAACAGTCAGGTGAATCCAGACATCCATTGTTTTCAGGTAATTATTATGTCTGGAAAATAAGAATTTCTCCTGTCCCATTCTACAAAACACCCCACTGCCCCGAAGATGTCATTGTATTTATCTTTAATGAACAATAAACAAGGGGGGGGGGAGCGTTATTGACCACAAACATGGCTCCTAAATATCCTAGAGGTTTGGAGAGGTATGTGTCTGTGTCTAATATTTCTCACACAATCACTGTGCAGCCAGACAATTTAAAAGTCTGGATAACCTACTGCGAATGTAGAGAATAAAAAATGATGAAAAATGATCTATACATTGTGTTAGCAAAATTGTAAGTAAATGCTTAAAATTAGGAGAAAAATGTATTTTAAATGTGTCTATGTAGAGTCTCCTGCTTATGACATCACCTGTGGCTTGATATGCAAATGACACAGCTCCCATTGAAAAGCAGTTCATTTGCATACCGTGCCACAGGTGATGTCATAAGCCGGAGATTCCACAGACACATTCAGAACACATCACTCTCCTTATTGAAGCCTTTGCTTGATTTACAATGTTACAGTCTCTTTAAATCTTGCGCTTGTATGTGTTTGCAACTGATCTGAAGAGCTTATGCTCTATAGATGGAAGGCGGGGGGTTTAGTGGCATTATGATGCACTGATCCAATGCCAGTGCCTTCTACATTGCAGCAAAATTATATTTTTGGATAAAAACTGCATTATGTATGGTAAACGCAATTCTTTATGGCCTAAAATCTGCAAAGAAAGTGTCATTACGTTATTGCTGTTGCTATAGCGTTAGTGCTGGCCCCTTTTATTGAGTTAAATCAAGGATAACCACGCCCTCTGCATTCCAAGCACTTGAAACAGCTGAGAGCTGCAGGGTTCATAGTACTAGCAGGTGAGATAGCTCAGGGGGCTAAGGCATCACCAGGAGAATCTGCTCACCCCTTGAGAGTCACAGCCTCAATCCTCAGCAGGACTGACTCAACTCTTCATCCTTCTGAGGTAGATAAAATGAGTGCCATTAAATTGGGTAAAAGAAACATCCCTTAGATGTTGTGACATGCTTACCAGAGCATATCTTAATGTAACATTACTGTGTTATTATTACATTTATTGAGGTAAGCATATATAGTGCTAGGGGTTCTTACCAAAGAACACCAACTGGTAGGTGAGGTTCCAACCTGACCTTCAGATCTTTCTTTGTTTGTTGTCCTCTTAGTAGGGTAGATGAAACGTGTACAACACAGAAAAGATGAATGAAGTGGAACTGCCGCTTAACCAGAGAGGCTACACCCTCGTATGAACGACTGTTCTTTGTCAGTTCTCTGCTGCTAAAGTGCAGTGTGACTCACGGTTATGCAAGTTTCTCACTGTGTCGCATAAAACAGTATTTAATGTATTGCATTTTTTTTTTTAGGCCTTTTATTTATTTTTTGCACTGTGAGTTTCCCAAACCATAGAAATTTACACTAATCAATGGAACATTGAAATTGATTGCTCCTTCTGTCTTGAGTTAGGTAAAATGGACTGTAATCTAACAACAACAACAACAAAAAAAAATTGTACGTTACATTCGGTGGCACTTGCCTTGTCTGGAATTATGTTTTCTGCCAAATTTACAGAAACAACCAATACATCATATCTTTAATGGGAGATGCTTAGTATGTAAACTACTCTCGTGCACTTGTTTGTATGTCAGTTGTATATTTTGTCTATAAAGTTCAGTAGGTTCTTTGTGTTTAGCATTTTTTTTTTTTGTGTATAATTCCAACTTTCCATCAAGCCTTTTCATTCCTGTCATGCACTTTTTCTGTTATTGTTAAAATTAAATACAAGATTTTTAACATAGCTGTAATTTCTTTAACTTTTCAGCATGCACAGTGGGCACTCTGCATCACTGGAATGCTGGGAGCAAGTAATCCGTTTCTGATTGGCTCATAGCAGTAGTGTGAGGGTCTATTCTTCTGCCAAGTTAAAGATCTCAAAGTCACATTTTCCCTGAGAGTATGCTTTCCTTTCCCATTGCCAGTTGCTGACTCTACAAACATTAGGATCCCCCTCTCTCTCTGTTATTGGTCTCAGTGGCCCACATGTGCTACATTTACCACCCGTGCCATAGGTTTGCCATCAATGCTTTAGAAAGAAAGCCTCATGATTTAGAAATATTCTAGATAGTCTGTGGCATGCTGATGATACCATGTATTCGAATGGTAATTAGAAATCGATTTTTCATAGCAACATTATATAACTAACATTATTTTATTTTTTTTAAACCAATATTTGCACAGCTTATGTGATCTGTTGCTTGCAAATCATTTTTTCTGTATGCTTTTTTGGGAGTTAGACGGGCCAATATATTATAATATTGGGCTAGTTGGGGAGGTGCGTCTATGACAGTTCAGCGCGGCTGCTTCACCACTGAGAGTTCAGCGTGGCAGTTTGAATGCTTAACTCTCAGTCACTTCATCGTGCCAGTGTTAGTGCTGACAGTTCTGCGCTGAGCTGTCAGCGCTTCCAAACATACACCCCCAATAAATCAACCTCCCTAATAAATTAAACACCCTCATACTAACATCCCCGACCCACACACTAATACTAACGCTATCCCCTGAATCCTAATACTAACATTAACCCCCCAAACCCTAATACTAACATTAACCCTCCCCAAACACTAATACTAACATTAACCCACCCCAAACACTAATACTAACATTAACCCCCCCATTACTAATACTAACATTAACCCCCCCAATTACTAATACTAACATTAACCCCCCCAATTACTAATACTAACATTAACCCCCCCAATTACTAATACTAACATTAACCCTCCCCAAACACTAATACTAACATTAACCCTCCCCAAACACTAATACTAACATTAACCCCCCCAAACACTAATACTAACATTAACCCCCCCAATTACTAATACTAACATTAACCCTCCCCAAACACTAATACTAACATTAACCCCCCCAAACACTAATACTAACATTAACCCCCCAAACACTAATACTAACATTAACCCCCCCAAACACTAATACTAACATTAACCCCCCCAAACACTAATACTAACATTAACCCTCCCCAAACACTAATACTAACATTAACCCTCCCCAAACACTAATACTAACATTAACCCCCCCAATTACTAATACTAACATTAACCCTCCCCAAACACTAATACTAACATTAACCCACCCCAAACACTAATACTAACATTAACCCCCCCAAACACTAATACTAACATTAACCCTCCCCAAACACTAATACTAACATTAACCCCCCCAATTACTAATACTAACATTAACCCTCCCCAAACACTAATACTAACATTAACCCCCCCAATTACTAATACTAACATTAACCCCCCCCAAACACTAATACTAACATTAACCCCCCCAAACACTAATACTAACATTAACCAGCCCAAACACTAATACTAACATTAACCCTCCCCAAACACTAATACTAACATTAACCCTCCCCAAACACTAATACTAACATTAACCAGCCCAAACACTAATACTAACATTAACCCCCCCTGAACCCTAATACTAATACTACCCCTCTAACCTCCAAAAGAGCACAAAGAAACAATGATTTCGTCAGTGTCCAGAACACTGGAGAATAAAAATCTGAACAGTGGCATGGAGGTCCAAATTGGGACTATCCCACTTCCATCGGGACAGTTGTAGAATATAGAAATGAGTAACGAAGTATCGTCAATTTTTTTGGGGGGTGGGGTTTTTATATCTGACAATATGCTTTATCTACTACCGATGGGAATATGTGCCAGCTCTAGGAATGAGACTGGGGAAAAACCAACTCTTTTCTGAAAACAAACCACAAACGTAACTTCTCTCTAGTTATAAATTGGCAAAGCAACTGTCCCCCGACCCATTCATGAAGCAGAAAATAGTTGGCTACAGGATAGAAGATCTGGCTGTGTTAGAAGGGTTCAAGCAAGGTGACAAGGGTTAAAACATACACTAAAAAAAATAATAATAATAAAACAAACAAAGTCAGTGAGTTAGTAGGGACTGTGAAACCATACCTAGGATAAACTGCTTGATCAGCCGGGACAGGAATCACTCTGACTCTCACAGCTCAAGAAATAGAGTTTGCAAGATGAACAGTATCTTCACCCGTCATCTGTGATCTGACTCTGGATTCCTGACCTGTTGTGCTTTTAGCTGCTATGTTCAGCATGACACAAACACGTTGAAGTGAGAAAGAGACAGGAACTCAAATGGTGACCTATATTCTCTGCAAGAAGCCATGTGTGAGAATAAGCAAGCGGCATGTAGGGCCAAACGGAGAGGGCACACTGTGACTTTCCTGCAATGTGCTGCGACAGGTAGGACGAGGGGTTAAGCTACATACCTCTTGCAGAAATGAATCCACTCAATGAGACTTATTTAAGTTATGTATTTATTCAGATAATATCTAGATCTGTCTTGATTGTCTCACATCGTGTTGTGAAATTATATAAGAACCTTACATATTTTGAAATCTGAATATTACTGATGTCAACAGTGCTTGTTCCGACCAATCATATTAGTTATCAAACTGACTTCTGTTTTAGGCAAAATAGTAACTTTCTGATGATGGCCTCATGTGTAGGCTTCTTAAATAGAAATCATTTAATGGAATAATACAAATAAAGTGTGACAACCTGGGATAACAGGCCAGGGAGGAGCCTCGTTGCAGGGCAGGGTGGGGGGTCTATCTGCACCCCACCATGTATAACTATGGACTGGATAGGATTCTCTGACAGGACTGGTGATGGAGACTGGCAGCTGAGACAGGACAGGCAACTGAGAACAGGATGCAGAGACAGGACAGGCAACTGAGAACAGGATGCAAAGACAGGACAGGCACCTGAGAACAGGATGCAGAGACTAGACAGGCAACTGAGAACAGGATGCAGAGACAGGACAGGCAACTGAGGGCAGGAAGCAGAGACTGGACTGGCATCTCTCAGAGCAGGACACGGGCCTGTTATTTGGAATTTGGGCTCAGACCAGCCTTCTCTGGCCTAAAGTGAAGGACCCCCTTATAGAGCAATACAAGCAAAGATACTAAACAACATGTCCACCCCCTGATAGAGCTATACAGAACAAAGATTCTAAACAACATGTCTGCCCCCTGATAGAACTATACAGAGCAAAGATTCTAAACAACATGTCTTCCCCCTGATAGAGCTATACAGAGCAAAGATTATAAACAACATGTCACCTCCTGATAGAGCTATACAGAGCAAAGATTCTAAACAACATGTCTGCCTCCTGATAGAGCTATACAGAGCAAAGATACTAAACAACATGTCCTCCCCCTGATAGAGCTATACAGAGCAAAGATTCTAAACAACATGCCCGCCCCTGATAGAGTTATACAGAGCAAAGATTCTAAACAACATGTCTGCCCCCTGATAGAGCTATATAGAGCAAAGATGCTAAACAACATGTCCGCCCCTATACAGAGCAAAGATTATAAACAATATGTCCACCACCTGATAGAGCTATACAGAGCAAAGATTTTAAACAACATGTCCGCCCTCTGATAGAGCTATACAGAGAAAATATTGTCTGTCCCCTGATAGATCTATACAGAGCAAAGATTCTAAACAACATGTCTGCCTCCTGATAGAGCTATACAGAGCAACGATTCTAAACAACATGTCTGCCCCCTGATAGAGCTATACAGAGCAAAGATTCTAAACAACATGTCCGCCTCTGATAGAGCTATACAGAGCAAAGATTCTAAACAACATGTCTGCCCCCTGATAGAGCTATACAGAGCAAAGATTCTAAACAACATGTCTGCCCCCTGATAGAGCTATACAGAGCAAAGATTCTAAACAACATCTGATGCACAAACAGCTCGTATAGATGCTCAACTGGAAACCTGAATGCTTCTAAAGCCATCAGAAAATAAGGGGTGCAACTGATAACTAAAGAGACAATATCATCTTGTTTCATTAAGGAGTATTTATGAAACATGAACACTATAAGTAAAGTAAGTCTAGAGTCTTCCCTCCATCTATTACAGCACTGACGTGTGTCATTTTTATGAGCGCCCCTAAGTGAAACGGTGATGAGCTCGCCCAACAACCAACCAGGGATCGGCAAGATCACCAGCCTCCACGACAAGGTGTAGAACAGTAGCGATCGATTTCATTGGAAATTACGTATTCTGCGCACACACAAGAAGAGACGACTGAATAGTTTTCAGGATGCACAGTCTAACTATTTAGAAACAATGGAATCGGAACATTGGGCTATTGTTTGAGAAATGGGTGGATTTTTTTTTTCTCCGAGTCATATGAATAGATACAGGAATGGCGCTTACTTGTCAGAGATTCAATTATTTTCCCATTTAAGAACGCTTTTGAAGCTTATCAGAGCAAAGTATTGTGGGCAGCAATTCTGCCATTACAACTGGTACTCTGAATTCTGCCGCGTTGATTCCTTTTGTAATGCAATTAATCTTCTGCCTTGCCCTAATGGATGAACAAGCATATTTACTGCAGCATAAAATCTTAATTATTTCTTGAGCAGATGCATAAAGGGAATTGAAATTAATGGCAAGTGACAATTGTGATAAATGCAAAATATATTTTAAAAATGCCAGTTCCTTTGCTGTGTCACTTTGTGTCGCGCGGGGCAAATGGATGCTAAAATAAACACATCTGAAAAGCTCTGCGTCGCGCAACAGGTGCCATTAATAGATTAATTCAGTGTTTATAGAAAGACATTGGGCGAAAAGGTTACATTTCCTGCTTGCAGTACTTGTCATGGGTAATAACAAGAATGGAATATATCTCCTACCCAAAGCCAAAGCAAGCATTGTTCTGCAAATCACTGGCTTAGAAGACAGAAATTTTTTTTCCCTATCACGCAGTAAATGTATAACATCCAGTGGTGTTGATATCATATAAGCTGATTATTTCGGTTGCATGGGGGTCTCATATAATTTTAGGCCCCCCCCCCCCCCACAGCACTTAATTGAGAGGAAATAGTTACAGGGTGGGTGGAAAATAGCCGGAGAAGAGGCTGTCCTCTGTCTTTTTGAAGAGGACCTAGAAAAAAACCTAGAACATAGATATAACCGAACAACGCCTGACGCATTTCACGGCATAGCCTATAGCTTATCCTGAATGGTAATAGTGAAAATATTTCACATAAGAAAAGGATTTTGTCAATAGTTAAATGTTGAAACTTGCAATTAAGGAGAAAGATTCCCTAGGGCTTAGTTTATCTCCTACTTTAAAAGGGACTAATGAAAGTATTACTTTACTGAGAGGGTAGTGGATACATGGAATAGTCTTCCAGTAGAAGTGGTAGAGGTTAATACAGTGAAGGAGTTTAAGCATGCATGGGATAGGTATAAGGCTATCCTAGATATAAGATAAGGCCAGGGACTAACAAATAGGGCAAGAGAAAACAAAACAGCTAGATGGTCCGAACGGTTCTTATCTGCCAACATATCCTATGTTTCTATACTCTCTCTGCTCATATACTGTATTTTTATAAAATGCAGCGTATGCCACGGCCATTATTTTTACAATTGATTGACTTTAATTATAGTTTAAAAAAATTGGGGACAGTCTAGTCCCCAAACTCACTTTGGTGCAAGATGAAGGTTACTGCTTGTATAGTGCACAGGCTTTTTTTTCCAGTGTGATTTGATGCAGGCATTCTGTATAAATCACATTTTTTTATATTTGACTCAAGCCCTCCCCAGTGATTACTTTGCATGTTTACTGCACGTGCAGCAGTACTGATTATATAGACACTGAAGATTTAAAGTTGTGTTACATTTAGTCAGTTCTTATGCTTCTGGAATTGAATACATTGTGTGGACTGTTATAGACATGCTCTTGTGCACAGTAGGATCTCTTAACATTGCAACGCATTGTCTGATGACTTCACTAGAGAGATGACATGAAATTATTCTCACTGGTTTCTGCTGCAAAGAAAAAGGAAATTTCCTTTTACTCAGCTAGTGTGGGCAGTCGTGGTTTCTTGCAAACTGCTGTAATTTCACAATTTCATCCCGCTGTAAATATTTTACATTTTAAGCAATGCAAAACGTAAACCATGCATTTTAAAATACTTTGAAAGCACATTGATATGCATTAATATGTGAATGATGCATTCTGGGCACCAGACAGTCCCTTTAAACATTCACCCTTCACAAGCCAAAACCCCTGGCATACCGTGTTGTCATGGGGCAATGTTGGAAGCTAGGGTGATGTCATTACCAGGATCTATGCACTTGCTTGCAATTCTACTAAACACTATGTATAGATCATTTTTGATCAGACATTCTCTGTATAAACAATGCTTAGCTGTAACCGAGTCCTTATTCTAAAACTGAAACATAGTTTAAAATGATTTTCTTTTCATACATTTCAATGCTATGTGCAGTAAGGACACATGGCTTTACTCGAAGTTGGATGCAGTCAAATCCCCACTGAAATACTGACACTAATAATCTTTTTGATCTGTCGGCACTGTATATAATCTGTTCCCGTGGACCTTCGCTGTTGTGAACAAAGACACAGAGCCATCTAAATTAAACAATTTTAAGTTACATTTATTGGATGGATCAGAGGATAAAATTGTTTTGGCAGTTTCATATTGAGTGTGATTGAGCGTTCTGGCTTTTATTTATTGATTGTATAAAAAGCTTCCCTTGTTTTCCGGAGCGGAGTCTCCTATTGCTTTGCCACAAAGATAGAGGGAATACTAAAAACAGATTGTTGTATCTCGCCGGAAACATTGTCAAAACAATTTTAAAACATTTTTTTTACCTACATTTTCACCTCTGAACGGACAAAAGAGGTCCGTGGGGGCTGACAGCAATAGTTTAATTATCTTTCTAGCTGAATAATCTAGCCTTTTTGTTGGATTGTTTGATTTTCCTTTGAAGAACGCAAGCCCCTTTGGTCTGTCAGACAGAAAATACAAAAAAAAGTACTTTGTTATGTATTAGTAACCAGGAAAGAACTGTTTAGATAGAAGCCAAGGACATGATCATTACATAAAAGCCTTTGTTTTACTCATAGCTTCTAAAAAAAAAAAAAACATTTTTTCATTATTATTATTTTTTTTTATCTAAAAGGCTTTGAACTGCATCAAAAATAACTGAGTGTATCTGAGCCAAGCTTGTGACTAATACACTGGGTGGTGTATGCGGAGAATCCATTCAAGTAGAGCATATGTACCCTGCCGGTCAGGTAGCTCCGCTAGAAGTCTGGTGCAAATACCTTGACAACAGAGCCAGCAAAGTCACTGGTTCAAATCCCAACAGGGTCAACTCGCACTTTAATCCTTCCACGGTCAATAAATGAGTGTCATCAATAGGATAATAATAACATCTCTTATTCTGCGGTTAATTCCAAGAGCATGCACTGAAAAGCACTTTGAGACCTTCTGGGTGAAAAGTGCTTTATAAATGCTAGTTATCATTATTACCATTAGATATTTAAAGGACATAAATGCTTTTTATCCAAAAGAAAGTTAAATAATTATTCAAATGTATGTGTGCGTTATCATTTCAATATGTCTTCTATAATAGGTTTCATTTATTCACAAAAATGAGTAAACATGGCTGGAGCCTGGAACGAAACATTTCACCGGATTTCTTACAAGTAAAAATCAAAGTATCCAACTGAACACTGAATCCGTACAGAGCTCCCAAAAGCAGGTTTTTGTTTTCAGCCACTCGTACATCTAGACTTACAAGTTCAGCCAGTGTTCTGCTGGATACATATAATAGAATCCTAAATGTTTTGAAACAAGGAATATAGCAATGGGGGGGGGCTGAAGGGAATTGCTTTTAAAATGTGGATCTGTCAAGATCAACCATATCGTACACAGCTTTTCCCTGGCGCCCCCTTTCTAAACCTACCAGAACTAGTGGGGAGGAGGCATCAACAGCCAATCAAAGATTTCCTAAGCTGGAATGGTTTAGCCCTGAACATTCCACTGTGCAGGGGACACTCCGCTCACTGCTCGAGGGAGCCCAGCTTCATTACCAACCTCACATTATTATTAGTTTCTATTTTTTTATAGATCCTGCTTAACAGTTTTACAAATAGATTAACATATGGTGTGTGTGTGTGCTGTCTGTTGAGTCCAACATAGCAGTGCAAGGATAATGTCTGATAACAGGCTCACTCTAGGATGAAATGTCACTTCAGTAACTAAATTTAAAAAAAAAAAAATTGTTATGTTATATTACGCTTCTTCCATTTCTTTCTCCCCGAGAGATTGTTTTTCTTTCTTTTTTTTTTCCCTGCAGTTGGAGATCCCTTGATCTGGTCCTTTCTCGCGCAGTGTTCTGGATGATGCTGAGGCAGTAAAGCGGGACTTAATCCTTTCTTGAGTTACTGCTCCGCTCTATAGATTGTGTCTGCATATTATTAACCTAGGACTGTCATCTTCCATGACAAAAAAATCAATGTGTAGCCAGGATGTTAGTGTCTTGGGGAACAAGACAGATGATGTTTACCAAACATTGGTGTTATTATCAGATTTGTTTTTTGGGTGGGAATTAGGTTTACATGTGAATGCTATTTTTCCGTGACAACACTGCAAGAGCGTCTTTTTATTACAGTCTGTACACCACAGAAGACATGCAACAACCACTGAAAACATGCATCAACTATTGAAAACATGTATCAACTACAGAAAACATGTATTAGCTACTGAAGACATGCATCAACTACTGAAAACATGCATCAACTACTGAAAACATGCATCAAAAACTGAAGACATGTATCAACTACTGAAAATATGCATCAACTACAGAAAACATGCATCAACTACTAAAGACATGCATCAACTACTGAAAATATGCATCAGCTACAGAAAACATGTATCAACTACTGAAGACATGCATCAACTACTGAAGACATGCTTCAACTACTGAAAATATGCATCAACTACAGAAAACATGCATCAACTACTGAATATATGCATCAAGTACTGAAGACATGCATCAACTGCTGAAGATATGCATCAACTACTAAAAACATGCATCAACTACTGAAAATATGCATCAACCACTCAAAACATGCATCAACTACGCAAAACATGCATCAACTACTGAATATATGCATCAACTACTGAAAATATGCATCAACTACTGAAAACATGCATCAACCACTGAAAACATGCATCAACTACTGAAAATATGCATCAACTACTGAAAACATTCATCAACTACTGAATATATGCATCAACTACTGAAGACATGCATCAACTACCGAAGACATGTATCAACTACTGAAAACATGCATCAGCTACCGAAAACATGCATCAACTACTGAAAACATGCATCAACCACTGAAAATATGTATCAGCTATTGAAAACATGCATCAACCACTGAAAATATGTATCAACTATTGAAGACATGCATCAACTGCTGAAGATATGCATCAACTACTGAATATATGCATCAAGTACTGAAAATATGCATCAACCACTGAAAACATGCATCAACTACTGAAAACATGCATCAACTACTGAATATATGCATCAACTACTGAAGACATGTATCAACTACAGAAAACATGCATCAACTACTGAAGACATGCATCAACTACTGAAGACATGCATCAACTACTGAAGACATGCATCAACTACTGAAGACATGCATCAACTACTGAAGACATGTATCAACCACAGAAAACATGCATCAACTGCTGAAGACATGCATCAACTGCTGAATAAGTGCATCAACTGCTAAAGTCATGCATCAACTGCTTAATAAATGCATCAACTGCTGCAGACATGCATCAATTTTGAAGATATGCATCAACCACTGAAGATATGCATCAACTGCTTAAGTCATGCATTCACTACTGAAGACATGCATCGACCAATGAAGACATGCATCAACTACTAATGACATGCATCAACCAATAAAGACATGCATCAACCAATAAAGACATGCATCAACTGCTGAAGACATGCATCAACTACTGAAGACATGCATCAACCAATGAAGACATGCATCAACCAATGAAGACATGCATCAACTACTGAAGACATGCATCAACCAATGAAGACATGCATCAACTGATGAAGACATGCATCAACCAATGAAGACATGCATCAACCAATGAAGACATGCACCAACTGCTGAAAACATGCATCATGCGAAATTGGTGAGATTAAATGTTCCTCTCACCTCAACTCCCCTCAGCTCACCTGCAACTCACCCTTTAATAAATCAACCCCACTGTGCAGTTCACCAGCTGTTGGAGACATTCTACCACTGGAAAAACTATTTGGTAACTTTGAAGGTCCCATTGGAGAATCCATGTTTGACCATTCAGTGGATGGAGCCAGACCACTAGATAGTGTAGTCCTTTTGGTCTTTGCATGACATTCACTAATGTACCATACTGTTTACTTATCTGGTCTCTGTAGCTTTTCGTAGATGTGCGACTGGTTTGTAACCCAAAAGTGAGAGTTTTGGGAGGTCAAATCATCATCTTGAAGCCTTCAGAAATCCACACTTGGGATAACAGATGCTGAAGTGAGAAAAACCAGGAAAATCTCAATAAAAGTTGCAAAAGAGAGAAGCATATCCTAGCTAATTCCAAAACAAGTTCTATTTGTACTTTCCAGAAACAAAAAAAAACTCTTTACAAGCCTAAAGCGATGAGGTATTCTAGCTGTTCCCAGGTATGTTCTACTGAGTAGGGCTGAAGCTGATGAATTACCCACTATTCCAGTTGTTAAAACCAATTATTTAATGCTGAAGACAAATGGCTTTGTTTCTAAAAGGCCATCTGTATTGTTCCTGGTGAAAGCAGCCCAACAAAGCTGAAAAGAAACACAGAAAGCATTGGTATACATGCCTGGGATAGTGGCAAAGGACATAAAAGAACCATTTTCCTTCCAATCACAAGACAGCTTATTTTTAAGCATGTTTGCACTGAGGAGTCCTGAATTAAATATCAAATACATGATATGGCTATCAACTATGGTGGAGCTCTACTATAACTATTAAAATGCAACAGAGAATGTCGGTTATAAAGCTGGGCTTTATTTAATAGAATATAGTAGACACTACTGTATGTAGACTTTATTAAATGTATGAAAAGCTTGTGATGATCTATGTGATGTCATGTCATGTTTGTGATTGCCTCTGATTTGCCCCAGAGGCTACAGATTTGAGGGGGCGGAGTTTATGGTCCTCAGGGGCAGGGCTAATTGATTACAGGGCTACAGATTTGAGTGGGGGAGCAGTGCTAATAGATCCGCCCACAATTCCTCTACTAAGATATGCTTTGGGGCATTATTGTCACATGTTTAGACTTGGCCACTCATGCGAAAAGGATGGTGGCTTAGGGAAATTCAGGTATAGGAACTGCTGTTTGATTATTATATATTAAAATGACATCTAGATTTTTAAACAGCACTAACAAAATAATGTGATGAATCACATTTTATCGAGACATACATAAATTGGTACATCTGACCTGCAATAATGTTTGCTCATTTAATTCAGCTGGTAATGTGCTTTTCTTTTGTACCCCACTCCAGGTCACTGTTAGGCAGCTTGGCAGACATTTTTATGTTGACAACCCATCTCCTAATCTGCCCCCATACTAAGAAAAATCAAAAAAGTGAATTATAATTTAACTGTAGGTAAAATATAAAATGGCCACACGCTACCACAGTACTATACTCACTCAAACAGACATCCGTCCAGAGCCTTTATACTTTTAATATAGAAATACAATTGAAAAATCAGTTGCCCCTTGCCTGCTCATAAACCGGCACGGACGTTTGAGAGTACATGCCAGTAACTCCTCTAACCGGCAGCTGCCAAGCCTTACTGGGAATCAGGCAAACCAGTTTGGCCAGTAACTGCCTCGCTCTGCTAGCACAAAGAGGGACACTCATTTCTGCATGGGATCAGCAAAGGGGGTCTTAATACAGACCACCATTAGGCGAGCCTCCAGACTGTCTGTGTATCCATTAAGACATGCGTCTGGTTTATTTAGAAGAAGTTTGGTTATCTTGAAAGTTTAGTTGAACTACAACCCAAACTGCATCTTTGAATGAGACAGAAGACATAAACGTATGTATCATTAAAGCTGCAATGGGACTGGTGCTTCCATTTCATTGAGTATCGCTCCGTTTCAGAAGTGAGAAAAGGTCTAGCAACCATTCCTTTCCGTTAAGGTTGTGTGCATGTTTCAATCGTTTGGTATCCAGCCAATAGCGGGAGAGGAGGTCCTCGTCTCCTGCCAAGCTGTGGGAGTGTCTGATGCTATAAATGCCGCGCACTATTCAGTGCCGCCAGGTCCTGGAGCATGGTTGCCTATACGTCTCTAACTGACTTCCAAAATTAAATGGGGAAACCTTCTAAATGGTGCTCCACCGGAGCTTCGTTCAAAACCCCTTTTAAATCAGTCAAAAGTAATCCTCTGCCTGGTGAAAAGTTTATATGGAGGGGATAAGTCCCTCTTTAAAAATGTTTCACAAAAATTAGGTACTTATTGTAGACCTTTGATAAAAGAGAACATTGACAATTTTAATATATTCTAATGTAATCCAGCCCATGTACATTCATTTTAATTATTTTATAACGAATCCTCTAGCAAATGTTTTTTTTTTTGGGGGGTGTATACCTTTTACTATTATTTTTAAAACGCTAACTCTTAGAAACGTAATTCTTATAATATCTGACAGGATGCCCATTCACTCTAATGGGATTTAACAACTGCTGTTTAGATGGCTGTTTAATGAATGAAAGTAATGATCCATTTATTCTGTTCTGTACATAGCGTAGATCTATTACAAGATGAGGTTTCTGTCTCAGAGGGAAATTGAAAACATAGATGGATGAGGCAAGATTAGAGCTATAAAGTAGCAAGTTATGTTTCTGGAGTTGGTGGGTCACCAAAGACCTTTGGGGAAAAGCCACTAAGCCCTGAGTTGGTCAAAGTGGATCGAGATGTGATAGTTCTCAAGTAGAATATGTACTAGTTCTGATATTTAGAAGCCTTGCCTTGTGCCTAACAGAGGATAAGTCATGGACCAAATTTCTCCAAATTCATTGTGAGCTTTGCCAGTTTGTAAGCCATTAGAGCTTTCTACGAGGTGAGCAACAACTTGGTAGAATAGCTTCAATATCTCAGTGAATACTGAGGATAAAGGAAGAGCCTAACCCCAGGTTTCCTGAAATCATTTTCATTGCTTTTTCATAAGATTGCTTTGTGAAAAATATGGTATATATTTGAGAGAAGTAAAATCACATGTAAATACTGCACAGATTTCTCGGTTCTTATTGCATCACTGGCTCTGCATTCCCTGTGCTGGTAGGTTGGTACAATGCTGGCACTTCTAAGTGCAGGCAAAATTTTAGTCTTTAATCAAGGCTGGCATGTTGATGTAATGGATTGAGGGGAAGCCAGGGCATATATGCCATTTGTCTAGCATTATTGGACATAAATCAAAATCTAAAAAGCTAACGTTAATTCACTTTTTGTTTAACTGAAAATTGTATCAAGTGTAGACATTTTAAATTGAAATGCTTTAATGAAAGAATACAAATAAAGCACCTTATTGAGCCTATTTTTGGTATATATAGCTATCAGGGGGCGTCCAGATATTCCTTCACCCAACCCAAGATGAAGGAAAATGTTACGCCCTCTGATGGAACAAATCTAGTTTAAAAAAGGTTCTTTATTTATATTATTTCAATAAAACAATACTTGATTATTTGATGCATCGCTTCAATTAAACATAACTTAATTTTGTTGCCATTAAAGATCTACCCTTTACTGATTCTCTGGCTACTATCAGTCGCAAAACAAATATACACATCAGTTCACAACCACCCCGTAATTATTTGGATTAAACACTTTTTATTTTCTCTAATATATCATAAAATGTTGCTCTCCTGATCACCTAAAAATTCAGCAATGCTAGGTTTACAAGTGTTTTAAAAAAGGAAATAAAACTACGATGTGATAACAAGATTTTAGTTTCTTGGTGAGAATCAAGAAACAAATTAATATCCATCTTATGGCTCAATGCAAACACGCAGCCATAAATAAGAGATAATATGTTCTGGGATCTTCAGCAGCCCCAGATAATATTCTCAATGAGCTAACCTACTGTCCTCTGGTCCTCATGTAGAACCCTAAAGTACCCACTATCGAACACACACAGAGTAAGTTACTGTATGTGTTAATGTTAAGCCCTGGAATGAGACCGTAATTAAATTAAATTATCAACTCAATAAGCTGGATTGTCTCCTCCTGGAAACAATTTGATTAAAAGACTACAATAAAAATAATAAACCTGCAATTAAAGAAAATTAAAATATTCCCTAAAGTCTGTGATTCAAGTTGAATATTTCCCGGTGTCAGTTTCCCTTGTTTTCCTGCTGTGGTCTTCGATTTGCTAACTATATGAACATTACATTACAGTATTAGATTACACGTAGGCAATGTTTAATTAGCTGTTCTATTATAAGTTTCTTGTAATATTTGATAAATATGGAGGATATTTGTAAGGAATATATATATATATATATATATCAATATCAGGATTACTTGTATCCAGATTCTTCCCTGTTTTGTTTTGCTTGTTTTCTTCTGTTCCATTTCTGGTTTTCCCTTTTTCTGAGTTTTGTTCAGCTACAGTAATGTCCTTTGTCTTGGTGTCTGTTATGTAGACAGGGATAGCATTAGGACTTGCTGTTGTGAGGTACCTGGATGCTGGTGGCAAGATTTTCATCTCATGGCCATTGGATGCTACTAAACCCTCGTCATTTCCAACTCAGTGTCCTAGGCTAGTTCTGTGTTTGTCTGTGGTTTTGTTTTGTATGTCCCCTTTAATTATGTTAATTCTTTTAGTCTTGTCCTTTGCCTATGCCCCTGTCTATACCTGTAGCTCTTGTCTTGTCTGGTTCTTGTCTTGGCCTTGTCTTAGTCTTGTCCTGTAAACCTATAATATGTATCCTGTCTTTGCTTTCTGTCTCTCCTTCCTAAAAAGTTTAAGTGTATATAGCTACACAACATAAGCATAAAACACAATAGAGGTAATTTATAAAGGTCTCTTCGGGGCAAAGTTCTTAAAGTTATCCAGTCAAAATGGAAACTGATGGAATCTTCTCTCCTGATTAGACCACTTTTAAAAATTTGTGATACAATTGACCTTTCTCACCCCACCCCATGGCACAATAAAGTGTTTGAATTACATAGAGGGTTCATTATAAAATAGTAACAGAACCTAGCAGTGCCAAGTGCATCAGTCCGAAATTCCAGGTTGACCCTGGCGCATTTAGCATCTGCTCCTTTATGTTTTAATAAACAGACCACTTTATAAAAAGGAGACCATTTTTTTTTCACTTTATCTTTACTTTTTCCTTGTGTTCAGATAACTGTGGACTCGGTGGGTAGCTGCATTCACCCCAGTGACTGTAACAATAATATAATTTACTAATTCATTAGAAACAGAGATGGAAAGCTTTGGAAATGTTGGGATGTTTAATTTATGGGGAGCAGGATTTAGCCGTAGCAAAGCTGATTGAAGTATAGCTTGAAGTGAGGAGCACATTGAGGTGGGTGACTCATTGCAGTAGGTTATGTCAACTTTTGGCTTCTGTCGTCAAGAATTTCTTATGAATGGGGACTCTAGTTCGGTTTATAGAAAGCCAATAGTATTACATGTATTCTATAAGCCGAAAGTCTATAAACCGAAAGACATTCTGTTTATAGACTTTCTTTTTATAGAATAGCAATAGCATTACATGTATTCTATAAAACGAAAGTCTATAAACCGAATGTCTTTCGGTTTATAGACTTTCGGTTTATGGAATACATGTAATGCTATTGATATTCTATAAACTGAAATAAAGTCCCCATTCATACGAATAGGTCAATTGACCTATTCGTATGAATGGGGACACTCACCCACATTTTACTTCATTTTTCAGCCCTCTAGCCCTTTCCAGGACTTTTTTAGTGGCATTTTAGTGGCCAAAAGTTCGGGTCCCCATTGACTTCAAAGGGGTTTGGGTTCGGGGTCAAGTTTGACCCTGAACCCGCTGAACCCGAACATCCAGGCGTTCGCTCAACTCTACATATGATTAAGCATGCAGGGTTATCACCATTAAAAGTATATTAGGTAATGTTAATCTAGGATGAAACTGACTGCCTTGAAGTCAAGCAGGATTGGTTTTCCTTTTTTGATAAGATATCATCTTATTCAATAAATATGGGTGGAAAGGGTTGAACTTGATGGACTACTTTTTTTCCCCAACCTATTTGAGCTTCATGTTGCACATTTCCTTCCCTTCAACAAAGTAACTTTAACATCTATTCCAGAAAGAATGAAGACAAGAGCATTGAAGTTCTAAGCAGACCAGTTGCGATGAACCAGTGCCATGGGCAACAGTGAACATACGAGGGGAAGGGTATGAAAGAAACACAAAGTATCTATCGAAGACATTGGAATATTTGAGCAGGCAAAGATGCAACCACCTTGGTAAGTGTAAAGTCTTTATTGACAGAAACAGTGTTTGTTTGGTAAATGATCTACTATAATAATAGCATAGTGTTTAACCAGACATTCTCAGATATTCTCTTGGTTTTAAATACATCCTCTGAACTTTATATCAACCTCAAAAAGAAGGAAGGGCTTGACCACGCAGACTTACAGATACTAAATTAGTACTTTGAGCTATCTCCATTACTTGGGATGTTAAAGAAGACTTTCTTTGTGTAGTGTGCAGATGGAGGTAGAGGAGGGTCGAAAGGGTTGGTTGATTATTTGGTAGAAAGTGTGTTCCACTAAGATTCTTCCATTCATCCAAAAGATCCAAAAGGCTATGCATTGCAGCTATAAAGTATTCTACCTAGCCTGATACTTTCTCTTACCCACTCATAAATCCTTGTCTTGCTTTTGCTCATTAGGCATTTTCATGGGTCAGTAAAGTGTTCTTAGTACCCTTGATTTATCATTATAATTATGTCATGTGAGATAATGTGATTACAATTTTTTTTTTTTTTTTTACATTATTCATGTAATGTTACTCTAATCTCTAATTGTGTGGCAACCAAAGCGTTATGTGCAGTGTTGCATGGTTGCTAAAGTTTTGCACATTTGTATAAAAGAAGAATATCCAACAGATAAAAGGTTCACTCGATAGTACGCATACACATGTTTGGGTTGGCTTTATATTTGACAATATAAAATTGTTAGTAACTTTTTATTCTTAATTTATCATTACTATTAAAATTGTAGCTTCTACTGATTCTCCCACTCAGCTCCCCAGAATTTGGCTGGAGAATAGAAGAATAAAATAGAAAAAATATAAATGTGTAAAAAAACAACAACAATCAAAGTATTCCCAGTGATAGATATGCGTGTGATGTGTGTGTCCATTGCGCAGGGGCGTGAATGAAGCACTTGGTGATAGGATACATGTCAGTTGCATATGCACTGATACAGAATGTATGTGTATCTAGGGGAATCAAAATAATTAAGAAGGAGGAGATACCATAGGAACTACCTTGATTAATTAATTCATTGATTTACGTTTGGACACATATGAATTATACATTCTCCTGCGCAGAATGAAAAAGTTGGAGGACTTTTTAAAAGATAAGAAATATCTTTGACCTCATCCTTGTCATACATCATGTTCTATTTATTCATTCATTTTTTTTTTTTTTTCTTATTATGTATTGGAAAGTAGAATGTAAAAGTTATACTTTGAGGAAGCCGAATGTGGTGAAACGCATTGTATGTGACTGCGGAGGTCCAACAGAAGTGCTGTCCTGGTCTTTTATTTTATATATGATTTATTATGGACATTGTATTTGGACTGAGCGAGGACCATCTAATTTATTGTCCGTGTAAGAATTGTTATGCTTGTTTGATTAATAAATATCTGCACTTTACGGATAAATTTTTCTCCTAGTTGCTTACTACATGTACAGAAGACCAGCCTATTACAGACTCCCAAAGCATCCTCTGAGAGCAAGTTAATAGACCAGTGATCTGCTCTATAAATTGTGCGTTTATTACACATATTTTACCTAGATTATCTCTATTTGGTGATCCGACGATTATTTTTTGTCTTTTTTTTTTCTCCCTTTTTTTTATTAAGCACTAGTTGATTGATTATAGACTGTACAAGTTAAGTGTTTCTTGTTAGTATACATTTCAAGCGCACCTGGTCTATGTCTTCTTTGTATTACTGTTTATCTAGTTGACACACGAGGAGATTGGATTGCAGCTGAGTTCACACAGGTCTCTGTGTGTTTGCGACTACGCTCTTTAAAAAGTTATATGTGCCCTTAAAAATAATGGCCAATAATACAATTTTATGATTGGATGCAGACAGAAGGTGGGTTTAAGGTTAGATCTTAACTTAAGAGCGACCCGGTAAGATCAACAATTGTCTTTTTTGTCATAAATACACATGAAGAATACATTAATGCCAAAAGTTAAAGTTTCAAAAACGATAAATGCCCACAGGAGGGTATAAATAAATGATGACTATGCATTCATCCAATTAGAGGTTGAATATACACCCTGCTTATCTCCTATTGGTTACACAGTGTTCTAATTTAGAACCCTGGAAATCACACCCACTCTCGTACAGCCAAGTTTGTTTTGTTTTTTTTATTTAAGAATATAATTGGACCTTCTTCTCTAAACATAATACTAGAATAGATGACCCTTTAATTACCTAAAAGCAGCAGCAATAAATAAACAGGAGGTACTTAAATAATTAACAGATAGAACCAATAAACACAATAAATGCTGTGTTTCTCTGCTGAAGCCAGATGCTGTCTCACCATGTTAATGGAAGCGCACAGAACATAAACTCTCACCAAAATCAAAGCAAATCCTCATTTTTAGTCACCCATCTGAAGGAAGACTTAATAGAAATAAAAATTCCTTTTTTTTTTTTTTTCATCCGAGTAATTTTCTTGTAACACCTTTTTCTGAAATTAATTCTTTGCGATTTTTTTTCTTGCATGCTTCAAATGACGGCTTCCGAGAAGCATTGTAATGATGCAAACTGATTAATCTAGTCTAAATGTGTTAATAAGAAGAGAATGGATTATGTGCACCTCCCATCCGTACCACAAAATGATACAACAACACAGTTTTGCTTCGGTGCACCCCCCAAATCCCCAAACAAAAGCCACCTTTTATATTATAAAAAAAAAATGTCCTTAGCATGAGAAATAGGAACAAATCATTTAGCAGGGAACCAGTGAGAGAGATCAGTTGGTTTATGCACCCACTGCAGTATCTGCTTACAGAATAAGGTTGCTGGTTCAGTTCCTTGCAGGGATGTTAAGTAATAATGACATATAGTTAACTTCCAAACTGATTAAAGGGACTGTCAGGTGCCCAAAATGCAGCTTCCAAAAGTTAATGTGCTTCCAACATACTTTAAAATGAATGTTTTACAGTTTTCAAGAAACCAGGACTGCCCACTCGAGCTGAGCAAAAGTGAATTATCTTTTTTATTTTTTACCACAGGAATCAATTAGAATAATTTCATTCAAATGATTCCCTGTCTCTCTACTGGTGTCATCATACAATGTTAAGAGATCCTCCTGTGTACAAGTATATTACAGTCCACAATATGTATTATGTTCCAGGAGCACAGGAAGTGACTAAATGAAACAAAACGTTATATGCTTTGTGCTACTAATCAGTGCTACCACACATGCAGTAAACATGCAGAGTAATCACTCGGAGAGGGCCTGAGTCAAATATGAAAAAAAGTGATTTATGCAGAATGCCTGTATCAAATCACACTGGAAAAAAAAAGCCTGAATGGCATTATTCTCATTGGTACCTGCAGCAAAAGAAAAAAAGAAGGAAATTGACTTTTCCTCAGCTAGTGTGGGCAGTCCTGGTTTCTTATCAGGTATCAGGTGTAGGTATTTTAAATAGAAATGCTTTAATGAAGAATACAAATGAATTCACTTTTGGCCCCTCTTTGTTTCTTATACCTCCATCAGGGAGCAGACATGTTTTTAGAATCTTGGGTCAGATCTTCCTTCATCTCACCAACATTCTAAACAACATGGCTGCTCCCTGATGTGGATATACAGGGCAAAGAGGGCAAAAAAAAAGGTACTTTATTTGAATTATTTCATAAAAGCATTTCTGTTTAAAATGCCTACACCTAATACAGTCTTTCAGTTAAACATAACTTACTTTCTTTTTGCCGACAGTTGAAAAAATATCATTTATTATTCCACATGTCGGTGTTATTCCATTAACTCCATACATAAATGTCAATAACAGTTTTCCTTTCTTGTTGAGAGCAGGCTCTATTTGTGAGTAATGCTTCTGTTGATGTATATTAATGATACTTTTCTTTTCTTCCTATAAAAATAAAAAACAGATGAAGGGTCACTCGAATTCCATACAAATATTTCCAAGGAGGAAAAAAAAAAAGCAAAATTTAAAAAAAAAGCTGCTTTTTCGGGTCCAATTCAAAAAGCAATTAAATTTCACGGAGTTACAGCAATCGGTTGGCTAATTAAGCTGAGAAATATTCCAGAGAAGGATTTGTGCAACATCTCATGCCTGCTCTATCTGCAGCCAAACCGTCTGTCTAGTTAATTCTTCATGATCATTCTGCAGCCATATGTCATATGCTGTAACCAGGCAATGCTCCTCTTTGTAGACTTCATGATGAGCATGTAAAAGAAGCAATAGCGAAATGAATTTGCTTTATTGAAGGGTGGGTATGTCTCCTGAGTATTATGAGTGCATTGTCGACACGTACTTTGAGTTTTTCACCAGGAAGTGGTTAATAGCTATCGTGGGTTCCATCCAAAAATTGGCATTTCTTTAAAAGGTCCAAGGTGCTATAACAAAAAAGTGTCCTCTCTTTACAGAGGGATAGTTCCTTTTTGAAGCCCAAATTCCTCTGTCTTTTTATTGGTGTCTCATTTTGTACTAGTGCTTAGGTGTTTTGCTGTGTGTATTTGAGTTCCACAGCAATAAAATGCTTAGTAATGTACGTTGCATATGAGTGTATCACAGAGCAACAACATTCACAGTAGTGCTCAGTTTGAGTGCATCACAGAATCCCACAGCAATAAAACTCCCAGTAGCAGGGAGTGTGTGTGAGTATATCACAGCGCTCCACAGAAATAATACTCACAGTAACAGGGAGTTTGTGTGACTGTATCACTGAGCTCCACAGCAAAAAAAAACTCCCAGTAGCAGGGAGTGTGTGTGAGTATATCACAGCGCTCCACAGAAATAATACTCACAGTAATGTGTAGTGTGTGAGTGTATCACAAACTCCACAGCAATAAAACTCACAGTAATGTGCAGTGTGTGAGTGTATCACAGTAATGTGCAGTGTGTGAGTGTATCACAGACTCAACAGCAATAAAACTCACAGTAATGTGCAGTGTGTGAGTATATCACAGCGCTCCACAGAAATAATACTCACAGTAATGTGTAGTGTGTGAGTGTATCAGAGACTCCACAGCAATAAAACTCACAGTAATGTGTAGTGTGTGAGTGTATCAGAGACTCCACAGCAATAAAACTCACAGTAATGTGCAGTGTGTGAGTGTATCAGAGACTCCACAGCAATAAAACTCATAGTAATGTGCAGTGTGTGAGTGTATCACAGACTCCACAGCAATAATACTCACAGTAACAGGGAGTTTGTGTGACTGTATCACTGAGCTCCACAGCAAAAAAAAACTCCCAGTAGCAGGGAGTGTGTGTGAGTATATCACAGCGCTCCACAGAAATAATACTCACAGTTATGTGTAGTGTGTGAGTGTATCACAAACTCCACAGCAATAAAACTCACAGTAATGTGCAGTGAGTGAGTGTATCACAGACTCCACAGCAATAAAACTCACAGTAATGTGCAGTGTGTGAGTATATCACAGCGCTCCACAGAAATAATACTCACAGTAATGTGCAGTGTGTGAGTGTATCAGAGACTCCACAGCAATAAAACTCACAGTAATGTGTAGTGTGTGAGTGTATCAGAGACTCCACAGCAATAAAACTCACAGTAATGTGCAGTGTGTGAGTGTATCAGAGACTCCACAGCAATAAAACTCACAGTAATGTGCAGTGTGTGAGTGTATCACAGACTCCACAGCAATAATACTCACAGTAATGTGTAGTGTGTGAGTGTATCAGAGACTCCACAGCAATAAAACTCACAGTAATGTGCAGTGTGTGAGTGTATCACACACTCCACAGCAATAAAACTCACAGTAATGTGCGGTGTGTGAGTGTATCACAGACTCCACAGAAATAATACTCACAGTAATGTGTAGTGTGTGAGTGTATCACAAACTCCACAGCAATAAAACTCACAGTAATGTGCAGTGTGTGAGTGTATCACAGACTCCACAGCAATAAAACTCACAGTAATGTGCAGTGTGTGAGTGTATCACAAACTCCACAGCAATAAAACTCACAGTAATGTGCAGTGTGTGAGTGTATCACAAACTCCACAGCAATAAAACTCACAGTAATGTGCGGCGTGTGAGTGTATCACAGACTCCACAGCAATAAAACTCACAGTAATGTGCAGTGTGTGAGTATATCACAGACTCCCCAGCAATAAAACTCACAGTAATGTGCAGTGTGTGAGTGTATCACAGACTCCACAGCAATAAAACTCACAGTAATGTGCAGTGTGTGAGTGTATCAGACTCCACAGCAATAAAACTCACAGTAATGTGCAGTATGTGAGTGTATCACAGACCCCACAGCAATAAAACTCACAGTAATGTGCAGTGTGTGAGTGTATCAGACTCCACAGAAATAATACTCACAGTAATGTGTAGTGTGTGAGTGTATCACAAACTCCACAGCAATAAAACTCACAGTAATGTGCAGTGTGTGAGTGTATCACAAACTCCACAGCAATAAAACTCACAGTAATGTGCAGTGTGTGAGTGTATCACAGACTCCACAGCAATAATACTCACAGTAATGTGCAGCGTGTGAGTGTATCACAGACTCCACAGAAATAATACTCCCAGTAACAGGGAGTTTGTGTGAGTGTATCACAGACTCCACAGCAATAAAACTCACAGTAATGTGCAGTGTGTGAGTGTATCACAAACTCCACAGCAATAAAACTCACAGTAATGTGCGGCGTGTGAGTGTATCACAGACTCCACAGCAATAAAACTCACAGTAATGTGCAGTGTGTGAGTATATCACAGACTCCCCAGCAATAAAACTCACAGTAATGTGCAGTGTGTATAAATGTATCACAGACTCCACAGCAATATAACTCACAGTAACAGTGAGCGTGTGTGAGTAAATCACAGTGCTCCACAACAATAAAATTCACAGACGTGTGCAGTGTGTGAATGTATCACAGAGCTCCACAGCAATACTACTCACAGCAATGTGCAGTATATATGAATATATCACAGACCCCACAGCAATAAAACTCACAGTAATGTCTAATATCTCACAATTCTTTTCCCAGATGAATCTGGAAGCTTGGAGCAGAGCTTGGGAGGATGAGTGTCAGCGCTACCATATTACGAAAACAATTCAGATGACTTAAATACATGAAACCAAAATGGCATTTTATAAAAAAAAAAAAAACATGAAAAAATCTAAATCAAAATGTGCCGTCAAAATTAACACTGGTTTGCAGTCCTTAATCCCGCTGCCCCGCCGAGCTCTACATTTGTTGCGAAAACTGGGACAGAAATGTACGGCATTTTTGCTAGTAAACTATAATTTTTCCCCCATAGTTTTTAAAACATAAAAATCCTGGAGATCCCAATTAAGCAATAGACCATAAGAAGCAAACTATAGGACACGCGCACCAAACAGTGGACTATTAAATCATGCTGTGATAAATTTGCTGATATTTGGGTTCCAACTGTTACTGCTGCTGTACTGCATGAATTATGAAACATACAAATAATTAAAGGAATATGTTTACGAAATAAGAAAACATTAATTATATATTGCTTTTATTTTTATTTTAGCAAGTTTGTCATTCAGAAATAAATTTGAAGGATGTTAGACTTTTATCCTATCAGTCCTGGGGTGGAAAGGAACTTCACACCGAAAAACCGAACCAAACAGTAAATGTCTTGTAATTAGTAGCCATTCCTAAATATTGATACTAGTAATAAATGCTGCTGTATCCATCTAGGGTAGTACGCTCATAGAGGTCCAGTAGATTTAGGTCATGGGTGCCCACCAATCAGAAGACTTAGAATTCAATACAGAGGAATACAGGTAAAAGTTGGCCTACCAAAAGTAGATTAAATGTTGACCTTTCTTACAGCAATCCTTACTGACCAAGTGAAGGAGGGCCCACTGCTGGTTACCTGACGCATTTCACATATTTCACTAAGTCCTAAGTGACCTCTTGGATTCAGCTTTCTTAATTATAAATGGTTCTGTTTGTCTAAATGTAGCCCCAAGAAAAAAATACATTTTTTCAGCTCATATTCAATCAAATGTTCCCTGGAAAACTTGGCCCAGCTTGGAATATGTTTGCGAAATACGTGGGTTTTAAAAGCTCGGCAAGATTCGTCCCTCGAGAACAATAGTAAGAGAATACAGACTTCACACAATATATTTAAAAACATTTTTTTTTTTTTCAGGTGGGACATATAAGAAACAGGACAGATCATGACAGACCCAAAAAAATAATGCAGGATCCGAGGAGGTTGGGTTAAACTGTGAAATGTGGGTGACGTTAGACCAAAGTTGGTTAGGCCATTGATAATTTTTTATTTTTTTTGCTTTTCTTATGGTGCCTCCTGGTGATGTTCAAGCTGGAATATGTAAGCTCTTAGGTCCCATGAAGGTTGCCTGAGATAACATATGTTCAGTTTAAAATTATTTCTCATCCTCACGAAAGTCTTGTGCCTGTTTGTGTCGTTACTTTCCCATTTAAAGTTGGAAACAAAATGTCACTCACAAGCAAGAGTGGGGCTACCTCTAAACATGTATATTAATTGTTACAAAATGAATAAAGAATTCTCTTGAATATAGATCGTGTATGATAGAAACATAGAAACATAGAATGTGTCGGCAGATAAGAACCATTCGGTCAATCTAGTCTGCCCAAATTTGTGGTGAGTACTCTTTTTGATGAATGGTAACAGACGTGTTCCACCAATAACAGCACAGGAAATATCATGTATGATATTATGAATGATAGCTAGGTTAATCCGGTAATTGATTAACTGCGTCCATGTTTCAGTGTAGGGGGGGGTGACTTAATCATGATTAATGTGAATGAACCGAGAAGCTTCAAATAAATATGGGGTTGTGATTTGGAAGGATGATTACATGCATGAATCATGCTGGGATTGCCTTTCTGTACCGGTTATAACACAGAACAACTAACACTGAATCTGACCTTTACGAATTTGCCTGTCCCTTGCAGGCTGGAAACAGATTGGGGTCTGAGAAATATGGGTGACACTGTAGCTAAGACAAGTTACATGGTCTGTGCTACTTACATCAAATGATCTTTGTAGTTGGAAGATGTCTGTGAAATGTGAGTATTGGTTAACTCCCTGAATTGGGAGGGCTGGAACAGGATACCCGGGGGGGGTTACAGTCACATGGGACGAGTGATGTGCCACACCTGAAGAAAGTCTGCGAATGGTGAGCATGTTCCATTGCGTCCTTGTGTCTCATCGCACTTCTGATCCTCGGGAAACATTCCACGATTGTGACTATTCCATTGGATTCAGTTGGGTGGCAAGTTACTATCTGCACTACTGTGCTTAGGTATCATTTATATTGTTAGATGGCACAGTAAGTAGGTGTTATGGGTCCACATATGTTTGTCTGTGATGTGTGCTGCTGCAAAATTCAAAATCTTTTGTCTTTGGCACTTAAACCATCACTCCCCCTGACTTCGCTTATTGTTGCAGTTCCTCTCGTGACCATCAACTACCTGTTGAACTGGTAATTTATCATGTGCATTCCACTATGATTACTTAAATCTTCCTTTCCAGTTCAGCCTTGCCCTTGCATGGCCAAATCATGTATCCTAGTACCTGATAATAGTTCATGTGTTCTCCTGCTGTGACCTGGCTCTGTATTAATTTATCCTGACCTCTGGCTTCCTGACCTGGTTTGTACCTTCGGTGATCTGTTTACTCCTGCCCACCGATCTTCCCTACCAATCATTCTCCTGTCTGCTCAACTTGTGGTTTTTGGGATTTCTCAAAATTATAGGCAGATCATCAACAAGACCCACAAATGCTTATACCGTGGGTGTCAGTAGATGGAGGGCGAATAACTCCTGTCTTAGAGATGTTCTTGGTATCTGTGTGGTCTTAGCTTTCCTCATGGCTTCTAGTTCTTCACACTGATCATAACATACGTGTGTGCCTGTGTGTGTGTGCATATACATCCTACATACTGCCAGGCTGCACTCTACATGAATTGGATTGTGTCTGTGTGTATATACATCCTACATACTGCCGGGCTGCACTTTACATGAATTGGATTGTGTCTGTGTGTATATGCATCCTACATACTGCTGGGCTGCACTTTACATGAATTGGATTGTGTGTGTGTATATACATCCTACATACTGCCAGGCTGCACTCTACATGAATTGGATTGTGTGTGTGTGTGTGTATATACATCCTACATACTGCCGGGCTGCACTTTACATGAATTGGATTGTGTGTGTGTGTATATACATCCTACATACTGCTGGGCTGCACTTTACATGAATTGGATTGTGTGTGTGTGTATATACATCCTACATACTGCCGGGCTGCACTTTACATGAATTGGATTGTGTGTGTGTGTGTGTGTGTATATACATCCTACATACTGCCGGGCAACACTTTACATGAATTGGATTGTGTGTGTGTGTGTATTTACATCCTACATACTGCCGGGCTGCACTTTACATGAATTGGATTGTGTGTGTGTGTGTGTGTGTATATACATCCTACATACTGCAGGGCTGCACTTTACATGAATTGGATTGTGTGTGTGTGTGTGTGTGTGTGTATATACATCCTACATACTGCCGGGCTGCACTTTACATGAATTGGATTGTGTGTGTGTGTATATACATCCTACATACTGCTGGGCTGCACTTTACATGAATTGGATTGTGTGTCTGTGTGTGTATATACATCCTACATACTGCCGGGCTGCACTTTACATGAATTGGATTGTGTGTGTGTGTATATACATCCTACATACTGCCGGGCTGCACTTTACATGAATTGGATTGTGTGTGTGTGTATATACATCCTACATACTGCCAGGCTGCACTTTACATGAATTGGATTGTGTGTGTGTGTGTATATACATCCTACATACTGACGGGCTGCACTTTACATGAATTGGATTGTGTGTGTGTGTATACACATCCTACATACTGCCGGGCTGCACTTTACATGAATTGGATTGTGTGTGTGTGTATATACATCCTACATACTGCCGGGCTGCACTTTACATGAATTGGATTGTGTGTGTGTGTGTGTGTGTGTGTGTTTATACATCCTACGTACTGCCAGGCTGCACTTTGCATGAATTGTATTGTGTGTGTGTATATACATCCTACATACTGCCGGGCTGCACTTTACATGAATTGGATTGTGTGTGTGTGTATATACATCCTACATACTGCCGGGCTGCACGTTACAAGAATTGGATTGTGTGTGTGTGTGTGTGTGTGTGTGTGTATACATCCTACATACTGCCGGGCTGCACTTTACATGAATTGGATTGTGTGTGTGTGTATATACATCCTACATACTGCTGGGCTGCACTTTACATGAATTGGATTGTGTGTCTGTGTGTGTATATACATCCTACATACTGCCGGGCTGCACTTTACATGAATTGGATTGTGTGTGTGTGTATATACATCCTACATACTGCCGGGCTGCACTTTACATGAATTGGATTGTGTGTGTGTGTATATACATCCTACATACTGCCAGGCTGCACTTTACATGAATTGGATTGTGTGTGTGTGTGTATATACATCCTACATACTGACGGGCTGCACTTTACATGAATTGGATTGTGTGTGTGTGTATACACATCCTACATACTGCCGGGCTGCACTTTACATGAATTGGATTGTGTGTGTGTGTATATACATCCTACATACTGCCGGGCTGCACTTTACATGAATTGGATTGTGTGTGTGTGTGTGTGTGTGTGTGTTTATACATCCTACGTACTGCCAGGCTGCACTTTGCATGAATTGTATTGTGTGTGTGTATATACATCCTACATACTGCCGGGCTGCACTTTACATGAATTGGATTGTGTGTGTGTGTATATACATCCTACATACTGCCGGGCTGCACGTTACAAGAATTGGATTGTGTGTGTGTGTGTGTGTGTGTGTGTGTATACATCCTACATACTGCCGGGCTGCACTTTACATGAATTGGATTGTGTTTGTGTGTGTATACATCCTACATACTGCCGGGCTGCACTTTACATGAATTGGATTGTGTGTGTGTGTGGGTATATACATCCTACATACTGCTGGGCTGCACTTTACATGAATTGGATTGTGTGTGTGTGTGTATATACATCCTACATACTGCCGGGCTGCACTTTACATGAATTGGATTGTATGTGTGTGTATATACATCCTACATACTGCCGGGCTGCACTTTACATGAATTGGATTGTGTGTGTGTATATACATCCTACATACTGCCGGGCTGCACTTTACATGAATTGGATTGTGTGTGTGTGTGTATATACATCCTACATACTGCCGGGCTGCACTTTACATGAATTGGATTGTATGTGTGTGTATATACATCCTACATACTGCCGGGCTGCACTTTACATGAATTGGATTGTGTGTGTGTGTGTGTATATACATCCTACGTACTGCCAGGCTGCACTTTACATGAATTGGATTGTGTGCGTGTATATACATCCTACATACTGTCAGGCTGCACTTTACATGAATTGGATTGTGTGTGTGTGTGTATATACATCCTACATACTGCCGGGCTGCACTTTACATGAATTGGATTGTGTGTGTGTGTGTATATACATCCTACATACTGCCGGGCTGCACTTTACATGAATTGGATATATATATATATATATATATATATATATATATATATATGTAGCTTGAGATAAGGTCTCTGTTGTTATTTTTCTCCTAGAAAACTATATATGTTTTTAGTAAATTAAAGATAATCAATAGCGGCTCATTTGGTTGAGTTTGGTCAAATGGCCTCCCGCTTGCTCAGTTTGACCGTTCTTCTTTCACTGGCAATCAATCAATCACTGCTCTGGGTAGTTATTTGTACACAGTGCTGATAAGTGATTGAACTGCAGCTTTCTCCTGCTATTAACTCATGCAGTGCTTGAACAGGGCCTTCCTGCGCTTCCGGCATTTATCGAAAGGAGGTGATGTTATTGTAGAGGGAGAGACCATCGACGGATTTTATGCTGTGAATAGTCATTGACAATAATAGTTCAAGTTAGCAAGCTAAAAAGAAAAATGTGTTTATTTATTTGCTTTTCTTTAGCCATTAGAATGACTTGTTTGCAGACTTTCTCAATCCTCTCACTACAATAATGGAGTATCCATTGAAAATGTTCGTTCCCATGCACAGATGCCAACAGTCTTGAATGTGGCTGGACAGTCTTGTTGTTTGTTTGTGTGAGGTCCAGTTAAGTCAGGTTTTTAGCAGTCCAGACATGCGGCGCAGCCTCTTACATATATACAGTATGTTTATACCCTACCACGTGAACTGGAGCTCCATCTTGCAAAGTCACAAACCCCACCCCTTATCTGGCTACCACCCATTGCATCCAGACATATTGGCGTGTATGCCCATGGACTATTGTGCAGGGACAAAACGGGTGAGTTTCCTCTCCCTGAGCAAACTCACTAGCACTGTCCCTGCACAATGTATAGCTAAATCGGTGAGACTAAATGTTCATCTGACCTCATCTTATCTTCTAGTGAATATCCCCCTCAGTGCTGCGTGCATGCCCATTGGGTATCTCCCTGGAGTGACATTGAATGCTCATGTTGGCTTGGCTTCATACAAGTAAAATCCACATGTTATCACTGCTATATTTCATTGGGAACAATTCTCCAGTCTGATCTTTTTTGCAGCTATTAATTCCTGATTTTTTTTTTTTCCAATCACTTGCAGTTTCTTTGTCTATATCGCTGCATTACCGTCAGGGTGACCCATTTTGGATCGGGGGGGGAGTGGGAAAATATAATATTAATTAAAAGGGAATGGTGTGCAATTTAATTGAAAGGAGGAATGTCTAGTTCGGGTGCACGTTTCCACATGAGGCAGAGGAATTTTTGCCAAAGGGAGGGAACCAATTTAAAGGTAAATAATATAAGTACATTATATAGTTTGATTTTACCATAACTCTGTTGAATTTGATGTTGTAATAAAATATATTTCTTTAATGACTACGTTAAACTGGGACATACAATGCATATTGAACGTCACATTCCAGGGACACACGTGGCTCATCAGAATGTTATCTTGGACTTGAATAGCGCATGCCATACCTCTCAAATCCCCACAGCTAACAATGCAACAGAATTACCATCAGCACTGAGCCTTGCAGTCAGGGCCATGTGGACGGATAACCGGGTCTAGTATCTGCAGTTAGTTGGAGCCCTCTACTGGAATCTGTGGGTAAGGCACGCTTCTGGCTGTATAACATGAGAAGTGTCTTTGAAGAACAAATATTCTCAGTGTCTTAAAGTCGAATAAAGTCTATACCTATACATTTCTTTGTTTGTTTTTTTTGTTTGTTTTTTAAATGTTAAAGCTGGGGCATCTCCGGTCATTAACCGACTAGCGGTTATAGTTTGTGGCTACAGTGTCCTATGGGTGCCAGCTTCAAAGTTATCCCTTGTTTTTCAAGTATGGCTGAAATATATCTCTAAACATTCAATCAGAATATATGTTGACCACACGACGGCCATATTGTACCTAACCACTTCCCATTGACCTCAATAATGAGGCTTCGCCAAGGTGAAGTGTGCAGTAATTTCTCTCCCACTTGGGATATTTGTAACATTGATCAGTTGTTTGTGGTTGGCGATTGTCAAAAGGGTTGGAAGAGCTTGGGATGTTCAACTGGGGATTTGGGTTATCTCACTGTCTGTTGATAAATTATCCGGTTATTGCATGGGGATCACTAACTGGGGGAATTATTTGGCTGAATTGTCCAATAAATGCCAGACAGTTCAAGGTTTCTTATACAATAATGCTGAAACGGTACAATGTTTCTGAGATGATCTGAATCAGCCTTGGATGAGTTTTCGTATTGATACCCCTTCGGATGTAATGTAGTGAGAATATCTCCATCCTCAATCAATATACCTTCTCACCTTAGTCTTACAAGTTTAGCCATTGGCTAAAAAAGGATTCATTTTTAATTGTGCTGATGGGATTTGATCTAAGACAATTGACTACAAAACAAGGACCAGAGGTCATCCTCTGATGAGAGAAGATTTCATAGACTACAAAGGATCAGGGGGGTTTTTTACGGTAAGAACAAGAAAGGAATACCCTGCCAAGAGAGGTGGTGCTTTCTGATACATTAGAAGCCTTCAAAAAAGGCCTGGATATTGTTGTTTTTAGAAACACTGTACACAGAGGGCTATAAATAATAGAATCAACGTTCATGTCTAGAGCTTGGTGATCCAAGGAGAAATGTAATTGACTTGTAGAGTCAAAAAGTTCAAAATCACTTAATTAAGGGTTTTTGTCTTCTATTGAATCAACAACAGGTAGAAGGAGAGCTAATGTTAATATGTTACGATGGCTTCTGACAGCAGCTTTGTGTTACCAATGTCACATGTTTGCACCATGCCCCAATGCATACATACTTTGATATGTACCTAATGCATGCATGGCACATTCACAAACACGTGCGACATGTGTGCATGCTCAAGATCACAAACACACTACCACCCTTGCATTTCCTGTTATCCGCCCCTGCGCGTACATTCATTCTAATAAAACTACAAAATGAACTAGGAAAAAAATATTGGATATTTTACCAGTTCTCCACCAGTCTTTGCAGTAAAGCGGGATCATTGGCTCTGGTTCGAGAAGGTCACAGTGGGCAATAAATAAAACCTTTGACCCGTTTATAGGTTTCGTACTTGCTTTTAAAATCAAAATGCTTTTAAAATCAAAATGAATTCCCCAAGAAACCCCAATGAAAAATAGAATTTAGAGCCTTTTAGATATAACTCGGAGGCATGGCTACACCCAGCATGGGCTTTTATGATCATTTCACAAGAGGAAATAACAATTTTGTAAACAAGACCTAGACAGAAGCAAAACAGTAAAGCCATCTGTGATCCCAGCTCAGCGGACACATTCATTCTCATTTTCATTGTGTTTTATACATACTGCTCTTGTTTCCGTTAGGGCTCAGAATGACTGCATTATAGGAGGGATCCCTGATGTTATATCTTATTTAGAACGCGGCTCAGGAGGAAGACTAGCTCAACAGCTGTGACTTCAAACACCCAAAGAAAAAGTTGTAAGCTTATATTATTATAACTATTATTTAAAGGACAACTTTGGCAATGGAATTTCTTGTGCTTAATTGAAAATCATGTGCAGGCTTTTAAAATAGAAAGAGTTGAATGAAATAATACATATACAGAAATGTACTGAGCCCCCTTTTAGCTCTAACAGGGGGCAGACATGTCATTTAGAATCCTGGGTCAGACCTTCCTTCAACTGACCCAAGATTCTAAACAATATGTCTGCTCCAGTTAGAGCTCCACACACAAAGAGGAGTCACTAAGATACTTAATTTGTATTCTTTCAATAATGCATTTCTATTTAAATAGAGTAAGGTTGTGTCACCCCACGAGATTGAGCTTTAGCCTACCTGGTACAGAGACTGAGGTGCCCGGAGCTCTTTTCTTCGTGATTGGGCTGTATTTGTAGCAAAGCTGGGATAGAAACAAATTTGAGGGGATAGGATCCCAAACTATGGAAGAACCTATTACCATACTATTGGCTAACCCTTCTTGGAATTCAGTCTACAAATACAAGCGTGACAAAGATGACACCATATTATTGACCTAGAGGGGCGTGTACGGAAAAAAACGAAATATATTATATGTGCAAAACTATTTTTGCTCTTTGCTCCTATTGCAATGTACTAAACATTTAACACTCAAATAGTTCATATGGGCAAATTACGTATATAAAAGGGGAATTTTGTGAATATTTTTTCTGCCTCTTTTGATAGCGCTCGCTAAAAGCTGGTGTCATTTGCACACGCAAATAAAAATTATTTTTCACAAAATATTTGCAAAACTCTTTAGCGTGCGCAATATAATCCCAATTTATGAGCGCAACCGGAAAAATGCACGCTAAATAAAACGGAAGAGGCGCAAATCAGGGAAAACAAGCGCAAAATGTTACAAATAGTCGCAAATTGCTCCTTACTCATGTTTTACCTACTTATTTTCCCATTGCACTTGTTTAGTACATGACCCCCCTAGTGCACTAACAAGGCATGCGAGAAGCTAGTGTGCCCCTGGAGAATGTAATACCTAGAAAACTCAAAAGCTAAAAGCCTCTGTAGCTGAGCATCTTGGTAGAAACAAAACCTTAGCATTTCCTTTGCTCACTTTCAAAACAGAAAAGTCTGAGAAATTCATTACCCTGTCTTTTGACTCCACTGATTAATGGCAGTCATTTTTTTTTTTTTTTTTTAAAGTTAAATGTGTTTTATTATTATTTTGTAATTTAAAATGGACTGATTTTTTTTTTGATTAAGCATCAGCCAGCCAGTTATTTCAGTTGATAAAGGATCTTTGCGTCCTGTTGAGAAGTTACTACATAATCCCCAAGCAGCCAGAGTATAAATATCAGACATCAAAAAAATAAATATAAAAGAAGAATTGTCCTTTACTAGCCAACACTAGGAAAATATGACTTGGACCACAACATCTTATACAGGCACAAACAGGCCAGAACAGAGAGCATCACAGGTAAACACTATTATCATCATATTGTGCATGTTTTTATAATATATTTCAAATGTACTTATTTTTTACTTTACAGTTCTCCTGTATTTTTACATTGAAAATAATGTATCTGGGGCTTCTTAATTAAGTGACATCAATAAGGTGGCGCTTGGAGTGGTGGGCAGGTCTGTCACTATAGCAACACATATACTTCTATTACATTTAGTTTTAGGAGAGAAGTAAATTGGAGGAAAAACTAATGAAACACATCTATTTCTTTTTCTTATATAGCATTTAACTGAAATATTTTGTGAAAGTGACTGTCTAGTGGCCAAAATGCATCTTCCAAATGTTAATGCATTTTTATGTGCTTTCAAAGAACTTTAAAATGCATGTCTTACATTTTGAATTGCTTAAAATATAAAATACTTACAGCTAGATGAAATTGTGAAATTACAGCAGTTTGCAAGAAACAATGACTGCCCATACTAGATGAGTAAAAGTAATTTCATTTTTTTTTTTTTTGCTCAAGTGATGTCATCAGACAATGTGTTGCCCTTTTAATCCTACTATGTACAAGAGCAAGGTCACTCAGAGTCCACACAATAGACTCAATTTGAGGAGGACAGGAAGTGACTATATGAAACAAAACATTATATGCTCAGTGTCTATAGAATCAGTACTGCTGCACCTGCAGTAAACATGCAGAGTAATCACTGAGGAGGGCTTGAGTCAAATATTAAAAATGTGATTTATACAGAATGCCTGCATCAAATCACACAGGGATAAAAGCCTGTGCATTATACAAACAGTAATCTTCATCTTGCACCAAAGTGAGTTTGGGGACTAGACTGTCCCTTTAACCCAGTAGGTGGAACTGCCACTTTAAAGGCCTGAAAAAAACATGTAAATTCATTGAATGTAAAAGCACCATGTATAGTTTGTCTTGATCCATTTTCAAACATTTCTTCATACTCTCTACTTACCTAGTAAAAATTTCCAACAGGCACTTGGTCTCCTGTCCTAATTGTTTGCTTGTGTTGTATCCTTTTGATATTTTGTAGCTTGTTTAAAAGTAGGTGTCGTTACGTTGAGAGGGGTGTGTGTCTTGGTGTCGGAGAGGGGTGTGTGTCTTGGTGTCAGAGAGGGGTGTGTGTTTGTCTTGGTGTCGGAGAGGGGTGTGTGTCTTGGTGTCGGAGATAGGTGTGTATGTGTCTTGGTGTCGGAGAGGGGTGTGTGTCTTGGTGTTGGAGAGGGTGTGTGTCTTGGTGTTGGCACGAAGAGAGGGGTGTGTGTCTTGGTGTCAGAAAGGGGTGTGTGTCTTGATGTCGGAGAGGGGTGTGTGTCTTCCCCTCTGTGTCATCAGCATAGGGAATTCCAAGTTAGTAATTTAAGATCTTTCTTACCCTCAACATAATGTTGTGTATTACAGTTCTGGGTGAAAAGACAGAACAATTTTGATTACTAGAGCCGAACATCATAGGAGCTGGATGAGCGCTGTGGGTGCTGTTGCTGGTCATCTAATTTAAGAGGCAGCAAGCTTTTACAGTATGGTTGTTTGGGGGAGGCTTTCAGTTACACATGTTATGGTGTCATCTAAGAATACAGCTATCATAATGATGAATGGAGAGAGCTATTGTACTGTCACAATGCACACCATTAGTCATAATTCACAGTGCAGACTGCTTGCAACACGCTGGCCATCTATACTGTTACTTAGACCAGATCGGCCTTCAAACAGGAGTGTGTGTCATAAGGACACCATGTCTTGCTAGTGATAATGGTCCATTGGTGGTCTTCAAACTGGTTTCCCCTGAACCCAGCGCACATAAAATGGCATCTGGAGGACGTTTTTCCCAGTCCGATTGAGCATTTATCAAACTCCACGGCTTACAAAGTGATCTTTAGGTTGAATATACTACAAAACAGGGGAGGTGGAGGATAGCAGATTAAATGTCTAAACCATTTCAAGGCTCAAGGGTCTCTTAAATCACGATTAGCACTTCATATGCTTAAAGCCTTCAAGACACCGACAACTATCCATTTTATCCATGTATTTGAGTGGTTTGGACATTTGGAGTACAGCTAGGAGCCTGGGGAAAATACTGAAGATTAAAGCTTTGAGTCTGGGGAAAATACTGCAGAGTAGAGCTAGTAGCATGGGGAAAATACTGCAGAGTAGAGCTAATAGCCTAGAGAAAATACTGCAGAGTAGAGCTACAAGTCTGGGGACAATACTGCAGAGTACTGCTAGGAGCCTGGGGAAAATACTGCAGAGTAGAGCTAGGAGCCTGGGAAAAATACTGCAGAGTAGAGCTAGGAGCCTGGGGAAAATACTGCAGAGTAGAGCAAGGAGCCTGGGGAACATACTGCAGAGTAGAGCAAGGAGCCTGGGGAAAATACTGCAGAGTAGAGCTAGGAGCATGGGGAAATTGATGCAGAATAGAGCTACAAGCCTGGGGAAAATACTGCAGAGTAGAGCAAGGAGCCTGGGGAAAATACTGCAGAGTAGAGCTAGGAGCCTGGGGAAAATACTGCAGAGTAGAGCAAAGAGCCTGAGGAACATACTGCACAGTAGAGCTAGTAGCCGGGGAACATACTGCACAGTAGAGCTAGTAGCCGGGGAACATACTGCAGAGTAGAGCTAGGATCCTGGGGAAATTGATGCAGAATAGAGCTACAAGTCTGGGAAAAATACTGCAGAGTAGAGCAAGGAGCCTGGGGAAAATACTGCAGAGTAGAGCTAGGAGCATGGGGAAATTGATGCAGAATAGAGCTACAAGCCTGGGGAAAATACTGCAGAGTAGAGCTAGGAGCCTGGGGAAAATACTGCAGAGTAGAGCTAGGAGCCTGGGGAAAATACTGCAGAGTAGAGCAAAGAGCCTGAGGAACATACTGCACAGTAGAGCTAGTAGCCGGGGAACATACTGCACAGTAGAGCTAGTAGCCGGGGAACATACTGCAGAGTAGAGCTAGGATCCTGGGGAAATTGATGCAGAATAGAGCTACAAGTCTGGGAAAAATACTGCAGAGTAGAGCAAGGAGCCTGGGGAAAATACTGCAGAGTAGAGCTAGGAGCATGGGGAAAATACTGCAGAGTAGAGCTAGGAGCCTGGGGAAAATGATGCAGAGTAGAGCTACAAGTCTGGGAAAAATACTGCAGAGTAGAGCAAGGAGCCTGGGGAAAATACTGCAGAGTAGAGCTAGGAGCCTGGGGAAAATACTGCAGAGTAGAGTTAGGAGCCTGGGGAAAGTACTGCAGAGTAGAGGTAGGAGCATGGGGAAAATACTGCAGAGTAGAGCTAGGAGCATGGGGAAAATACTGCAGAGTAGAGTTAGGAGCCTGGGGAAAATACTGCAGAGTAGAGCTAGGAGCCTGGGGAAAATACTGCAGAGGAGAGCTAGTAGCCGGGGAAAATACTGCAGAGTAGAGCTAGGAGCCTGGGGAAAATGATGCAGAGTAGAGCTACAAGTCTGGGAAAAATACTGCAGAGTAGAGCTAGGAGCCTGGCGAAATTACTGCAGAGTAGAGTTAGGAGCCTGGGGAAAATACTGCAGAGTAGAGTTAGGAGCCTGGGGAAAGTACTGCAGAGTAGAGCTACAAGTCTGGGAAAAATACTGCAGAGTAGAGCTAGGAGCCTGGCGAAATTACTGCAGAGTAGAGTTAGGAGCCTGGGGAAAATACTGCAGAGTAGAGTTAGGAGCCTGGGGAAAGTACTGCAGAGTAGAGCAAAGAGCCTGAGGAACATACTGCACAGTAGAGCTAGTAGCCGGGGAACATACTGCACAGTAGAGCTAGTAGCCGGGGAACATACTGCAGAGTAGAGCTAGGATCCTGGGGAAATTGATGCAGAATAGAGCTACAAGTCTGGGAAAAATACTGCAGAGTAGAGCAAGGAGCCTGGGGAAAATACTGCAGAGTAGAGCTAGGAGCATGGGGAAAATACTGCAGAGTAGAGCTAGGAGCCTGGGGAAAATGATGCAGAGTAGAGCTACAAGTCTGGGAAAAATACTGCAGAGTAGAGCAAGGAGCCTGGGGAAAATACTGCAGAGTAGAGCTAGGAGCCTGGGGAAAATACTGCAGAGTAGAGTTAGGAGCCTGGGGAAAGTACTGCAGAGTAGAGGTAGGAGCATGGGGAAAATACTGCAGAGTAGAGCTAGGAGCATGGGGAAAATACTGCAGAGTAGAGTTAGGAGCCTGGGGAAAATACTGCAGAGTAGAGCTAGGAGCCTGGGGAAAATACTGCAGAGGAGAGCTAGTAGCCGGGGAAAATACTGCAGAGTAGAGCTAGGAGCCTGGGGAAAATGATGCAGAGTAGAGCTACAAGTCTGGGAAAAATACTGCAGAGTAGAGCTAGGAGCCTGGCGAAATTACTGCAGAGTAGAGTTAGGAGCCTGGGGAAAATACTGCAGAGTAGAGTTAGGAGCCTGGGGAAAGTACTGCAGAGTAGAGCTACAAGTCTGGGAAAAATACTGCAGAGTAGAGCTAGGAGCCTGGCGAAATTACTGCAGAGTAGAGTTAGGAGCCTGGGGAAAATACTGCAGAGTAGAGTTAGGAGCCTGGGGAAAGTACTGCAGAGTAGAGCAAAGAGCCTGAGGAACATACTGCACAGTAGAGCTAGTAGCCGGGGAACATACTGCACAGTAGAGCTAGTAGCCGGGGAACATACTGCACAGTAGAGCAAGTAGCCGGGGAACATACTGCAGAGTAGAGCTAGGATCCTGGGGAAATTGATGCAGAATAGAGCTACAAGTCTGGGAAAAATACTGCAGAGTAGAGCAAGGAGCCTGGGGAAAATACTGCAGAGTAGAGCTAGGAGCATGGGGAAAATACTGCAGAGTAGAGCTAGGAGCCTGGGGAAAATGATGCAGAGTAGAGCTACAAGTCTGGGAAAAATACTGCAGAGTAGAGCAAGGAGCCTGGGGAAAATACTGCAGAGTAGAGCTAGGAGCCTGGGGAAAATACTGCAGAGTAGAGTTAGGAGCCTGGGGAAAGTACTGCAGAGTAGAGGTAGGAGCATGGGGAAAATACTGCAGAGTAGAGCTAGGAGCATGGGGAAAATACTGCAGAGTAGAGTTAGGAGCCTGGGGAAAATACTGCAGAGTAGAGCTAGGAGCCTGGGGAAAATACTGCAGAGTAGAGCTAGTAGCCGGGGAAAATACTGCAGAGTAGAGCTAGGAGCCTGGGGAAAATGATGCAGAGTAGAGCTACAAGTCTGGGAAAAATACTGCAGAGTAGAGCTAGGAGCCTGGCGAAATTACTGCAGAGTAGAGTTAGGAGCCTGGGGAAAATACTGCAGAGTAGAGTTAGGAGCCTGGGGAAAGTACTGCAGAGTAGAGCTACAAGTCTGGGAAAAATACTGCAGAGTAGAGCTAGGAGCCTGGCGAAATTACTGCAGAGAAGAGTTAGGAGCCTGGGGAAAATACTGCAGAGTAGAGTTAGGAGCCTGGGGAAAGTACTGCAGAGTAGAGCAAAGAGCCTGAGGAACATACTGCACAGTAGAGCTAGTAGCCGGGGAACATACTGCACAGTAGAGCTAGTAGCCGGGGAACATACTGCACAGTAGAGCTAGGATCCTGGGGAAATTGATGCAGAATAGAGCTACAAGTCTGGGAAAAATACTGCAGAGTAGAGCAAGGAGCCTGGGGAAAATACTGCAGAGTAGAGCTAGGAGCATGGGGAAAATACTGCAGAGCAGAGCTAGGAGCCTGGGGAAAATGATGCAGAGTAGATCTACAAGTCTGGGAAAAATACTGCAGAGTAGAGCTAGGAGCCTGGGGAAAATACTGCAGAGTAGAGTTAGGAGCCTGGGGAAAATGATGCAGAGTAGAGCTACAAGTCTGGGAAAAATACTGCAGAGTAGAGCTAGGAGCCTGGGGAAATTACTGCAGAGTAGAGTTAGGAGCCTGGGGAAAATACTGCAGAGTAGAGTTAGGAGCCTGGGGAAAGTACTGCAGAGTAGAGGTAGGAGCCTGGGGAAAATACTGCAGAGTAGAGTTAGGAGCCTGGGGAAAATACTGCAGAGTAGAGTTAGGAGCCTGGGGAAAGTACTGCAGAGTAGAGGTAGGAGCATGGGGAAAATACTGCAAAGTAGAGCTAGGAGTTTGGGGAAAATACTACAGAGTATGAGCCTGGGGAATGTAATGTGTGGGAAAAGCAATGGCCAAATCCTCTACAGCAGCATCTTTTTAAGGAACAACCCATTGTTAATTCTCAGAACAGAAAAGTCTTGCAAATAGGAGCGAAAGTTACAAATTCCTGTGTCACCTGCCCTGATTAAACCCTATGTGTAGCTTTAGAGATACACAAAGTTTACTCTAAGATCTGCCTCTCAGCTGAGGCAGTGCTGGTCTGGACACTGGCACATGAGGACACTCAACTCACTGCCGATGCAAAGGGAGACCCTCATTTTTAAATGCCAGCAACAGAAGTGAACTAGTTACTGCGCTTGCAGTGACACACTGTCGGCTACGGTCTTAGCCAAAATGCTTCTTTGTTAAGAATCCTGACTGCCAGTCAATGGATTAACTGGCATGTGACTTAAAAAGTGCAAACCAATTTATCCTCCCTACAATGGACTAGTAAAGAATGAACTAGTACGCAATTAAGTTTAGTGGCTCTATAACACCAAGCCCTGTGTGAATTTGTTGGCAGTTTATAAATAAATGCTAATGTGCTAAAAGCAGTAGTTCTCCAAAAAAAAACTAAAATTGTTCTGGAGCAAATGTAGAAAGAGTAGCATTCTAGATATTATCCATCGAGTCCTCCAACACGGACATGGGATTTGAAATTATTTTTTAGCAAACACTGAGTATAAATATTGCATGCATTTTAAGTGCGGTGGTAGGTTAGAAGTAGAGTCTATTATAAGCCGTGGGGAGTTTTATTGAGATTTGAGTCACTGATCTTCATAGAAAAATTATACTGAAAAAATAGCTTTTACCAAGAGCAAGCTCAGTTCGTCTTGTTAAACACTCCTTTCACCCTCCGAAAAACTTAATTATCAGATGGGTATTGGATCTGGCTCCTGGAATTGCTATATTTCCAAATATAATGAAAATGCCCTTTACTGTCAGCTCAGATATGCCAGCGTGATATGGGACAGCCTCTTTGGTGGTGTAAGCATTCTGAATCACTTTTAAATCATTTACATGGTAGCAGAGAGACCGAAGATACTATATTTTTCCTACGAGAAGCAATTTAAACAATGTTGAAATATTAAATAATGTAAAAAAAAAAAAGAAATGCCCTTCCAGTAATGTGATCGGTACAGTAATTCAAGAAAAGCACAGTAGACCTATTCCCCTTCTAGTTTATTAAAAATAGTGCCTGTGAATAAACTAGTAGGGGCTAATCTGCTAAATGATATCACAGTCATTAAAACTGATTGTTTTTTTGTTTTCTACAAATTGTAAGTAAAATGTTATATATCGATTGCAAACTTATCCCGTCTGCTGATATATTTTTTAATAGTTATCCAAGTCAGGTGAAGAAGCTGGTAAGCTGGTCTGGTCAGAGATTGTCTCTCTCTCTATGGTGTCTCGACCCCTCGTTTCATCACGGACCACCAGAAGAATCTTAATTAGTGTGGTCAGCACTATCAGAGAGAGACCCCCAGTACCAGACAGACCCTACATAAGCAGGGTGAGTTCCCACTCTGATTGGCTTATGCCAGACAACCGGGCTAGATTGGCCTCATCTTGGGGAGCTATTCACTATTTTTTGTATGTTCTACTTGTTCTACTGTAGTTTTACATTAAAACTGATTTCGTCGGGGCTGCTAAGTTCAATGACATCAGAGAGGGGGGGGATGCAGGATGGGTGCGAGCTAAACTTGGCGTACTATGAAGTAATGTGAGCTAAGCATTAAAGCATTGAGTGTAAGCTTGTGAGCAGCGCTCTCTCCCTCATGTATCAGTCTTTACTTGTACGTAAAACGTAGTATCTACTTCCCTTCTATGCTCTGTACCAAGCGCTACATAAACTGACCACTCTACAGAAATTAATGTTAATGTAATATAGCGATTTCATATTGAAAAAAATCTGAGACTAAAGTGTTTAATCCAAGTGGTTAAAGGGACATAAACATTGTTATACTGTGACAGTAAAGTATACCGAATTATGTTGGGTCTATTCCCTAAAATTCGAGACGAGGTTGAGTGGGGATGTCGAATTTGTATAAAATAAAATTCCACCTCCCAACTAGATCACCTCTCACTATAAACTACATTTGCCCTCCCTCTCACTGTGGCCCTCTCGACAAACTTCAACTGGGACTCCCAACTCAAAATCACCTTCACAGGAAAAACAAAAATTGCTAATTTATAAAAAAAACAAAGGGAGTTGGCTATGGGAGGCCAGTTCCCCCATTAACTCACCTCTAAAGGTAGCAAGCTGCACCAAAATTTATGTGGGTGTCTTCTTCCAACCCGAAGACTATTTTTTTTTCCTCGAAAAAAGCATGACAGGGGTAGAGCTCTGCAGCACAGTGGAAGAAAGAAAGCAAAAAGCAAGGACATTGCAGCTTTAGTTTTGTATTTTTAAATTGCTGATAAAGTAGCCTTCACTTTTTAGGCCAAACCATTCAACATCTGATACATCCGCGAGATATATTTATATATATATAGAGTATAATTTTTTTGGTTTTTATTTATTTAATTTTTTCTTGCTAAGAGTCACAAATGGGAAGCGAAAACTCTCGATGTAACAGAACTTACGCAAAGAAACAGAAATCCTCATTAATGTTTCAGTGAGATGACACTTTCCCGGGAGTTCATCATGGGGACACCGTGTATCATATTAAATAAAGACTCAGGATTGGAGGGGGCAAAGATTTCAGACAGGAAATCTCTGCTGTGCTTTACGTCAACTCAATATGCAAGGCCAGCTGAGATGCTGGGAGTCTGAAAAATGACCCTTAGCTATGATTACAGGTGTTGACACGCACTGGAGTTTACACAGCCTCGTGTGGTTTCTTTTGATCAAAATAGCCCCCCCTCCGAAAAACAAAAATTGAGAAAGGATTCAGCTAGGGATAGTTACATTCAATGTTTTGTTCATGTGGACACTGCAGGAATCTTTTAGTATTTAGAAAGAAGCTCTGTAGAGCTCTATTAGGGTGCTGACATGTTGTTTGGAATCTTGGCTCGGATAACAGGATGATCCGTCCTATCTGTCTCAAGATTCCAAACATGTCTGCCTCCTGTGAGATTCATAGACTGTGTACTGATTATCTTGTGTACGCTGTATAATTTTTAAACGTTTAAATACACTTTTTATTGGGAAAAAAGTGCTGGACATTTCAAAAGCATGGTTTACTATATACATGCGTGTTTAGTTGTGTACCTTTTTAATTTTAGCCATTTTAGCCATGTCACAAGGATAGGCCAGTTATAGGTTGACAATCTTTTGAAGCGGGGGCTTTCTGAGGAAGCGGACCCACTACTGAAAGCCTACCAGTGTCTCAAAACAGCCCGGTCTGATCTGCATTCATTGGTGAAAAAAATGTATAGGGATATAAATTCCACTGAGAAAAGGAAAAAAGAAAATCCACTTCAAATACCGACTCTGTAACAATAACAGAAATGCTCCCGAAGCTGTTAACCATATGGTTAGGGGTGCTCCATCTCGCTGTTGAGACGTAATGGCAGAAAAAAGAAAGGACGATGTCTGCCCTCCCAGTTCAAAAGTAGATAAATAGTTTATTGGCAGGTGATCCAATAATACAGAAAGTAGAAGTTGAGCAGCAAGGCATAAGGTGGAAGGAGTCGCCTTACGCGTTTCATGTGTACTCAAGCTTATTCATACCACTAGTAATGTATGATCGAATACCTTTATGTGTATGTGTCCATCTGTGCATGTGTGTATGATTGTTACTAGAGCTTTCCTGTCAATACAAAACCAGCACATGTCTGTTTCGGGATCTGACCTCTACTATTGTCTCTTTTTTTTGGCATATTAATGTTTGGAGATATGGGGACAGAGTTTGTCTGTTCTGCGCGACTTGAGCTCGGGGGAAAGTTACAATGATGGGTCTCGCTAAAGAATCACTCTTGTCTATGATTGTCCGTAATTGTCTTTTCTAATCCTGCTATAACGGATATCAAGGTGAGATTTATTAAGCTGTAAGATCTGAGCACCAGACACAAATTGCTTAGAAAATAAAAATGACCATCCATTTTAGCCATAGGTATTTCTGGGACTCAAATGAGCATATTATAATAATTGTAGCATAATCTACATTTGCATGTGTTTTAGCTGTAATTATATCATACGAAGTATAGCGTATTATCCCAATTATCGGTTGCATGTTTTCCCCTAACTGACTGTCTGTATAAGAGGTACAGCCAATAATCAGGGTTTAACATTTCAGGATGGCCAGCGGGAGATAAAAAAAGTGCCATGTGTGCTTAGCACAACCTTTTGGTGCCACCAGTGCGCGAACAGACGGAGCAGACAAAGCACAGTACTCGGAACTCTTGCAGTAGCACGGTCCATCTTCTAATGCGGTCCCCCAGGAACAAAAGTACAGCCCTCGAGGCACATTATTTCATCCTGCTTGCCATCCTGAATTGACTGTCCTATTATATTATTATTATTATAGGCTTTCCCCTAATGTAAACTGTCAAATTAGGGATACAGCATTTAATCGAGGCAATATGGTAGCTAATTAGAGGCGGGGGGGAGAGTGCAAGCATCTTACGCACTACATGCTATCTTCTCCTCCATATTACAAGAAATGTAAAAATAACAAAAAAAGAATCAGATATTTTTCAACATGTTTAATTGCTCTTTTAGTAGACAGTTTCTAGCTTTTATTAATTACTTTTTTTTGTTTGTTTTTTTTGCAAGGTATTATTTTTTACACGTTCCTTCCCAAATCCATCATCGATTTAAAATGTGCGCATCTTCTCCGCTCTAACTCAAGATATCTTAGCTCTTTGGATGCTCTTCCTGTTTAAGCACTTGGCGTTCAGTTGATTTACATCAGGGGTGATCTGTTCAGCTTCTCAAGTAATTGAATTTCCCTCAGCTGTATCAATGTTTCTATTACAGCTAAACTTTTGCAGTAACTTGTAAGGCTGGCAATCAGTGCCTTGATAAACACCGTTTCATTGGCACGCTGTGATGTTTCAGCACATCAATTGCAAAAAGGAGAGGGTGAAAAATTAGGCCCTTTCCGAATGGATCAGGCAGATGCTGACTCAGCTGGGCCAGAAATAATCTGCAAAATATATTCATTATATTCCTTAGGGCTGTTTGCACTGTATTCGGTGAGTTAGGAATTGAAATATTATACAAAGCATTTCATGTTGAACAAGCGCAATCATTCTGCAATATCATAGCGTAATGAGTAGGGATTAATTTCTAGTCATATATACAGGCAGAAAACCAGATAAAATTTACCGAACAATTTTGAAGACAGCTTTCTTATTGAACTGACAATTTCTCCTGGCACAGACTCTATTTTACCATTTATCTAAATTATTTTCTCCTTTTTTTTTTTGCCAGCAGCCTGTGCACTAAAAAAAAGTATACCCTTACTTATTTAACTCTAAATAAAAACATACATGTTTCATGTTTTTTGTCAATTCCATTTACAATCTTGCTTTTAAAAGATTCCATCACCCAGACGTTGTTAATATTGTATTGAGCGTAGAGAATAAAAATAATAAAAATTATAAAACATTATCTTGTGTTAACAGAATGGCAAGCAAATGAGAAGGTTATGAGACAAAAATGTGAACAAAAGAAAAAGATGGGCATTCCACGATCCAGGGAAAATATAAATGATTGTATTCCAGCGTGGATCCGATCAAAAAGTAAAAGCAACACAGAATAAAGGGGGAAAAAAGACGCGCCGTAAGCGTTTCGCATATTACTACGCTTAATCATAGGCCAGCCGGCTTACATCTTATGGTGTGACGTTTTTGTATGAGACAATAAAGTCTCCTGTTTAAGACAAGTGGCTTGATATGCAAATTAACTACTTTGCATAAAAAAAATTATTGAAATTTGCATATCGACTTCCAAGATGATGTCATAATCAGGGGACTTCACAGACACATTTGCTGGATATTTTTCATTTTATATATGTTCTTAAGATTCTCTAACAAGATTATTTAACTTTTTTTTTAGCTCTCTACATTGACCGTATAGACAATGTTTAAGTGACGAACTTCCATTTGAATAAAAAAAAAACTTCACATTACCCTTTCTTAACTGGCATTTATCTACCTACATGTCTATCATGTCTGTAATGACTTAGCTTTCTTTATCTTTAAAATTCCCACCGGTCTATAGATCTTCACAAGCACCTTGAAGAGGCTTTGGGTTGGGTGTATTTTATTTATTTTTTTCTTTGTTACAAGATCAGTGGTTTCAATTAAATGTTCTAACATTAGCATTTCAATACTCTAGCCGTATTCGCATCGATTGTAAATAGCTCGGCTTCTAAGGTAGGATTGATTACTCTCTACAAAGTTGTCCATCTCTTCAATATTACATGACATGATGGGTCCAGCAAATTCCAGAAGGATATCATGAATCCTTGGGACCAGGGATGAATGAACATTTTTCCTTTTTTTTAAAAAATATGGTCTCTTTGCCAATTTCCAACATTATTCACAAAAAATTACTGTTTTCTATGTTTCTTCTAAATTGAAGAAATGAGACACAGACACTGGTTTTCTGTACCAAGCAGGCTGGATCTCAATCTTGCAGCATTGTGTAACTCTGTCCCACCTTATTAATCGCCCCTACTGCATTTCGAGAGGCACCAAAAGTTATCAAGTATGAATTTGACATGTGACTTTAAAATGTAACTTCCACTGATAAGCCATAACATTATGGGCACCTGTCTAATACTGTGTAGGTCCCCTTTTGACCCCAAAAAATCGCTGACCCATCAAGGCATGGAGTCCACTAGACCTCTGAAGGTGTGCTGGGGTAACTGGCACCAAGACGTTAGCAGCAGATCCTTTAAGTCCTGTAAGTTGCGTGGTGGGGCCTCCATGGATTGGACTTGTTTGTCCACCACATCCCACCGATGCTCGATTGGATTGAGATCTGGGGAATTTGGAGCCAAGTCAACACCTTGAACTCGTGTTCCTCAAACCTTCCTGAAACATTTCTGCTTTGTGGCAGGAAGCATTATCCTGCTAAAAGAGGCCAATGCCATCAGGGAATAGGTGGTACGTGTCAAAGTAACATCCACATGAATGGCAGGACCCAAGGTTTCCCAGCAGAACATTACCCAAAGCATCACTCTGCATCCACCGACTTGCCACCTCTCAGTAGTCATAATGTTTTGGCTGATCAGTGTGTATATGGAGTCTCTTCACTAATCCGTAAACTGTAGTAAACAAATAAGTTAGTTGCAAAAACCAGGACAATAGTATCTATATCCTTATAGAGATACGGTCTCTAGTACTGCGTACTCCAAGTGAGGTCTCACCAGAGATCTGTATACCACCACTTCCCTCTTTCTACTGCTAACACCTCTCCCTATAATGCACCTTTAAGCCTTTAATACTTCTTGCAAACCAAGCATAAATAATAAAATAACCATATATAGGGGATATTAATTTCCTATTGAAAAATGGCAGCGTATTTGTCCATGGCTAGTCTAATATGCATATTTTATGTCACTCGTTATTATTTGTTTGCTCTTAATTTTAAATCATAAAATTTTAAGCGTTTTTTTTTTTTAATTTTTTTTCAATTACAACCCAGATTTTTATACAAAATTCCTTTGGCGGTTTGTTTTTGTATAACTTGAATAATGAAAGGCTCACATATTTTATTTCTTCTCCCTTGTGTACACTGCAGGATTCATTTGGTCTCTGTTTGCACTGCTTCCCTATTTTTCATTAACCTTCCGAGTGCCAGAAAGAGAAAAATACCCAGGTAGAATGCAATGTTATGTTGTGCTTGACCTCCAACGTATCCCATTATAATGGGTTTCTATCTGAATCACGGATCACACGAGCGGCCAAAGAGGTAATTCCCTTGAAGAGGGACTAGAACCGTTGTTATTTTTTTTGTAGAGGAAAGGCCTTTTCTTACTGTTTTACAAAGTTTTTAAATAATATTTCTGCAAAGAAATGTTCAAAAAGCATCCCACAGTCTATGTCCAAAAAGCTAAGTCTTGGGCTCCTATAGTGTGTCTGTATCAATTATGTAAAATAGGAGGGAGGAAAGTATACGTGAAGTATGTGAATGCTGATGTGAACAATTAGGAAGTATTACAGATTACAGGTGAAGTAGGAGGAAGCAGACAAAAAGTGAGAAGAGGAGGTGGAACCGGAGCCTTACACAGGATGTCGGCACTGTACTAGAAGAGGGAGTACAAAACATGGGTAAGCTGTCTATTGTTGTTGCATATTACACCAGGACAAACGAGATTAAGGGAACAGTTTAATGCAGCACATCTTTATTTTTAGGGCTTAATCTCTCTTTTAAATCCAAATAGAAACAATTCAGACTTATTTGTTTATACAATGCCCCCCCAAATAAGAAAAAGACCTAATACATAATACCCATATGAACAGATTGAAGAATGACCTACTAAATAAGCCACACAAAAAATGAAAAAAACGTTTTCAAGAAGGTTATTTAAGAGTGCAATATCTTTTTATTGGAATGATCAAAAATTGATGAACTGTTCTTAAATAATATTAAAGTTCAAAAATAGCTCTGGTACTTGAACATTTTTTATGATTTCTAAAAACGACTTTCTTTTATCTTAGTTTCAGTTGAGTTTTGGTGGTCCTTAATTTTTATGTAAATTATCTACTCCAGTGACACAGTGGGGGGAAGAATATGTATAAAGTTCAATGGAAACCAATAGATCGCCCCTATTAATTATGTTCCAGGTTCCAACCTAGTTGGTATACGCCATCTCAAGTGATTTGATCTTCCTTCCAACTTTTAGGTCCACACATACTCTTGATACTTTACTGAGAGGGTAGTGGATGTATGGAATAGCCTGCCAGCAGAAGTGGTAGAGGTAAACACAGTCAAGGATTTTAAGCATGCGTGGGATAGACACAAGGCTATCCTAGCTATAAGACCGGGAACGGGGGACTAATAAAATGACTCAAAAAAAATTGGGCAGACTAGATGGACCGAATGGTTCTTATCTGCCGACACATTCTATGTTTCTATGTTTCTATCCTTGATTCTGTTACTATGCTGTTCTCTGCTGAGTGTCCATCTCTCTTGAATGATGAATGAAACAGTCATGCATTCCCGTTGGCCCCAACCGTGTACATACTAAAGGCCAACTGAAGCGACTTAGTTCCATAAAATGGAAAGCAAACCAGCAAACTGACTTCTAGAATAGGCACAGAATTAATCGCTCCCACAATAAAGTATAAAATATAGAAAATGTACACAAGTACAGCTACAGCCGTGTATTGTGGTTGTAGGATGCAACTGATTAAAGGAACTCTAAAATGTTTGAATGGCCAGCCATTGATGCTGTTCTATCTTCACAGGTTACATCTTCGGCATCAGGGGTAACTTTCAAATTAGTTTCCTTCAGGGTACACAATGGCAGCAATTGGTGGAGCTCGTCCACCTCAAGGTCTTGACATGGCCTGTTCCGTATGGGGATTCCGGGTACATTACGGCAAGAACAATATCCTGCAAGTATAAAACTGCAATGTGGATGGGATCCTGCTGGATGTCGAAAAATAACTCCTACTATAAATGCAGCTTGTCCTGGGTAATTATGGATTACCATTGTTCCTGGTTTTACTACTTGATTGGTTCCCCACAGCTACTGCTGGTAGCTAAGATCTGCAAATTTTATGGATGAGATCCAGCACCCTCTCCCCAGCCAAGGGGCTAATTCCACCTTGTATTCCCTCCCCCAACGTGCAAAAGAGTGAGATTAGCTGACCAAGATCTGGGGAACCAAGATCTCCTTCTTCAGTGAAGCACTATAGAGCCTAACCTCTAATGTTATTTAACTACACAACCTTTGGACAACAATTTCTTGCATGAGTAAGCACAAACATGGGGATGATGGGAGTTGTGGTTTGGTCTCCGCTGACACACTTGTTTTAAGTGCTTGTTTTTTAGATCTGCCCTTAAAATAAGACACAAGCTTGTTAATCCCAACACAGAGGCACCTTTACGATGCTCTTCATCCGTTGCTGTGTGTGACTTATCTCAGGATTATTTCTGATTTATGAACTGAAACAAATGGTGCAAGATGTCCCTTCCCGTATGACCTACCGCAGTGCTTGGGAGCAGTCCTTGTTCTTCATACATCACCTTTGCAAAGCTACTTCTAAAAGCATTGAATAGATTGGTATCATCAGGGGAAGAGAGGGAAAATACACTTACAACTGATTTTTTTTCTCCTTTCTCTAAAGGATTCTCTGTATCATCTGAAACAGCTTAGAAGTTTCATTAAGGTCGAGAGAAGAGTCAGAGCAAAATCTTCGAATTTCAAAAGTTTTTGCAAAGTCTGGTCGATTCGGCTTAGAAAAAAAAAAAAAAGAAAAGCTGCAGAGGCCAGAGATACAGAGTCTGGGTGTCTGAGAGGAAAGGGGATCCGTAGGAATTCAAAAGGGTAGCGGGACTGTGTGTGATGGGCTAAAGGTATAGATTTATTTCAGCCTGACATTATGAAAAAGTCATTTTTCCAGATCTGTAAACCATGTATTTTGACAAAATGTAAAAAAAAAAAACCAGAACATATTATATTTACACATATTAGAAGTTAAATATAAAACGGATGCAGTGGAAAATAGCAACTAATACTTGTACTAATGCTGTGTGCACAATGTATATTGCTTTCTCCGCTGAGAGTTAGCTCTATCTGCACTACTTCTGCACTTTCAAGGGACATTTCTAGTGCTGATACCACAGACGTATAAAAAAAATCAGGAAAAAATAAGCGTTAGTAAGTGGCGACATCCACTCTACCACGTCCATTTTTGCCACAACTGATATCTCCTGAATTTTGGGGATTTTAAAAAATAGGCAATTGCTGTAACATAGAAAATTTGGGCACAAAAGATAGCCCTCGTGTGCTAACGAAAGGATTAGGAACACCAGCATGTGGGGCTAATTCATACAATGTTCATTGCCAGAAATGATCATTGCCAATTGCAAGCCTGCCAACCTTGGCAAAGTGTGTCCTGGAATACAAGTCGGTCCAGCCAAAAGTGGGTGAGGCCAAAAGTGGGTGGAGTCAGGTGATGCCGCAAACCTCCCGGCACAGGTGTCTGGAGACTCACTTCTTCAGCACTTCAAGTTCCTACGCACAATAAAACAGAGAAATATATATACTCTGCACAGGTAGCAGAAAGGGACCCCTAAAATCAGGGCTGTCCTGACAAATTCAAGACTGTTTGCAACTATGTCATTACCTGACCAGGAAGTTGTCATGATGTCATTCCATGATGCCTGTTTTATGTTCCATGTCAGCTGATTAGTATCTTGTGACTCGGGGATGATTGAAGAGATGGTTGGTCTGTATGGTTGTGATGCGTCTATGATCTTCCCTCATTACGGCAAATGACTGGCGTTACATACTGCACCTTCGAAAGGTTAGTGGCGCTCTATGTACATCAATACTACATTATTCTGCAGTAATGAGATTTCAGAAGATTGATGCGTATAAAAACTGACTTACAGATTGTGTGCCGGGCTCAGATACGTTTCCAATTCAGAGATGGAACCTAACTTTCAAATTGAGATTCTCGTCGGCAATTGGAAGAATTAGGCAAGAGATATTAAAATTGTATATCTCCAGTATAACTCTCTTTCATCCATTTATCTCCTCTGATTGACCCAAGAAGAAAAAAAGTACCACTGCACCAGAAAAATGTGGTTTTACTTCCCCCAATAGCGATTACTTTACGAAAGTCATCCATTTTTTTTTCTCTCCGTTTGTTATATAATAATGATTACAATTTTTTTAATACTTTCCGGCACTTTTATCAAGTTGCGATAGTGCGTATATATTTATATAGTAACGCCGCTAAGGGAGTTGGAGCAAAGTTAGGGATCTAGAAGTTGTGTTGCCAACTTTTGCTGGGTATTAACATTACAGATTGGGGCACCCAGCTGTAGCGTCACTGTTAGGTGCTATATCCGCCTGGTGCTCATCTTTCGTACACAGACCCCCCATTACACAGTGTGAATAAACACTGCTGCTAACTTGATTCCCATATATCAGTTGAGGTCTGTCTGTTCTGCATGTAGCTCTTCGGCAGTGGGAAAGGTTTTCTGTAGAGCAATGAACATGATAATCTTGTGCTGGCCTGATGACTCACTCTCTCTATGAAAAGGATCAATAGTCGTCCGTCCCCCCCCCTATGAAATCGGGTGTTAAAAGGATAAAAGTTGATGTGGCTAGGGTTGGAATGTTCCTGTTTGTCTATATTCACGGTTGTTCATTATGCCTAGAAATTTGTTTTTTTAATGTAAGAAAGCAGCTCTAATTAGGCTCTATCACCACTTGGAGGGTTTCTGTCTATATCCTGTGATGATACCTGTGGGGTAATGTATATATATATATTTTTTTTTTTTGGGTATAGCAGCTGCTATTTTAAATATTTAGTGAGTCTCACGGGAACAGCTGTAGGAAGCTTAATCCCATTAGCTGCCGTTACAGAAGCTTCCCGGTTTCATCTCTCTTTGTCTGCCTGTCACAGCTAAGATAAATCTTACCGAGGCATATCAAAGTAAAGAGCAGCACATCGCTGGGGCCCGATTCAGGCAATGAGGAAACCTTTCTGTGTGATCACACGGAGGGAGGACCCATTTATAACAAGCGGCTGACACATGACAGAAGATGACTTAATCTACCGGGCCCAGAGATAATGACAGATTTGTCACACTTTGTTTTAATCGCACAGCTATTTAATACGCAGCCCTATTAACCCCCGAGTTACATAGAAAACCATATGCTTTAATCCCACCATAATTTAACCCTTGGAGTGCCAGATGAAGTGTATGGGGGGTGGGGGGGGGGGTGAGCTTTTCACTCCAAGACATTTAAGATCAGAGTTTTGTTGTCCATGAGTTTGGTTTATGATCTGGGGCCAGATTGCCTGTCATTCCAACCCAGCTATTGATGCCCCTAGGCATCGCGCAGTCAGCCAGACCATTACCACATATATGAAATTCCTGTCTGTCTCTATATGCCCGACATCCTGGGACATGTTCCTAGGACTTGGCAGGGTTAGAGGCTAAAGTGGGTGTGGTGATGTGTTGTCAGAAGCTCCCTTCTGCACTATTTGACTGCATATATCTTTGAGACACAATGCATGGTTCAAACACATTGCTGTCTGTGTACAGTTCTAAATTTGATTTGAGAGGATCCTAAAAAAAACATGGGACTGGCCTGGTAAATCCAGGACTGTTAGCCACTATGGGGTCTACTCAATAAAGAGAAAATGGCAGGGAACTGAGATGGGCATTTCAAATCTTAGGCCAAAGTAGCTCAGTTGGAAAAATTCTCCCATTCCGATTTCAGCTCGGCACAGTTGTCTTTTTCACCACAGTTGTCTTTTTATTAAGTATACCCTTAGATCTGCCATTCCTATGAGTGGGCTGGTAGAATGTTTCTCACTTCTATATTTTTGTGGTGCCTCTAGTATATTTTTTAAAAATCATGCCTTTTTTGAGAAGTGCTCCTGTCCTACAACGTGGGATTGCCAACTTCTTTCTCCAGGAGCAAGAGGAAGGGAGATCTTTAGGGGAAACTGGTTCACCAATGTTCTCAAATGTGGTCTTCACAAGTAAAAACAAGTTCTTCGGTTCACTGGAGATCCCTCCTCTTGCTCATGGAAGTGGACAGTTACATTACATTACCATTATTTATATAGCGCCAACAATTTACGTAGCGCATGATGCAGAGCATAGAAGGGAACAACATAGAAAATTAGACAAACTAGAACAGACTGGTACATGAAGTAGAGAGCCCTGCTCGCAAGCTTACAATCTAGAGGGAATGGGATACATGAGACACCCAAGGAATCGAAGAGGACAGAGGGAATGTAGATGTGGTAACAGTAATGTGGAAGGTTGGCACTAGGTAGGTTTGGCCAAACAGTTATTGTGTGCATTCTAGCTGGATCAGTTGTAAGCTACCTGATACTAACAGTGATTGAGGACAGCGAGAGCTAGGTGGGAATAGGTAAACCAATTGGTATGCTAGTTGGATGGGTAGTAAGCTTCATTAGAGAGATGCATTTTGAGGGACTCTTTAAAGTTTGAAAAGGAAGGAGAGAGCTGGATGCTCTGCGGAAGGGAGTTCCAAAGAGAGAGGGGGCAGCTCGGGCAAAATCTTGGAGGCGCAAGTGGGAAGAGGTAATGAGGTTGGAGGAGAGCTGTAGACCCATTGAGGAGGATAGAGGTGATGCAGGGAAGTATCGATTCACGGGGGAGGCAATATATGGAGGGGCCAAGGAATGGAGGGCTTTGTGGGTTAAAGACTGAATTTTAAATTTGATCCTAGAGCAGACCTAGAGCCAGTGGAGGTGCATTGCACATGGGAGTCACCAAATCAGACCGACGAGTAAGAAAGATGAGTCTGGCAGCTGTGTTTTGAATAGATTGCAGGGGAGACAGACCCCAGTAATGCGCAAATGGGTGCGATGTTCCGTAGGTGCTGGGCGAAAGAAGACCCACAATAAAATGATGTGTAAAGTAGACACCATTTTATAGACAGTCATATTATCATCACTGATGGTGGAGTTAACAATGGAGAACCCCAGAAATAAAACCAGAAGCCCCTAGAGCACTTTTTTTGAAAATCAGCAGTCGAAAAACTCCTGGGGCAACAAAACCAAACATGCAAGTAAACAACTTTTTTAATATCTAGCAACATAACACCATACACTATTTTTACATATTACCTCCTTAATTATTATTTTTTTCTTGACCCTCTTGCATAACCCCTGAAAATAATACTATCGATTATAACTGCATAGAGGTTTTTTTTAAGGTTTCATGAACCGAAGGAATGTGATTTTTTTTATTGTTATTGTATTTTTTTTTTTTACTCTGGCGTTACAGACTGCACCTTTAAAAGGTTAGTGGCGCTCTATGTACATCAATACTACATTATTCTGCAGTAATGAGATTTCAGAAGATTGATGCGTATAAAAACTGACTTACAGATTGTGTGCCGGGCTCAGATATGTTTCCAATTCAGAGATGGAACCTAACTTTCAAATTGAGATTCTCGTCGGCGATTGGAAGAGTCAGGCAAGAGGTATTAAAATGTAATACCTCCAGTATAACTCTCTTTCATACATACATCTCCTCTGATTGACACAAGAAAAAAAAATAATCACTGCACCAGAAAAATGTTGTTTTACTTCCTCCAATGGCGTTTACTTTATGAAAGTCATCCATTTTTTTTTTCTTTCCCTTCACCGAGTTTTTGAAGATTTAGCAAAAGAAATACACAAGAAAGAAATGACAGCATAAAGAGCAAACTAATCCTTCGTTTAACTCCTCTGCTCCGAGGCGAATCTTAGGAAGAACCGTGGAAGACTTCCTTAATGGCTAAGAATTGTGGGAGTTGCAGTTTGCCATGATGAGAGTGCTTGTGTTTGCCTATTCCTGCATGACCGCGGGGATGTTCAAACTAGTCTCAAGGTCCTCGGTACTTACAGAACTTTCAAGATGACTTAGCATTAAGATAGAAACGTATGTTACTTAGCAGTCTGCTGTATTCTTATAACATACTCCACAAACTGATGCAAATGTAGTTCTCTCACTGAGACCTATCTGAACAGGAAGATGGAGCGAGAGCATCTCATGATACAGCTGGTCCGACACTTAAAGGACCAGTACTATTTCCACTGAAGATCTGCCTCTACATAAAATTTCGCCCACATATTTTACCTGTATGTGTCATACTGTTTCATCCAATCAGGTCTCCCAATGAACTCTCTGGAAATACATTGTGCATGGAAGCAGGGTTAGTGATTGTCTTGTCTATGCCTTTGGCAACATTGACTATCATGCAAATATGGTGGTAGTGGTAATAGTGATATAAAAGTGGGTTGGTCATGCTCACTTTATTTCTAGTGGTAGACCCACCCAAATAAGGTGTCAAACTAGCCAAGTCTTCCAATTGGGGAATCTTGCCCCACTTGTTTTTTTTTTTTTACCACACATGATCCATATGCCATAAGTGTGTCAATCAGTTTCACTACCATTTATTAACAGTAAAATATTATTTCAGTCCCTTCTCGGATTAATAAACTAGTGATTACATTTGTTTACTCTCCACAGTTAAATCGTAAACAATATTTAGGTGACACAGTCAGTGCCACTATTATTATTAGTATCCGAGCCGGCTCCTCGCCGTGAGATATATCAGTGGCCCCGCTCTGGAGAATGGAGGAGTGGCAGGTTAGAGGAGATGCATGGATGGCTGACCCCAGGGCCACCATGGGTTGTCCATCCCTCCTGCCTGAAGTGACCTGGGAGTTGCAATGCTGGGGAGTGTCCGAAACAGCTTGTCTAGCAACAAACTCACAATAATATGCTGTTTGTGAGAGTGTATTGCCGAGCTTGGCAGCGGTAACACACACTTACACCCCCCCCCCCCCCCAATCTTTAAAATAAAAAATAAAAAAACTATTTGCCTCTGACCCTGCAAACCCTTGAGCTAGTCCTGATTAGCATCATTACTAAAAACCAAGTCTATTTTTACTATTAAATGACTACCTAACATCCTGTGCGACAAACTGCTTCATGGATATATGAATGTCATATAATAACAGTAAAATATAATAATATATTGTTTGCCAGAGAACGTATCATTTCATGTCATATAAGTTATCGGCAAGGTTTACAGCGTCTTGTAAATCAGGTGGAACATTTAATTCTGCAATGCAGCTTTCACGTGACTGGGAAATAAAGGATTTATCCTCTCTGTGCCCTTTTAGCCTGTCCTTCCGAATTCCCCTATTCAAATTCAACATTGTGCAACCTTCATTTTTAATTGCCATTTTTATTTTTTATTGCGTGTAGTCATAATAAGAGAGGGGGCTATGTTGATAACACTTTTGTGTGGCTTTTGTTTACAGATAATAAATAAAGAAAGATTTGGTCCCGGTGGGAGATGGACATTTAGAATATTGCGAAAGTCCTGGCAACATGAATCCCGATCAAGACTTAAAGACAAGTTCCGCCTCCTATCTATTACAGTGAGTGGTCTTTACAGGCGTGGAAACTCACAGTGTCAATGGTAGACATTTCTGGTCTTTGTGAAGGACAATTTAATTATGTTCTAAAGGCCTACAAAGACCTTGCCATGGAACCTGGTGTCCTTCTACGGACACTGTGCCTAGCTTCGGTTCTTTCGCTAGCAGAGGTTACAACATGAGCTGCGTGTGAAGGACTCTCATTAGCCATGTACGGCTTGAGCTTCTAAAGTTGAGCTGGAGAAGTTCCGAGCAGGTTTGAGCAGTATCTTACCCAATATATACTTTATTGGAGAATAACAAGTCCCTGCTCGATTTATGAAAGATGCTCCCAAGAAAGGTACAAGATAACATTCATTCATTGGGTGAACACTGATTTTTCAGATATACTGTTGGCAATCAGTTATATTTTTTTTCATTAATTGTATTATTATTTTTATCCAGTTAGGAAACACAGGTTTTTCGTTCAGCCTGTATTGTGTTCTTTATTTTTTAATCTAAGAACTAAATGCTCAGAAACATTTTTTTTTTTTGTGCTCCTTCATGTTTTTCTTACAATTCTGGACCTGCCTATTCCAGAAAAAAGCAGAATGAGCAATACTTCTAGTACAAGCAATAACGTTATGGTGTGGGAAAAGATGATGCAAAACCCCTCCACTTAAAAAGAAAGGGCTTCCAACACTGCAAGGGATTCTGGGTAGGCATATGCAAATAATACTTGCTGTGTTCCTCGTGTAGAGGGTACTAGCCATGCATTTCGGGTCTGGACTACCCTTATGGGTGGAATCAGTCTGATATGCTAATGGGGTGGTTCCTCTGCAATGGTGTAAGCAGGCGAAAAATGGAGTTGCTCTCCCCCCACCCCCCTTTTTTGTCGCTAGAGTTAAGTGTAGACAGGGGCCAGATACTAAAAGTGAATTATGATCTGAGCTCTTAATATTTATATTTATATAAAATAATAATAATAATATTTTTTCTCAATCAACAAGTTAAATAATTCATAAACAACAACAAAAATTAAAGAAAAAGAAGCAAATACAGATCGACGTTACCTTGTTCAATGGTTAATAATAATACCCATCGGAATCCTCACCCCCCCCCCCCCCACACCGACACACACACACACACACAACATATTAAATATTCCTCTTACCTTGCAAATGTCTGCTTAGAATTTGTGACCTGCCACAAAGTATCAGATAAATGGATGGATTTACGCTCTGTGCAGTCAGAAGATAAATTACTGGATAAAATACCGATATAAGGCACCTGCAGTTAAAAGCTCGGTCTAATTCATCCATTATTTTACACGATTTATAACCAATTAGAGTTAAATATACAAACTCAACAATATTGTATTTCAAAAACCATCAGCCCGCCTCACTTGAGTGAGGTAGAACAAATATCTCTATTGATCTGTCTTCTAAGTGTATGTGTCTATTAACAGTATAATATGTATCCATCACCGTGTTAAACTCTTCATCTAGTGTATGTGTTTATTGGTCTGATGCAAGTCTCGCTATAACACTTTAAAAAACAAAAACATGGGCTGGTATTGTTACATTATTGTTACATTATTGTTACATTATTGATAGTGTCAACACTCTATAATTTGTAATATAATGTATTAATATATAGGGCTGTGTTTATCCAGACTAAATGGGTGGTATTTCAGGAAAAAGTGCTAAAATGTTAGTACTAACAATGGTAACCAATGGAAAGTTAAGGCAGTTTGCTCCAAATGTAACACTGTTTTTTTTTAATAGCCCCTGTTTAGCCTGGATACATTTGCCCCCTTATTTATTAAAAGGGGGTAGGGTAGTTGAGAGAATCAATACACTTGGAGGAGAGTTACTTAGGTCTTGTGAAGTTAAAGGAATTAGACTGTGGTATGAAGTTTGGATCAAGTGTTTTAGGGCATACATCCCAACATGCCCCCTGGGCAACATAGGATGCCAGGAGGTGTGGCTGACATGCCCCCTGGGAAACATAGGATGCTGGGAGGTGAGGCTGACATGCCCCCTGGGTAACATATGATGCCGGGAGGTGTGGCTGACATACCCCTTGGGTAACATAGGATGCTGGGAGGTGAGGCTGACATGCCCCATGGGTAACATAGGATGCCAGGAGGTGAGTCTGACATGCCCCCTGGACAACATAAGATGCCGGGAGGTGAGGCTGACATGCCTCCTGGGCAACATATGATGTTGGGATATGAGGCTGACATGCCCGTGGGTAACATATGATGCTGGGAGGTGAGGCTGACATGCCCCGTGGGTAACATATGATGCTGGGAGGTGAGGCTGACATGCCCCGTGGGTAACATATGATGCTGGGAGGTGAGGCTGACATGCCCCATGGGCAACATAAGATGCCGGGAGGTGAGGCTGACATGCCTCCTGGGCAACATATGATGTTGGGATATGAGGCTGACATGCCCCCTGGGTAACATATGATGCTGGGATGTGAGGCTGACATACCCCCTGGGTAACATAGGATGCCAGGAGGTGAGGCTGACATGCCCCCTGGGCAACATATGATGTTGGGATATGAGGCTGACATGCCCCATGGGTAACATAGGATGCCGGGAGGTGTGGCTGACATGCCCCGTGGGTAACATAGGATGCCAGGGGGTGTGGCTGACATGCCCCCTGGGCAACATAGGATGCCGGGAGGTGAAGCTGACATGCCCCATGTGTAACACATTATTCTGGGATGTGAGGCTGACATGCCCCATGGGTAACATATTATGCTGGGAGGTGAGGCTGACATGCCCCATGGGTAACATAGGATGCCGGGAGGTGTGGCTGACATGCCCCGTGGGTAAAATAGGATGCCGGGGGGTGTGGCTGACATGCCCCCTGGGCAACATAGGATGCCGGGAGGTGAAGCTGACATGCCCCATGTGTAACATATTATTCTGGGAGGTGAGGCTGACATGCCCCATGGGTAACATATGATGCTGGGATGTGAGGCTGACATGCCCCATGGGTACATATTATGCTGGGAGGTGAGGCTGACATGCCCCATGTGTAACATAGGATGCCGGGAGGTGTGGCTGACATGCCCCATGTGTAACATATGATGCTGGGAGGTGAGGCAGACATGCCCCATGGGTAACATATGATGCTGGGATGTGAGGCTGACATGCCCCATGGGTAGCATAGGATGCTGGGAGGTGTGGCTGACATGCCCCATGGGTAACATATGATGCTGGGATGTGAGGCTGACATGCCCCATGGGTAACATAGGATGCTGGGAGGTGTGGCTGACATGCCCCATGGGTAACATAGGATGCCGGGAGGTGTGGCTGACATGCCCCATGGGTAGCATAGGATGCTGGGAGGTGTGGCTGACATGCCCCATGGGTAGCATAGGATGCCGGAGGTGTGGCTGACATGCCCCATGTGTAACATATGATGCTGGGAGGTGAGGCAGACATGCCCCATGGGTAGCATAGGATGCTGGGAGGTGTGGCTGACATGCCCCATGGGTAACATATGATGCTGGGATGTGAGGCTGACATGCCCCATGGGTAACATAGGATGCTGGGAGGTGTGGCTGACATGCCCCATGGGTAACATAGGATGCCGGGAGGTGTGGCTGACATGCCCCATGGGTAACATAGGATGCTGGGAGGTGTAGCTGACATGCCCCATGGGTAACATAGGATGCCGGGAGGTGTGGCTGACATGCCCCATGGGTAGCATAGGATGCCGGGAGGTGTGGCTGACATGCCCCATGGGTAGCATAGGATGCCGGGAGGTGTGGCTGACATGCCCCATGGGTAGCATAGGATGCCGGGAGGTGTGGCTGACATGCCCCATGGGTAACATATGATGCTGGGATGTGAGGCTGACATGCCCCATGGGTAACATAGGATGCCGGGAGGTGTGGCTGACATGCCCCATGGGTAGCATAGGATGCCGGGAGGTGTGGCTGACATGCCCCATGTGTAACATATGATGCTGGGAGGTGAGGCAGACATGCCCCATGTGTAACATATGATGCTGGGAGGTGAGGCAGACATGCCCCATGGGTAACATATGATGCTGGGAGGTGAGGCTGACATGCCCCATGGGTAGCATAGGATGCTGGGAGGTGTGGCTGACATGCCCCATGGGTAACATATGATGCCGGGAGGTGTGGCTATTATTTAAAATGTATGTATGTAATTGAATTATTAAAAATATAATCTATTAAAATATTAGACTTTTACATCTAATGCATTACACAAGCATAGTAAAAGGTGATTAAAACAGCAACAAATGCTTTCCTGCTGCTTCACAAGTCTTCATCAGGGGTAAGTAGAAGGGTTGACTCAGGTAGCTGCAATATTCCTTGTGAAAATCGGACATCCGTGTTTCAGATCCAATCAGATCACTGAAGTGATCTCAAATCGGACCAAAAATCGACCAATGCGGTAGCCTCAGTCCTCCCGATTGACTTCTATGGGGAGAACGTTGGCTTCATTCTGGGGCCATTTTGCGAGGACCTCGGCAATTACTGAAATAGTCAAGAGTCATTAGAAGTCGGGAGGACTTTGGCTTTTGCAAAATTATCCAAAGTCCCCCCAAAATGGCCTTAAATTAAATAAAATTGTAATCTTTACAAATCAATATTTAAAAAATGATACATTAATAAAATACTTTAAAATAAAGTAAATGAACATAAAATATAAAAAAATATAAAAAAATTAAAAATGCTTATATTAAGGTAAATATACTATTATAAGACATAATATATTATAATATTTTTGTGTTGGAAATATGTTTAGTTTAATTCTGCTACACAATTATCAAGCTAAAACATTTGGGCCATCTTGGGGGGGGGAGGGGGGAGTTCGGTCCTTTAGGAGTTATAGATTTTGCCAGCCTAAAAGTCTGTTTAAAATATTGGGTACCTGAACTGATGATTTGGCTTTATGACATATTGAGTAGACCCTATAATGTTTAAGAAAGAACATAAGACAGAAAAGAGAAGAATTGATAAGAACTGTTCGTGCCCATCAAGTCTGCCCATTTTCAGCCTAATTTTTTTTTCTAAATATATGTTTATTGGTTCCTTATCTTATCTGTTATCTAAGATATCCTTATGCATATACCATGCATGCTTAAACTCCTTCACTGTCTTAACCTCATCTGTTGGAAGACTATTCCATGCATCCACTACACTCTCAGTAAAGTAATACTTTCATTAGTCCCTGGCCTTATCTCATATCTAGGATAGCCTTATACCTATCCCACGCATGCTTAAACTCCTTCACTGTATTAACCTCTACCACTTCTACTGGAATACTATTCCATGCATCCACTACCCTCTCAGTAAAGTAATACTTTCATTAGTCCCTGACCTTATCTTATATCTAGGATAGCCTTATACCTATCCCACGCATGCTTAAACTCCTTCACTGTATTAACCTCATCTGTTGGAAGGCTATTTCATGCATCCACTACACTGTCAGTAATCACCATTAGTAAGGCCAGTGATGGCTTTTCAGGGAGAGGTGACTATGTAGGCTAATTTGTTTGTATACGTGGAAAGAGCTATATGCTTCCAAATTCTATAGTAGTATCTTACCACTGCTCAATATGCATATTTTATCCCAGACTACCATGATCTGTTTTTCTTGCTTGACTTATGAAGTTCTATTTTTGTATCTATATTTAATGAACATTTGGTTATTTCTGTGCTTGGGAGATGGGAAATAGTTCAAGTAATGAATATTTTATTTTGAGCATTTTTATTATTTTTTTATTTTTTGCTAATTTCAATGAGTTCTTTATCATTGTGAACAAACACTGCTTTTACCGAAAAAGGAAAAATCCAGATGCAGCCAGGATTTTTATTTCAGAAACTAGTAGTTATTCAACTGTATCTCTTAAGAGTTTGAGTAAATAAAATGCTTTTTGGAATATTAATGTAAGTATTAAAAATTCCAGAGATGTGCAGATCACAGAGGTCCCTTTTGGTAGATGATGTTATTATAGTCATTGTTAGACATGTGCATTCGTTTTCGGACGAATGCATTTTCGTCCGAAAATAGCATTTTCGTCCATTCGTCCGAAAAACGAATAACGAAAATGCTAAGCTAACGAAAGCCGAATGAACGAATGGTCAATGAACGAAAATCATTTGTTCATTCGTCCATTCGTAGTACTATTGCATTCTATAAGCCCATATAGAGTTGGTTTATAGAATACAATAGCATTTCACTACACGGAGACAAAGTCTCCATTCAGAAATTTATGAATGGAGACTCTGTCTCCGTGTAGTGAAATGCCGACAGCCTATAAACCGAACGTTCGGTTTATAGAATAGCAATAGGATTACATGTATTCCATAAGCCGAAAGTCTATAAACCGAACGTTCGGTTTATAGACTTTCGGCTTATAGAAAACATGTAGTACTATTGCCTTTCTATGAACCGAACGAGAGCCCCATTCATAAGAATTTCTTATGAAGGGGGCTCTCGTTCGGTTTATAGAAAGCCAATAGTATTACACGTATTCTATAAAACGAACGAATAAAACGTAACGAAACGAAAATAATGAACGAATTTCGTCTGAAACGAATGCAGTAATGAACGAAATTCGTTTTAGACGAAATAAATAACATTTTCGTCCGAATGGACGAAAACGAAACGAAAATTTTAGTTTTGCACATGTCTAGTCATTGTCCTAGTGACCAGCAAATAATATTCCTATCTGATATTTAAAATACACTGAACAAAATTATAAATGCAACACTTTTGTTTTAAAAAACGGCGTGTATGGTATACGCATATTTCATCTGGATATCCAATTAATTGGTTTTTGAATGAACTCCACCCAACTGCTGTTCTCATTAGACTTGATCATTATTTTTCAGACAAATCTGTTTTCGGACGAAACTCATCTCTTTCCTCCATTCGTCCATTTTGTCCATTCATCAGATTTGTAGCGATTCTACTCTTGATGTCTATCGTTGCGTGCTAGATGCTCACCAATAATTTCAATAATTGTGGACCGCAACCAAAGTGTTATCCAGTCGTGTAATTGTACATTTAAAATGCCTGCACAATTTCTTTTTTTTTTCCTTTCGGTGACAATTAACATTTTCAAACCAATTCCCAGCTTCCGACATGTTTTCTTCAGAGAGAGCTTTCAAACATTTTTTAACAGGATTCTGATGAGCTAAGTGCAGAAAAACATTGCAATTTAAACGAAAGACTGAGCGTGAAGAGGGGAAAGGGGACATGCAAATTGCTGAAAAATTGACAAATATATTGGCCTAATAATTCTATATTTATCCCCAGTGCATAATTAAGTGAGACTCCTGGGCTCTTTGGGGAGAATAAACAATGCTATTAGTGCCACAAAAACCCTGTAATGTCTCACTGAGTAGAAATCTAGCAGTGTAACAGAGCTGAGGTTTATTGTAAACAGCCCAAGCCAGTGTTAAGATATATATTCTCATTATACAGTCAGATGCATTGTTTCTGGGCCATATTAACTCGTTATTGTCTCACTGCATTATTATTGCTATGACTTGTCCTTTTTCTATGATTGAATTCTGTGAAACAAACATAAAAATAAACCAACTTATACCCTAGAACTAGAGGAACTAACCAAACAACATCAACACGTTCTTGCATATGTATTCAACAGATGCTGCAAAAAAATGTATAGTCACAAACTATTTGCATGACGTTACGAATGAATGTAAAAAAAAAAAAAATCTATATTTATTTGGAACCTGCCCAAAACAAGAAGACATCACCACCCCCCAAAAAAAAAACAAAAAAAAAACTGTAGACTCTAATAGAAGGATTCATAACCCCCCTAGGATGTAAATTTTTTTCTTTTTCTAATGTGTCAATCAAGACTAAATATAAGTTGAGCCCATTTCTGCACATCTCCATGACCCAGTTAAATACTGTCCTGCCCTGTCCGTACGATGTCCAAGGTCTTTAGTTTTATATTTTATTTATTTATTTTAGTGCACCTTACCACTTAGCTCTAGATATCTATGTTGTAAATCTCTCCCTGACCACAATTCTTGGTGGGCTTTTCATTTTTGACTTTCCAACTTGTTACTCGGAAACCATAAAATGCATGCTTCAAGTTGTCCCTTTTTGTTCTACCTGCAATTTTTTGTGACAATTTTTTGTGTGACATTATTTAAAAAAACACACTAAATTCTTAAAATAAGAAGGTACAAGGTTTGAGCGTATGTATTCTTTAAATGTAGGACACACAAGCAAGCGTTACCTGAAGATCTACCCTGTAGATAGACCCATGTCCTCAATAACAAAAAAAACAACTGCTGCCATGGATAGTGACCAGAGTTTTCAACTGGCATGTTGATGTTAAATAAAGATATTGAGTTAGTATTAAAAGTTTTAACAACATGTTTTTTTTCAATCTCTAAAAAGGAAGGAAAACTTGGAGGTGAGTTTGCTAGTCTTGCCTTAGGGCAGAGATGTCACTATACTGGTAAGGTCAAGCAGATTTTTCACCTTATGTTAGTAAGTTTGTACAAAATAAATATAAACCTGTATTAAATATACAGAAGCAGTACACCAGGAAAAAAAGGCAGACAACGAAAAGAAATCATTAGAGATTTGACGAGATTTGCAAATGGAATAGTACACAAAATAATACAAAAGGAATGCAATAGAGTTGTGCTTTTTTTCCAACCCAGCAAGTCATTAAATGTTAAACTTTTTTGTGATTTGTTTTTGTAGTACCTGGAGTGTCTCGCTCTACTACATTGCTTTTTAGCTCAGTTTAAATAAAGCAATCAAATAAAACTGAAAAATAACTATAAAAAAAACAAACAATGTATGCTAATAGATTATGGGGGAGGATGTCAATTTTATCTACACAGATCCATTTTGACATGGGCACATATGTATTCTTTATTTTTGGATAATAAATACCAGAGGCAAGCACTCATCTGCGGCTTCCAATTGAATTGGAAAAAGTGGGCTAGGTTCTCAGCCTATTTCTCTTATTAAAAACATTACAATAAATTACTTGGCAAATGCTTATTGGTTTTGCGAAATCGACGTTCCCTGGAGCATCTTGTTAGCTTTTGTAGGATTTTATATTAATTTGATAACTCGAGGACTTTCTGGGTTTCAAGTGGGAGTGTTTACGTTTGACAGGTAATTGTTGGATCTGTGAAGCAGTGCAAATCTCTGGGAGGAGGACTTGTTTTTAGTTAAACTTCATTCTCACATGGTTCCAAAATACTTCTGTTCATAGTAAGGCAGAACATGCCCATTTTTAAGCCAGTCAAGCACCATCTGTTTTTTGGGGTCAGCACACCTCCCAACATACCCAACATGCTAGAGGTCTGGTTTGTATGGTTTGTGTAAGCCAACTAAGCTTATGTGAACAACAAACAAGTGTGACGCATTTCACACAACACTTTGTATTCAAGTTGGCTTTTGTTCACACAATGATTGAAACATGTTTGCATTTGTTTGAGTGCCTCCACTATTTAAAAAAAAATTTTTTTTCTTGAATTGAAGTCCTCCTCAGGCATAGACATGTTGTAGCATTTAATAGAGAATACACTGCCGGAATTGGGGTGGCTGAAATTAACTGAGATAGCCATAACTGAAGCAGTAATACTTTAAAGTTATTAGTTGTCCAAGGTGGTCACATAAGTTATCCTTATGAGTAGACTGCTCACAGGTTGAATTCCTAGGGGATTTGTTTAGTCTTAAAGGGTAATCTTTTTTTGGATCATTTGTAATGATACATCTTGAGCTCTGACAAGTAAAACAATAATCCTCGGTGTAACGTGAACAGTAAAAACACCCTTAGAGATTTGGGGCAGAATCATTAAAAAGGGACTGTTGACACCAGTGGGATTGGCCAACTGGCAAAGCTTTAAAACAGAAGTTTATTGACGAAGATCAAGATCTAGAGAATCACCTCGCGATCCTATCAACGCGCTATAGCTGGTTATAGGTCTACTTCTAGGAGTCACAATTAAATTTTCCGACGCAAGAACTGCTGAGGGCTCAGATCTGTTATACACTTGTCTCCACACCTTCATCTCTTCTATGTTCCAAATAATTATTAGTTTCTTTGAAATTATCAATTGATGACTTCTGCCAGCCACTGAATATCACCTAATAATTGCTATGGATTTGGATGAAATGCCAGTGTACATATTCTAAAAGGTCTTACAGAACACATTCATTCACTGGTTTATTTATGGCAATTAAATTATTTACATTCTACAGTGCGGGGAAAAAACATTTTCGAGTAACTGATTCCACATTCATGATTCAGTTTTATCTCTATTAGTTTATTTTTTTTCTTTATTTCTACACTCAATTAAAGGTTTCAGTGGTGGATAGCCAGCTGTAGAAAATGTAAACTGATAAAGGTTACGTCTCTAATGTGGACCAAAAATAAATTTATCGTGAGTTTCAGAACTTCCTAGATAGAATGGTGTAAAAAGCACATATTCTTTAAAAAAAAAAAAAAAAAAACGGAGGAGCAGTGATTTTAGGTATTAATGTTTTTGATTTTTTTTCTTTCAAGTCAAATTTGGCACATGTGTTTTACTTTAGTGTATAGACACATCAGTGTATTTTTTTTATGCACCTTCTGGTAGGAAGGGGAAGGGGTCAAATGCATGGGTCAGTTTCAAAGACTATATCATTTATTCCTTATCAATAAAAGATGCATTATTAAGGGGGTAAAATAATGCTTGTATCAATGCCTATGAATCTTGTCTACGATTCTTCAGCATGTACTGTAATCCCTCTTCTACTTCAGCTCTGAGATTTGGGATGTCTCCTATGAGTTTCTGGCTCCCCTGCTTCTCATTGACAAGGCCCCCAGAAGCAGGAACATAGCTGAGCGGCTGAATGCAACAGTACAATCTATTCTATCTCTTCCTGTACCGTTCTTGGATTCATGTTCTAACATTTGTCCTAATTTCCAATACCAAATTTGCCCTCCTCGTCTCCCTGCTAGAGCAAAGACTATCACTAGTCTACTAGTGTTGTGATAACATTCTGAATAATAATGAATAAACAAGCCAGCTCTACTCATTGTGCATGTACATGTATTTAGGCCCATCCCTGTATGATCGAAGAACATTTTTTTAATCAACTCTAAAGTGGAGCCAAACCATGCTCTCCGTAGACAGCAGCCAATATAATAACTACCTATAATTTTGTCTTTTCTTTCACTTTACAATGTAGCTGGCCCTGGATTGTCTAAGTAGTTTCCCACTGCTCCATTGAAGTAGAGGAGACAAGTGTTTTGGTGTCACAGGTACCTGACGCGTTTCTCCACATTCCCTCCAACATCATACAGCAGAATGCATGTAGAACTAGGCGCTAGTGACCCGAGCTGCAAATCCTTTACTGTTCACATTTATATACATTAGAAACAAAGTAGTTTTGCAGACAATGCATTTATTTGTTTGTTTTTTATTGCAATACTCATTAAGGGAATTAGTGATTGGACATCAAAGTGCAGTGAAGCACAGAAAACCCTAACCATTATATGCAGGTGGTATCAGGGTAGATTAATATTGGCCTGGGAGGAAAGGTCAGGGTGAGGGGACATCCAGAAAGACTGGGAAAGATGCACAGATCATTACTTATCGATACACCATGATAATTGGTTAATTCCCTTATAATTACATGAATTCGAAAAAGGATGATGGTTCTTGATAATTACTTTGGACATTCCCAAGCTTTGTTTATCTATAGATCTCTGTTAAAACAGAATACTTATGAATAACGCATAATGTAGGATTATATTTATTCCCGGAATAATCTTGCTGTATGCATTTTTCATAAGTGCCCACTATCCAAGCAGAAATACTGTAACCCCTGCCTAAGCCCCCATATATCAGCAGCTTTTCTCATGTTGAACTCTTAACCCTACAGTTCTATAGCTGCAAACAAGCTCCTGAAGGGGTTTAAGCACGACTCGTCCTACACATGGTAATTACATGACAAATTAAACACTTGGAGAGCAGCTATATTGAGAAAGCACTTAAAGGAACACCCCAATATTGTTTTTTTCACTGTGATTGAAGAGAATTAAACAATGAGTGAAAATAATCTATAAATTGAATTCGCAGAATTGCAAGTAAATGTCTAAATTAGGAGAAAAATGTGTTGTAAATGTGTCTGTGATGTCCCCTGTCTATGACATCACCTGTGGCCTGATATGCAATTGAACGACTTTCACTGGGAAATGTGTAATTTGCATATCAGGCCACAGGTGATGTCATAAACAGGAGACTCCACAGACACACTTGAAACCAATGACTCTCCTAATGTATCCATTTATTTGCAATTCTGATAACGCTATGGATAGATCAAGTTCCCCTCATTTCTGTATTCTCTTTAGTCACAGGTGATAGACACAGTCCTTTTAACTCTCATTACCCAATAACAGACAGACAGACAGTCACCCAATAACAGACAGACATGTGTGTGGACACTCTATACACCTTTTTGTGCACATGCACTTTTTTTCAAGACATACTACACTATATTATATTTCTTGTGGGTTTTTTCTCTTTACATATTACCTGAAAGGGTAACTGTCAGTGAGCTAAGTGTCGGGTAAAACTCACTAATTCACTTTATTTTGGTATCTATGCTAGAGCAAAACTCTAGCTGTGTTTTGGAGCTGCTCACTCCATCACATATAGGCGCAGTGTATCATCCTTTTTTTTGTATTAACAGACAGGGTATAGGGTTTCATGGTAGACTTATTGCTACATTTTTACAGATACCATGGAAGGCTGCTCTGCTTTTTGCTTTGAGTCAGTGTTGAAGTCCGTGAGAATCCAGCAGATGCTGCAATGTGGGATGGTGTAGGCCGAGGGTCACATACTCTAGAAAGGTGCTGCAGTGCAGAACGGTTTGCTGCTTACAGGCCCCTGGGCCCTTTAATGGAATACTAGCTGCCCCCCAAGATGGCGGACTGATTTCTTCAATATTAAGTTTTATTGGTATATTCATTGCAAGGAACGATTGCACAAAGAAGTTAAACGTATTAAAAGATGTGAAGCTTAAATTCAGCTTTTTTTTAAACTGTTTCCCCGACCGATGAATATTGAGCCATTTATTTTGTGCAATCAATACATTGCAGGCTTGGAATAGCTCTTTACATATAATACCCAATGTATCTTTACACACAGTATTATGCAGTCTCTATAGACCTTCTCTTAACTAGACTATGTGCTTCTCATCTTCCTCTTGTAGAAGGTTGAGAACTTAACAGCCCGGCACCGAGCTGAGTTCATTGACTCTTTACGGCTGGAGTGTAATGACACAAAGAACAGGATTTACGGCCATCTTGTAAACGTTTACGAATGAAATGATATACGCTGGTGTTCATGGGCTTTATTTGTCCCTCTATGTACCTGTCGTGTTGAATCCTCATTAAAACGAGTGCAGAAGTAAACAGGAAAAGTCCAAGAACCCTTTCGTGGCACAAGACGTTCCTCTAACTCTCAGTTGTAAATAAAAGGTCAACATTCGACAACGCATATCTTATAATTTGACTCCGTGAATGAATCGTTGCTTACTTTATTATTATTATTATGCTTTGTCATTGTTTGCAAATCTCATCCTTAAGTCTTAACCCCTTTGTGGCCCGTCATATGTTTGAATTATTGTTGGAGTATCAATAATGGCCTCCGGTGATCAGATGGTATTGCTATGATGCTTCCATGAGTAGGCATCCTGATAATACTGAAAATGCCATACCAGTGCATATAAAATCACCCCCAGGTGCGACCGGATGCTCCATACCAGAAAGGCAGCTACCTTTACAAGATGGCGCTGCCCAAACGAGCTTTGGAATTGGAGAATCACCACATCTGCCCCTAGTGGTAGTCTGCAATATTACAACTGAAAAACAAGCAAACAATAGTTAGGGTTGAGATCTAGGTTTACGTTTACAGTAATGAGTTCGAATCAAGTTAGGGATAAGGTTAAGCTTTAGGAATAAGTTGATCGTCAGGGTTAGGGGGGGGAAAAAACCTACTTTAGGATATTGCCCTTCAAAAAAACATAAAAACACGTAAACATTGCCTATGTCTAAACTCCTATTAGTATTAATAGTCTAAATAGTTTCTAATATTATTAGAAACTATTTAGACAGAGTGTTTTTTTTTACCATTTGTGTAAAAGATTTTTCAGGTGAAAAGTAAAAAGAAAGTGTTTTTTTTTTATTTTTTCATCATAATTTATGTTTTATTATAGCATTCATATATATATTTATATATATATATATATATATATATATATATATATATATATAATAAATTATATGATTTGATGAAAATACTGGTATTTTAGAATAGCCCTTCTTACGGCAACACTAACCATATACAATATGTATATTATACGAGAATGATGAAAATTACAGCTAAACACAAACACCACACAAGTGAAAAAACAGCCTATGTAACTAAGAGGTTAATTTTGACGTGTATATTTCTTTAAGCCTAGGATAATCCGATGGGCTACTTAAGATGATAGGGTAGATAATGGTTATGGTAAATATACACTACTCATCTGGGAAAGCCAACAACTTTCAATACTAAAATCTTCCTAGCTTGAAGATAATGCTTTCTATGGCCTATACAAAGCTGCCTTTTGAAAATATAGGTCTTTATTCATGAAGCGAATTGAGAAGTGTCTTCAATTTAAGTTTGACATACCCTTCTCGATTCCCTGCAGTTCTCTTTTTCATGAAGAAAGCCCACAGTATCCACAGAAAATAAAAAATAAAAATTAATTATGAAATAGAAATGTTAATGCTTTTATTACTAGCTTTAATGTACATTTTTTTTATAAAGTACTTGGACTATATTGTTCCCTTAAGAGCCATATGCATTTCGCTTATAGCCCTCAGGCCTGGAAGGTGATTAAAGTTCGGAATATAAGAAATCTTTTGCAAGATAGTGTATTTGTTTTGGTAGGCTACAAACTCTACAGATGTAATGATGAAGTCCATATCAGTCACCTCTTTGGTCGCTTGACTAAATTACATTTGCAAAAAAAAAAATCGAAATAAAAATTGACGAAAATTGTGCGTTTCTAGAACGTGATGATATTTTTTTCTGACCTACTTAAACACAAAAGTTTTATCACCTTTTATACAAAACAACTCTTAAAAACGTTATAAATGAGGGTCATTCTATTTCTTTAATTCCTCAAATCTGGCAAAAAAAAATTTTTTTAAAAATGAACTCTTCCTTCACAAGACAGGGAAGAATAAATCGGGATCCCAGTGGACCACCCTGTCATTTCTGCTATGTATCTCGATAGTTGTGTCTCTAATAAACTCGACAATAGAAATTCAAGAGAGTGTCTCTGCTCTAAAACACTTTTACAGGCCGAATCTCTCAGGAATACATTAATGGTTATGTTTTATAAGGTTCTTTAAAAAACATGCATGTGTAACAGCAAATCTTGCAAGCACTTATTAAACCAGGACAGACTTTTCAATTGCTTAAAAATTCCGACATATAAAAGAGAGAGAAATAATCTGAAGCCAAAGCTTCTGTCTTTTGGATGGGACAATACAGATGATAAATTAAACGATAGTTATTGCAGAGCAAAACCAAGATGGATGTAGTCATTTTTAAACGCTAATAAAATTTGTGTTTCTGGGCTGTTGATACTGTTGGTCGTTTTAATCACTAACATAAAGTATGTTGGTCTTTCTAGAGCTAAGTGAAACGATCTCAGTTTGATATGAGGGGGTTGCATTAAGAGCAATTCTGGGGAAAGTTCTAAAAATGGAACCAATGGAAGGCTCCTGAAAAATAGTCCTCAAAGTGGCTCTGAGAACCGGCAGTGTGCTTGCTCGGCACATGGTCTTATCAGCATGCCTGCATTAAGTTTCCCCAATGTCTCCAGAAAACTGGACACTGGAATATGGTTCTCAGATTGGGACCATCCCACCCAGTGACATACCTGAAAGGGAGTAATGAGTGTGGTCCACCCATAGGTGGTGCCATTGACTGAGTGGCGTCATCGCCTGCCAGTGGCACCAGCCAAGCAGCCCTAGGTTCATTAAGGAGATCAAGAGATCTCTCTAAAAGAATCTGCTTCTCATGCTGAAGCTGCAGTAGTGCTTCAAGCTTTAAGTCATCAGTACGCATGGAGCATGACAGTGCTGACTGAGGTCTGATGTTGTCAAAAAGGTAGAGGGGAGGAAAAAGACAAGGGAGAGCATATGAAGAGGTCGAATAAAGACACACAAAAGTGAGGGGTTCATTAATGAACAGGGGATTGCCTTTCATCCTTTAAGGTCAATTAAAAGATAGCACGTTGTTCGACATGAGTAACATATTCAAGAAAAGGCTTGAAAACAAGAGTGTATCTTATTATACCTTTCATAGTACAACATATTGTTATTATCATGTTTCAAGCACAGAGTGTTATAACTTGAAGGTAAGAATTTATATTTATTAATGCATTTATGGGGGGGGGAAACTAAAGCACAGAAACCAAGATCATAAACATGATACTCCTAAAAAGATTACTTAGGGATGTGTTTATTTTATTATTATTTTTTTTTATATATTTAGCATTCTTATTAATCCATAAATCAGACTTGATGTTACTGATGAAATGGTTCATAGGTTTCTTAATTCAGGTCACTGAAGGTTAATCACTAGAACTTGCAATCAATGGTAAAACATGTTACATTCTAGCAATGTCATGAAATCAGACCGATAGCAGTGACTCTCTATGCCATTTAGCACCAGTCCAAAAAGACTAGTCTTAAAGGGACAGTATCAAATTAACATTGTTTGTACTGTGGATGTAGAGAATGCAATGAATGATCTAGTTAGTGTATTAGCAAAATTGAAAACAAATGGCTAAATTAAAAGACATTTTTTTTTTTTTTTTTTTACATATGTCTGTGGAGTCTCCTGATTATTAAATCACCTGTGGCTTGATTTGCAAATGAACTTGTTTTCAGTGAGAAATGGCACAGGTGATGTCATAAACTGGAGACAAAAAAATACACATTTAAAACACATTTTCCCCCCTAATTTAGGCATTTGCTAGATCATTTTCAATCAAATGTAATCCTCTATAGTCACAGTAAAAATAATGTTTATGTGATACCGTCCCTTTAACTATTAACATATGTGTTTGCGTGTCCTAAACCATGTGATCATTAAAGAGAGCCTATCGGATGCTTCACTTTACCAAACTCCCCCCTGTAAATACCAAACTTTTATCTTTTTTTTTGCAGTATCTTTTCTGAATCTCTGTGACATTAGCAGTGTCTAAAACAGACTCCTACAGGAGGGGAACCAAGTAACTAGTGTGACTCATAACCAACGCACTGTATGACATAGATAAATTAATGTACTAATCTCCCGTGAGACAGATTTACAATGAAAATGTTCATGCTAAACTAAACTTAAAGAAAAAAAATCTAAAGTTTTTAAGGCACAAAATGAAGACAATGTTACTAAATTTGAAACGGCCACCCCAATCAGCAAACTAACTTTGGTCCATCTGTTAGTGTTTAACCTGTAAATTGTATTGGGATATATATATATATCTATATTTATATATATAAACTTTAAAGGTATCTGATTCAAGATTCTATACAACATGTCTGCCCCCTGTTAGAGGCATATGAGGCAACAAGAGCTCTATAACATGCTTTTTTTCTATCCTTTCATTAAAGTATCTCTTAAAGGGACAGTCTAGTCCCCAAACTCACTTTGGTGATAGATGAAGATCACTGCTTGTATAATGCACAGGCTTTTATCCCAGTGTGATTTGATTCAGACATTCTGTTTAAATCACATTATTAATATTTGACTCAAGCCCTCCCCAGTGATTACTCTGCATGTTTACTGCAGGTGTGGCAGCACTGGTTCTATAGACACTGAGAATGTAAAGTTTTGTTTCATATAGTCACTTCCTGTCCTCCTCAAATTGAGTCCATTGAGTGGACTATGAGTGACCTTGTTCTTGTACACAATGGGAGCTCTTAACAGTGCAACACATTGTCTGATGACATCACTAGAGAGTCAGGATATTCCATTCATTTGAATGTCATTATTCTTATTGGTTCCTGTAGCAAAAAAAAAAAGGAAATGACTTTTACTCATCTAGTGTGGGCAGTCCTTGTTTCTTGCAAACTGCTGTAATTTCACAATTTCTTCTAGCTGTATTTTATATTTTAAGCAATGCAAAATGTAAGACATGCATTTTAAAGTACTTTGAAAGCACAATAATATGTATTAATATTTGGAAGATGCATTTTGGGCACTAGACAGTCCCTTTAATAGACCATCTACACTTGATGTAATATTTCAATTAAACTTAAGTTATTTTTTTGCCTACAGTTATCCTTTACACATACATAATTTAAAAAGGAGTCACCAGGCAGCAATAATCCCATGACAGCATGAATTTCACAACCCAAAAACAAAAAAAAATGGGACTGTCCCTCAAACTGAAGTCTGTTGTCAACTATGCATTGATATGGGAGGAAAAAGACCAGAATTTACAATGTAACAATTAAAATGAAATCCTTATCTAAATATATCAAAGGATATTAATTTAATGTACATTGTATGCTTACATTTTTGGAGGAATTAATTAATTATCCATTTGTGATATTATACCATTGATAGTTAATTAAAACAAAAATTCCACTTATGATGGGCTAAATAAAAAATAAACTACATAACTATTTTTGTAAGTATTAATTAAAGGTTCTGAGCCTCATAACCAAGAGAAAAATAACTTTTGATGTTACATAACTCTACTTTTTTTTTCAAAGCATAGGAAATTACATGTTGAAATCTATCAGCATTTTTATTTAATTACAGTAATGTTCTCCAGTTATTTATTTATTTCAATTTAATTACTTTGGAAGCAGGTGAGCATCTGTAAACTTGAAAACTCTATTTGGCAGCTTATTAACGAATAAATGAAGAGATTTAACCAACTCTACGCTAATTGAGATTATTTTTAGTTGCATGGTTAATATGTAGCATGACCAAATACAACAACAATAAATGAATTAGCCAGCTCCAGACTGGGCAACAATTCATGTTTTTATAGTTGGAATTAATTAATATGTGTTAAATAGGTAGAACCACAGTGGTTTTTATTAGACAAGTGGGATGGATCCAGTGTGAGAAATGAAGATTGGATTGGCTCCATCATTGTGTACTGTATCAATAACTGTGCACTGTATCAATAGACAATGTATGAATTGTTATTGCAGAATTAAAATAAAATGCATAAAACAAGAGAAACAAAAGATGTTTTGATGTATCAATATACACAAATAAACAAGATTAGACAACGGAGTTTATTCTGCATGCATGCCACCTGATGATGTCATAAGTAGGAGACGACCGAGATTTAAATACATTATTGATTATGGATCAACTCCAGTGTCATCGATTTTCAAATCATCCCTTTAATCAACTCTGTTCCATTTTAATTCAGCAAACACAATGTGGAAATAATATTTAGGTTACAAAATGTGTTCATTTTAATCAATTTAAAGCACTTAAAGCACTGTAAACTTTAAAAATGATGGATATATCTTTTTTTTTGTTGTTGATCCCTATCAGAGGTAAAATTGTCATTTGGAAGGTACAGCTCTTCTATCGCTGAGCAGTTAAAGGCATATGCAGAAGTTGTTCATCATTTGCAGATGCTCGAATTGGTAGGTGGGGTGCTTGCACGTGCTTGGTAATGGGGGCAATGTCATGTATGTTGATATTGACATGCCATCTGACCCACATGCTTAGCACATCCCACAATTAACTTTTGCTTCTACAGTTGAGGTTAGTGGCTCTTAAAATGTCAAGGAATCTTTGCGTTGGATCGTTTTAGGACAGGTTTTTAGGCAGATCATATACTTGCCTAGATTACCACCTATTTTAAAGGGGTCAGCTCCCCCTCACTTATTCTCTGTATGCTATAAATGTGTTTTCTAAATGTGAAATGTCCTTACAGAGCACCTGTAGTAAGTTTAATAATTTCTCCGGGGGGCCTGAATTCACTGACATTCCAACAAGGTGGGCCTTAAAGAGACAGGCAGGGCGGTTTCTACAGCAATAACTCTATCAAACTTTACTGTCGGTTTTTAGGAGATAATATGAGCTGAAGGGTAAACAAAAACTAAGAGACAGATGTGTTACTTTATTTATGTTACATGATGCAGAACTTATCTAAAAATACACTTTTTGGACAGTGGAAGTGGAACCACCCCTGTAATCTTCATGGAGAACCATACAGGACAGAGCATACATCGCTGATACATCTCTATAGTCAGGAAAGTGTTAACTATGCATGTTGGGTTTTTTTTTTAGTTTTTTTTTACACAGAGAAAAAAACCTACCCTGCTGCCTACATTACGGAGAGTGATAAAAGACCTGACTTCTCTGTAGCGAGTGGTAATGTGAAAGTCTAATTAGATCTCAGTGGTATTCTTTGTCTTCGACACTTTTTCTCTTGTTGGGTACAAGCATCAAAGCGGCTCCACAAGACATAATATGAAGCGCTGCTGTCTGGCACCGCAAGAGCTGAGCGAAAGGTGTGCAATGGGGGGCTCTGCCTGCAGTCGGGGAATATTACGATCTAACCAGAGAATGCCAGTGAATCAAGCTCAGCCATCTTTGGAGTACTTACTGCTTTATAGAAAAAAATAACTTGTATTGAAGTAAAAAAAAGTCATATAAAGTCCATTCACATGGCTGGTGCCATCAGGACTCATTGTAGCCTCACGCGTTTCGCCCCAAAGGCACTTACACATAGGCAGCCATTTAAATAAATGTTCCTGATAGTGACAATGGACACAATCTATACTGTACTAGCTTACCCAAACACTGTAGTGATACAAATGTGCAAAGGTGGGATTCACTTGGACACTCTATAAATGAAAATGTCTTTATTAAATAGTATAAAATCAGATTTAAAAAAGTCAGTATTTGAATGATTGAACTATTCTCCAAGAGCTATAATAAATAGAAAAAGGATCCATTACATTATACAAAACATATAACATATATGTAAGTCAAGATCTTCTCATATAATAAACAAAATAAATTCCACAAGGAGTTCAAACGCATACAGTATCTTTCCACCAGTAAAAAATAAATACTGTAACACATATAGAGGGGTCTATGTGTTCCAGGGCTCCATACACGTCAACATATACAACCAATAACCCATTTATCCCAATAAAATGCATGTGGGGTATTATCAAACAGGGAAACATGCATATAAACTCATAAAATTCAGATTAAATATTTTCATTGATTTCTCTGTTTATTCCTTTGATAGAATAATTTTTCAGCTTTAGATTGAAACTGCATTTAAGCCTTAAAGGGACAGTCTGGGCGAGCCAAGTATCAAGCCAAGCGCATCTTGGAAGCAAGATAAATATGAAAACTCTACTATATTTATTTGTACATGACAGATCTATATAAAACAAAAATGTTTGTGGAGTCAATATAGCAGGGTATCTAAACATTCCCCATATATCTGCAATACCTTTTCTTTAATATATATATATATAAGAAGCAAATACTCCCCCCAAATGTGTATATGTGAACCTCTATCTAACTGACATCTCCAACAGTGCTCTCCCCCCCCCCCCCCCCCCCAGTGTGCTGGAACTTCAATACATTCTGTTTGTATTCTGACATATGTGTGTGGAATTTGCAACTTGTGCCTTTGCTCCCCCCAGAAAGTTTTTGGATAACTGATCATTTGGATTTCTGGGTAATGGATCCTCAACCTGTAATAGCATATTAACGTTGACAAATAGAAACTATGGGAGTTTTCTTCAAGAGGGGCATCAATGCATAATGCAAATTCCAAACAAATGGAATTTATTTTATACTTTCCGATATTTTTAGAGGTGGGATTATTTCTACATATGCCCCATTTGTTTATTTGTGGGGGTTTTCTGAAATACTTACCTTGTTTATAATTTACTTCAATCCTGGGCATGTGTAATTCTGAGCATACAGCTGTACACTCGGAATTTTCCACAATGGAGCTTAGGGGTGGAGCCTGCCAGTTTTTTTTGAAATGCTCAAACAAAACAAAAAAAAGAATCGACATAGGGTTAAGCAGGTTTTAAAGTCCTATATGAGAATGCAAAGAGCATTTCTGATGAGAGGTCCTTTTTTAAGTATTCAAGGTGAACATGACCTTTGGGTGATTTTCAAACCATGGAGCATGAAGCTTTATTTACAAACTTTAGCTTTTTCTTATTAGCATATAAAAGTGTTTATATATTGATTCAACCTGTTGACAGGAATAGAAATTGCTTTACTCTAAGAAGGATTTATGGAGTTTTAGAGCCAGGGGATAATGCCAGTTTCTCTTCCCCCACCCCACCTACTCTTAGAAGGGAAAGGACAGATATGGTAATGAATTTGATAATCTGTCAGATACAAGGAGATCACACCAGAACCTTTCTCAAAAAAAATATGTTCCCCAGAGATTAACTTGACTCTTCCAAATGTTCTTTAAAAGATTTGGCTCTTACATCAAGGATTATATATATATATTATCATTTGCAGAAAGACAGGTAATGGTAACAAAATAGAAAATCTGTATTTTTCTTCCAGTGTCACGTAGGCTTGGCTTCAATTTTTTGCTTGGGCCTATTCTCTAATAGTGAACTGCGTTGGGATGTAAAAAAAAAATGAATATCATTGAAGTGGTCGTCAGCAAATGTGTGTGTGGTCCTAGGGGGTGTAGCAACGTGAAATAACCCACCATGCATGAGTATGTCTGGATCTAATACTTAGCTGGTGACATACTTTCTTCCACTTCTATATCTAACCTCTGATAGCCAGTTACGTCTTCTTCTAGATAAACTCCCGGCTGTGTGGGGGAAATAAAAATGATGCAAACTGAACAATGTGCCCAAGCAAAACTGTCAGGATGGGCAAGTGTGTTCATTGATTTAACTTTAATAAGGAAAGCTCTTGTACAGATATATATATAGGCTATTTTAAAAGTGCTATATCATGATGTACAAGAGATTTTTACTAACAGAAAGTGTCATATTTCAAGATGGGATAGGATGATTTAAGTAATGTTTGTAGGTTCATATTATGTAAGAAAGACCCCATACCCCCCCACTTAGCAAAGTAACACCTCTCCCTTGTGAAATATGTCAACCCTCCCCTCCAGTGACATACATACCCACCCCTTGTAATGTGTCTGCTCAACAATATACTTCTAAGCCCACAATTGCCATCAGCTGAGACATACCTGTCTCGTCTCACCTCTCTTCACTTATCCGTTCTAGTTTTTTTACATGCTTGTGAACTCTCCTCCAATGAGTACTTACCTCTACATTCGGCCCTCTACAGGTGTGTCTCAGCTAGTACCCAAGACAGTGTCAGTGAAAAATAAAGAGAATAAAACCAACAAATACAGCAACGGCAGAGAAGAAACACTAATGTTTACACACAACAAATGACTTGCCAATGCCGCAGGCAAGACAAGCGCCATGTTCATTTAGATGTAATGTCACAATAACTGCTGGGACCCTGAAATATAAACAATATTACTCATCTTCACCTCCTGTAATCACAAATTCAATTGCCAGCTAATTAATTAGCAAACACTGAAATGCCAGAAGTCATTATGTAGCTGGAATTTAGTGCTTCGTGTGAGTTTTATTCTGCTGTCTGGGTCTCTGTGATACACATTGTGTCTTTCTATACTGTCTATGACCAGGGCCAGTATATCAAATAAATATTGTTTAATAATGGCCAGCCCTTCTGGGAATTAATAGCTTTTATTTGGGCGTATTGTAGTAGAAAAGAAGAGGAAAGGTTGTAGCAGTGGAACTCCACATATAGAAAAAAAACATAAATGGAGGAACATATAGTATAATACTTATTAAAATTATTTATGAAATATGGTACAAAAATGTAATAAGTAGATCAACTAACAAATGAGTTGCATTTTTGATCAAATGCATAAAATGTAACACTTTAAAACAATAGCCCCCGAGGCAGTGGAGGTCTCACCCTCCCTGAACACTGCAGTCTGGAACGATTGCCATTTTCGTCAGAGCTCCACAAAGATGTTACAGGATGCTTCTGGCTTCCTCGTCCGCAGGATGCGTGATGTTTAATGGTTTGGCATTTGTGCCTGATGTTTTGGCATAAGGGGGGGGGGGGGGGGGAGATTCCCAACAGCTCCGTCCAAAATAAAAAGGTAAGAAGTATAGCCCTACGCATTTCGTCCAATTGGACTTCCTCAGGGGCACAATTTAGCCAATCACAGAAAAACAAACTCATGTGTGCGCATTGGAATTTCCATCACTTGTGATAGATGTTTATTTCCAAACACTGAAATGAAATGGATTTAAATCAAAATGTCTGTTTGATTAAGGGGTGGTGAAATGGGAATATTAGGGTCAAGTTTGCACTGGTAGAATATATATCACCTCTATGTTGACTATTAACTACTTAAGAAACTGGTAGACTAGGAAAGATAGGGGGGTGGGCTGACCGCTCTCTTTTACTTATCGGCATCTCAGCGGTATAACTTATTAAAGGAACAGTTAGGTGAAGGCAGATAGCGGCATCACAGGAGGCGAAAATGGGTCCAAATGAGCTTACTGAACATAAACTTACTGCATAAACCAGAACAAGACAGATAACAGAGTCAGGGAACCTGAAGTAAACTCTTAATTAGAGTTGCACAAGGTAAATGGAATTATGATGTTGTGACAGAACCCTCCAGCACTGGGGTTCTTTGAGAGAAGTAATGGCCGCCTCCTCCCTGTAGATTATTGGCACTGACATTGGGATGAGTTGGGTAAGTTTGCACTTTGCATTGACTTTACTAATGCACCCAGACTGTGCAGTCTGTAATCCTGACTCACCCTGCCTTTTGTGCTATCACTGTATACTTTAATATAGATATTTAGTCAGATTGTTTTGTATATTGGTTTATGTGTAATGCGTAATTCTGAGAGGAGACCACTCTGAAGGATTACCATGTGTCACAGAGGAGTCAGTGACAATGATTGATAGTTTACTCCAACGTCCATTGTTCTGTGTTAATTGAATTTATAGTTGTATGTTAATATGTGGGTTGAGTTATGTTAACTTATGTCTGTATAAAAGATTCTGTTGCTCTTCAATAAATGTTCATTCCTGTTCTACTCCTATATTGGTGTTGTCTGGTACTTGGAGGAAATGGCTAATGGACGGGAGTAGCTACAAACAACACTGATTCTGCCTGGTGGCTTGAGGTGGCTATCACAAAGTTTTGATGGGGGTACCCAGTCCGGGTACCAGGGGGTCCGTCACAGATGTGATCACATCTGAAGTGACTTCCCAAACATGCTCTCTACTTTAAAATCCATGTTTTACATTTTGTATTGCTTAAAATATAAAATACTTACAGCTAGAGGAAATTGTGAAATTACAGCAGTTTGCAAGAAACCAGGACTGGCCAAACTAGCAAACTAGTAAAATTATTTTATTTTTTTTTTGCTGCAGGAACCAGTGAGAAGAATTGAATTCAAATACATTTAATATCCTGTCTCTCTAGTGATGTCATCAGACAATGTGTTACACTGTTAAGAGCGCATAATATGTACAAGAGCATGTCTATTACAGTCCACACAATGTATTCTATTACAGCAGCACAGGAAATGACAAATGGAACAAAACTTTATATCCTCAGTGTCTATATAATCAGTGCGGCCGCACCTGCAGTAAACATGCAGAGTAATCACTGGGGGAGTTCTTGAGTCAAATATTATATATGCAGAATGCCTGCAAATCACACTGGAAACAAAGCTTGTGCACTATACAATCAGTAATCTTAATCTTGCACTAGAGTGAGTTTGTGGACTAGACTGTTCCTTTAATAAGCTGATAGACTAGTAAAGACTAGGTGGAATAAAGTCCACGTTTGTTTATAAATTTTTGAGAAAGAAAACTCTTATTAAAAATTGATTATCGTGTCCCATTTTTAAAGTGCTGTATCATGGTCCATATCACATTTCTCTAATACTGTTTTTTTAGAGAGGCGGCAGGATTCTTTACGTAAGTGGATTACGTTTGCATGTTATATAAGTGCTCTATTCTGGATGACGGAGGAGGAAAGATAATGAACTTTATTTTAGTAAGGTTAAACTGTGAGTTATTAAATAGCGCTAGGTAACACAAGTATCAGATAATGCTTCTCTATCATTACTTATAATAACAGTAATCTCTCCAATCATTGTGGGTCACATGTAACTTTAGGTACTAACAGCAATTATATTATTATAACCTTATATCATCACAGATTGGGATTTTTTTTTTCAAATCTCTAGAACTGCACATTTAAGATTGCAAACACACTAATCACATGCATCAATACATGTATCCTGATTATATAGTCTAAGTAGTTGTGTTTATAACACTGAGTGTAGTTATTTGAGTCCTTCAGTAATTCCATCTCCCTGACTCAACCCCTTTCCCCCCGGTCGGTAATTCTACACTCTCCTAAAATTCTGGGCTTCAATGCCTGTAGGACGACACGGGACAACCAGTATTTAACAGCTCACCGTGGCCCCCCTGCAATGAGCTGGACTGTGGATCCTGCTGCAGGGGGCTGGAGCCGGATTCCACCTGTCAGACGAAGCCACTTTGTAACTGATCCATTAAATGAACTTCCAGATTTGGCACACCTTCCGCGATGTCCCATATGACATCACAAGGTCTTGCCCTATATAGACAGGGACCGACATGGAGAGATCACTCTCTGATCGGGGCCAAGAACAAAAAAAAAATTGAGAGCAAAGGGCGGCATAACTGTACATTGTGCAGGGTCAGAAGAAAGCTGTTGACCCTGCATAACGCATTGTTAATAAGGTAAGAGTTTTTAAAGATAAGGCTCTTCGTTATCCATGGCCAGCGGCTGTATGGTTGAGTCAGGGAGATGGTATGCTCATAGAGACATTCATATGTAATAATCATTTATACTTCACTTTTAACTTCATGCTTCATAATAAATTATTTTGCTCTTTGCCCCATTCTCTCATCTTCCTTATTGATTGCCGACACAGCAGATTTTTGGATGCTGGGAGCATTTTTTGCACCTGTTGTAACTTTTTCTATAACCTTGGAATGCCACCTTAAGCATGGATATCTAATTGGAGGTGTTCGGAATATATTATAGCAGTTCTTTTGAGTGTATTCTTAGCACTGTCAGAAATTTATCCAACAGTAAACTTGATTTATATAATACTGCAAAAAAATAAAAAATAACTACCAGACTTTTCCCCAAAAAATGCTCTGCATGTGTTCACAATTAATATAGTTGAGGAAAAGTTATAAAGAACGGGTAGTTCTAGGTTTACGTAAATTGGCTATTTGCCCCTTCTTCATAACTTTCTCCTCTCAATTAGTCATTGAGAGGGTGTCCTGTGCAAGTATTCCATTTGCTTATATGGTAACACAACCCCTGCTGTATAGAATGATAGTCAACAGGACAAATATTGTAGGTTCAGGCAGTGGAGCGGAATTTCACGGATGACAGGTGAGTCCATCTTTTCTGTTGTATATAGAAGCAGAATAGTGTGACATGGGCTATCAGCTCCCCAGAAGAACATAAAGAGGCCTTTTATGACAGGCTCTCAGCTCACTAACCCATGCAAATTGGAGTGTTCCCAGGAGTAGGGTGATGGATAGGATGTTAGACTTGCTGATTCGGTTGCATTTCGTTGAGTAGGAGGCTGAGATTTGGATGTGTCCTTTCAGCACTGCCAGATCCCAGAGGGGAAATGTTTTTTTTTTTTCGCAGCTCATCTTTGTTACAGTCGAAGGTGTCAGACTCTCCCAGCGCCTGGCATCTTGATTTGTGGAGGTTATGAAATGGCTAAACCTGGCATCGCATGCACAGTAATCAGGGGAGTCTTTAGGAGGGGGGGAGGAGAGGGGAGAATGTTTTCGCTGCTAGCCCTAGCAAACGTCGTACAGAGGAAAGTCGGCAGCTTAATTATTTGGATAGTCTGGATATCCAAACCTGTGCCTGGTTTAAATTTTCTACAGGTCTCCAGCTAATTTTCAATGCCATATACCTCAAAAAAAAAAAAAAAAGCAAATAAATCATTTGTTTGCAATGTCTGCTCCTTATGTAAGGGAAAGTCACATCTGGATAGTATGCTAAAATTAAACTGTGTCAGGGAAATCATGAGACTTGGGCACTGCTGAACTAAGTAACCTGTAAAGTGATGCCAACCATGACATCCCCGCCATTGGTATACCTCCATTGGTATGGAGGTGTATAATATGATATATGGTAATGTATGTATATATCTAAGGACATTCCCTAACTTTGATTGGGGTGTATTTTATGTTACTGTTTTCATTAACATGGTACTTGCACCATTTATGTTGTAATAACATATTTTAATAAACAATGACAGTCATTATACTTGTATTAATAAATATGTTGTTATTGCATGTTAAAACTGTTATTAGCGTAATAGCCCAGGTCCTCCTAAAAGGGCCCCTGAGATAAGCGAAAGTCTGAGGATGCCATTTCTGCACCAAATGGCATAAAAATGGACTAATGATCGAATCACATTTTCGTTCATTGCACATATGTTCTTGTCCACATAGTATGGACAGTCGGAACTTGATTGAGTATATATATCCACTCCCTTAAATGTACCACTCACGTGGTGTAGAGCCACTCATCCAGGCTCTGGGCATCAAGGCAGATTGAAAATAAGAATACGGATCCCGCAGGGTAAGTATTTTTGGAGTGGGGACGACAGGAGAAAATGGGAAGGAAGGAGGATCAAATATTAAAAAGATAATACAAAGTTTAATAAAAAAAAAAACATAATAAATTCTTACATTAAAATCGGTACATTGTGCTTGTCCTCTCCGCAGTTCTTCTGTATCTCGGGCAGAGGATATATGTCTTCCGTGTATGATTTTTGTGGAGGTTCCTCCTTCTTCCGGTAATGATGTACCGACTGTCCATACTATGTGGTTTCTTTTTGTGTTTTATTTACATGTAATGGAGTCTGTGAAATAGGATAATCCACAAAGATAACTTTCATTCATAACCAAATGCCCATCTTCACTTTACTTTATTTTTGCACAATTTATTTAAGGTGGTGTATCTATAGAGGGTACATCGCTAAAGAGGTAGCAGCACTATCACAAAAAACTTTGAGCGCCAAATACACACTTCACTGCTTTTTGTTGTGGAAGATTTAAAATATAAACCAATGCAGGATCCTTCAATAGATCCAGAAAATGACAACGTGCCAGTTTTAGGGTCTAGACCATGCTGAAGGCCTGGAAGACAACAGTAGACCTCAGAGTCGTAACTAAAATAATAATGAATCTGGCTGAATTTGAGAGATTATTTTAGTGGACACCTTTGGGACTGTGTGTAGGACTCAGATAGTGGTAATACAAGCATCATGATTTTAGCCCTTATGTAACACCAATCTTTTTCTCTTCCAAGACCTGCCCTAGAGCCAATTCCAAATAACAGCGAGCCCCGTAAGCCCGGAGAATTATGTTTTTCCCCAGAAGGTTCCACCATTTACACCTCTTCACCCAGTTTGCAATAAAGTAAATCATTTCTCCATACACCCTAAAGGGGTTACAACTAAATTGCTTTTTTAAAAGTGTCAATCAATTAACCTATTACACAGGCCAGAGCACTTAGCGGCGAATGTCCTGGAAAACGCAGTTGTGGCATTAAACCTCTTGTCCTTCGCTACGATGGAACCTTCATCTTGCAATCTAAGACTCTAAATTATTGATCTGAAGCTGAGGCAGTAGCTTTTTATTTTTTATGTGCTATGTGCAGGTGATTGCACACTAAACCATGTGCTAATGGGATAGCAATTGAGTCAAAACAGTAAAGAAATGAAAGGGTCAGGGGAAATGGTTGTAAGCCGAAATACTATTAGGATATTGAACTGTTTTCATAATAGCTTCATTTTTATGTGTTTTTCATTAGTTATTAGTATTCTCTAGATTTACAGGTATGGGCCAGGGCCTTTAGAGAGCAACTGACCATGGCTCAAACATTGATTAGGAGCCCAGAGGGGCTAACCCTCCTGCCCAATTCTGCCATTGCTTCCTTCACATATAGCAAGCAGCCTCGTGATAATGTAGATGGCCATGGGGGTAGAATAGGGCGCACATCAAGACGTAACAGGATGAAAGCACCTGCTGCCCAGATCATATAAACACAGAGGGAAGACAAGGGGAAGCTAAAATGATAAGGGGGAAAGAGTAGTGTTGATATAGTAATAATGATAATTATAATAATAACCTGTATTTATTTGGATTTTTTTTCCAAGGGGACTCAGAGAATATTTGTGGATGCTCTTGGACTTAGCAGCTAATAATAGTTTTTATGATTACCCAAGTTAATGGTACTCATCTTGGAGTCCTTGGAAGCATGAAGGGCTGGGATGATTGTACCATAAATCTGACCTGTGACCCCAGCAACAGGTATTGCAATCGAGTGATGACCGGCTGAATTTTCTTACCAGCAAGTTGAAGCGGGATATTGAGGGGAGGTGGGTGTACTTACTACCATAAGAAAAAGGTTGTGTTGAGATGAGGGGAGCAATAGAGCGGAAGGATCACCTATCTGACGATTGCATGATAGGGGGGTAAATAATGTGGGCAGGTCTGACAATTATAGTGAAAGTGATAGAACATCACTGGCCCTTTCCCATGCTTACACAGCGTATCTATGCCAACAAACTTCCATAAAGATTGAATTGGCCACACATTTATGTCCATGTCCGACGTACTATATTTTTATCTGCCATCCTCCTCTGTCACTGGGTTCCTCCACTGAGCTTGCGACAGACGAGGAAGCATGCAGGTACTGTGCTATCTCCCTCACTGATCCTCTTAATCCCCCATTTGGGTCCACCAGCAATCTAAGGGGAGAAAACTAAGACGAAAGGACACTGATTTATCATAGACATCCTTGTAATAGATGAAAAGCAAACTATGGACTAATATATTTGGTTTTTGACCAACTATTTGCCTGTAAATATGTCTTATAACAGAATAGAAATACATTAAACTCACACCCAAAACCTTTACACCCATAGCACCAAACAATCTACAGCCACCTATGTTCATTGTCTTATTGTTTTATTATTACAATATTCATAGTTCATTCCTAGTATTGTATAATAATAAGTCTCTTTTTTGGCAGGGTGTAACTGACACCTGTAGCTTTTTTTTTTTTTACCTAGAGGCACCAAGCACCATAGCACCTAACAATCTGCAGCCACCTGTGTTCATTGTTCATAGTGTTTTATTATTACAATATTCATAGTTCAGTCCTAGTATTGGGTGTGACTGACACCTGTAGCTTTGTTTACCTAGAGGCACCTAGGATATAAATTGTGTCTGACTACCTTATTCCAATCCTCCGTCTTGTTGACTAAGAAAGAACCCAAGGGAGAGTCAAATGGGAAATGCTACCTTGAGCTTTTTCTGTGCCATTGTTTTTTTGCAAGGCAGAGACCAGGGGGGGGAGTAGGAGAAAATGTAAATTCAGATTTGAAAAAGAAAAATTGAGATCTCAGTAAGATTTAGGGTCTGTCATTTCTTTTGCCTATTTTTTAATCTGGGATGAAAATAAACACATAAAATTACAACATATTTCAATTGGAAAGCTTTTTAAAATGATCACATTTCCATTCTCGGCACAGGTACTAGGAGAGCCTGTGGCACAATGTATATGGAGAGTCATTATTTAGGAATTAATCACAGCCTGTAAACTGAAATGGCTTTTCTTCTCCCACCGGGAACGACCTAAATAAAAAAGTTTACCTTCAATTTATGTCAGAGATATGTTTACGCTGGACTTGAATAAATCTGTTTGTTCATTCGAGCCATTGGAGACTTCTAGGACAATATTAAAGGCAAACCGCCATCTAGATTTAATATATAATTTGAATTTTAAAAAAGAGAGGGTGCCTTTTCAAAAAGAACTGTAACATCATTATTGGTTGGCTTTCCAGTATCCCTTACTTCATGGGAAGGACATCAGCTTTTTCACCATGACTTTGGTCCATGTGGAGTAGTGGGATGCTACTCACTCCACTCGTGAAACATGTTAGAAGTTGTTAGTGTTGAATAAATGTCTATGAAAAGTGCATCAAAGAAGCAATCAAGAATAAAGACTTGTTAAGCATCCAAATCTGGGATCTCTTGTAAAAAGCTATTGGTAGTTGTTATTGTCATCAAAATGTTTTTTTTGTGTATTACTTTTATACGCCATGGATTTTTTTTTTTTTTAAGTAGGGGGAAGGTACCTGCTGTTTTATGCATGCTCTATTAATTCATAACATGGGGACATATTTGGGAGAAGCTATCTTGTAGATCTCAAATGGAGATCCTTAGCTGTGTTGCTAAATGTTTGGGCTGACAAACACATAGAACAGAGTTCTAAAAAAGAAGGCCACTACGGGTTGAGTTTCCCTTATCCAGAATGCTTGGGACCGGAAGTGTTTTGGATAACGGGTCATTTTCACCAATAAGATATATTAAAGCCTCCCAGCTGGAATACAGTAATATCAATGTAAATACTGTATAGAGCCAATAAATCACTGTTACTGGGATGTAGCCGTGTTGTGAGGCATTGTTGGGAACCTGCCGTTGGCGTGTCAGGCCTGGACATGTGTCAATGTATGACCCTTTGTGGGATCTGAGCATGCATGGAAAGGCTATATCACAGCTTAAGATTAAACTGTTGTGTGTTTGCATTCTGACGGGTGTGTGTGTAATTTACAACTTGTCGGAAATTCTAATGTTCTGGGAGGATAACAGATGATTTTGGATAACAGATCATGTGAATAAGGGATAATAAGTCTGTCATTTTATGTAGGTAAAAGTGAAACCCACTTAAATTTATTCCCAGCCTTATTGAGTATATTTTTACAAAGGAATTCTAGGGCAAAAGGGCACACATATCCATATGCTATAGTAACCTTTGTGCTAGGTGACACCATGACACTGCCTACCTCCTACCTTAAATATTACCCATCATCCTATTGCCTATTGGCCATACAATGAAGTAGAGAACAGGCCATTGCCAGCCGTACCCCCCCCCAACCCCCCCCCCCCCTATTTTATTTTTAGTTGGGGTCCTGGAGACTACGGATGAAGTGCTCTTTGCTGAATATTTTGGTTTTGATTTTGTTGTATTTACTACTTCTTTATAGTTAATAAAACTACTGCTACAATTTGTTCCTATTCTATGGTATTGTACTCTAGCACCGCCAATTACTAGACGAGGACATGGGGGGGAGGGGATATAGAGGGAAGAGGTGGGACCAACAGAAAAGGATAAATAGGACATCATCCTTGGATTGGATAGACCTAGGAGACCTTGGATACTCTCTTTCCCTGTCAAAGAAAATGAATTCGCTTTTTCTATTTTTTAATTTGTGCTAAGTAAACTCCCAATGGCTCTGAATACCGCTCTTTATTATATTTGCAACTGAAAACACATTACTCTCATATTGCTTTCTTTCCAAACACAGATATTTATTGTACAAGTTGTATCGGATTTTATTACACGTTTGCAGAGCAGAAAAATAATTTGTTTTTACAGCTGTTCTGACAAAATTCTGCGGAATTCACATTTGTACACACGAATCCGGACACATACTTGCTGACAAGCGTCTTGAAAATGTTTCTACAGAGCCCCTCACTTTGATTTCACTCAATTTCACAGCTGAATTCTGTTCTACGTTCTTTCCGATTTGCCTTCTGTTAAGGGTAATAACTCTATATTTTATGCACTGTATATGACAATATAAAAGGGATAATCTCTAGCCCTTAAAAGGTAGAGTAATGTCTGGTATTACACACAATCTATCAGAATGAAATTCTTGTATTAAAAAAAAAAAAAAGCAAGGAATGATTTAGTAATATATCTCGTGAAACATTGTAGCTATATATAGACTAAATATATAATAATCTATCACCACTTTATTTAAGTGGGTAGACAGTCTTTTAAATCAGCATCTTTAAGCCATGAGTTGGAGATAATAACTGGAACAAAATGACATAGTTGTTCAGTACTATACTTTTCATTTTTAGTTGTTGCTTTTCATAGACCTTTAAAAAGTGCACTTTCTAGGTAAAAAATAATAATAATAATTGTTATTGTTATTATTTATTTAGAAGAGCTATCATGGCCCTCAGCGCTGTTCAATCGAATAACTAAAAACAATATAAAGATAATGGGAAGGTAATAAATTGACATAAATAAGGGTCAGATGCGTAAATTAGCTAATTCCTAAAACAAAGTATAGCAGATGAAAAAATTGAACCCATTTAAAAATATAGGGTAGTTAACCCTGCTATCTTCACTTCTACCTTAAAATAAAAATCTCTAAAAATGATTACACTTGATACTTAATTTAAAGTACAACAACAAAAATGTTCTCCTCCACATTTGTTTTTAGACTTAACTACCCATAGTTTTTTTTATAGGTCCTCAAACCATTCCTGAACCATTTCTGCTTTGTGGCAGGGAGCATTATCCTGCTGAAAGAGGGCAATGACATCAGGGAGTACAGTTTCCATGAAAGGGTGTACATGGTCTGTAACAATGCTTAGGTAGGTGGTACGTGTCAAAGTAACATCCACATGGATGGCAGGACCTAAGGTTTCCCAGCAGAACATTACCCAAAGCATCATACTGCCTCCACTAGCTTGTCACCTGTCAGTCCAAAGCATCACACTGCCTCTGCCGGCTTGTCACCTGTCAGTCCAAAGCATCACACTGCCTCTGTCGGCCTGCCGCGTGTCAGTCTAAAGCATCACACTGCCTCCACCAGCTTGTCACCTGTCAGTCCAAAGCATCACACTGCCTCTGCCGGCCTGCCACGTGTCAGTCCAAAGCATCACACTGCCTCTGCCGGCTTGCCACCTGTCAGTCCAAAGCATCACACTGCCTCCACCAGCTTGCCACCTGTCAGTCCAAAGCATCACACTGCCTCCACCAGCTTGTCACCTGTCAGTCCAAAGCATCACTTCCTCCACCAGCTTGTCACCTGTCAGTCCAAAGCATCCCACTGCCTCCACCAGCTTGCCACCTGTCACTGGTCACAATGTTATGGTTATATATATATAAATAGATAGATATAGCTAAATACGATTCTGCTTATAACTCAGTGCTCTTATGACTCCGTTGAAGCCATCAGAGGGCCAAATCTCAATATAACTTCTCCATAAATGCAGATGTTCTCACATGGAGATGCCGCTAAGATGGCAATGTGAGTCCGTGGCTCCCATTAAAGCAGGGTTTACCTGTACTATTATTATTATTATTATTATATCTATTGAGATTCTTGTGCATCATTCAAGTATAAGAATTCCTTTTTAAAAAAAGTAAAATGAGTAGGTGTCAACGCCTTTATTGTTCTATATTATTCACTGCAGTTTACTTTTTCAAGCAGATGGATTTTGAAGGCCAATAGATAAGTGGGGGCTCTAGTTTGTTAATATAATGGAAGGATTTTCCATAGAACTGTGACTTATATAAATGGAGACAGGTATGGGTAACAGATATTGTACAGTTAGCTGCCAAGCAGATGGAGATATAAGTCTGCAAACAATTTCAGATGCTAATTGCTAAAAACAACACAAGCTGTGTTCATTTACCAGCTAGACAAAGGGTGACAGCAACAGACATTAAATCTGCTAGACGCAAACCATCGACAAGACACAGTATCCGCACAGTGCTGAGCATGGGTGGGTAACTGGTGTAGGTAGGACAAGATATTAGGTGTAGTGTGTTTGTTGATGTTTGAGTATATGCAAAAATGTTGAATTTTTTTTAGTTCTGCACTTTTTTGATCTGCCCCATATGCAAATTACATACACACCACTGTCATAGTTCATTTGCATATGGTGCTTTCCTCCACCAAGGAATTTTTCCCTTTTTTTTTTTTTTTTTACCCTCTTGCTCTATACATTGGCTTTCTGCTAGAATTCATAAATAGATTTTATTTTTCATGCTAAAAAAAATCACTTAAACCCCCCTACTCTTCTAATGATCCTGCAGGTTGGGAGAAATGTGATATGATCATTTAATGTGACCGGAATGGAGATAGGTGCGTTGAATGTAACTTTAATGGATCTCATGTTTATAATCTCCATCATAGTTGCCGACAGTTTTAGCGCAGTTCAAGTAGGGAAATTAGGTAACACAGGCCAATGTTTATAGCTCCATTGTGAGTTTATTGCAGTTTGCGAATCAGTGAACAGACCCCCTATACGTTTGTTCAGGTGAGTGCTCCAGTTTATGCATTCTCTATACTCATGCACAAAGCATACACACACGCATCCCCCAGGAACTGATACTCTATGATAAGCTAATAAACTCTCTCCTGAGTTCTATGGACTCCCTGCCAAGATGGTCTCATTTTTTTTTCCCCCATTGTTTGGAGGTAATTTGTACTCTCTGCCAGGTTTCCTGGCAGGTCTCATAAAGCAATAACAGAGAGAGATCCGCTGCCATATCCCCCCGGGGGTGTACCGCATCGTGTGCCTGCCTGAGAAACGATCCTATTAGGGTTTGAAAGAATTAAATGTAAGGACGTTCGGCAGGTAAAATAGTACAGCGAGGGGTGGGTGGCGGTGAATTATAGAAGGAGCGCTGAGAACCAGCGTGATTTGTGTTCCGCTTACTAATGTCTGGATATAAAGATAAACTTTACTTTCTGGAATTATGGGCAAGAATGAAGTGTCGGTAAAAAGGATGTTTTAACCCAGTATATCACATGGATCTGCTTTACATATAATAGATGACTCGCCCTTGGCGTTCAAAGCGTTAAACCATTGCGGATATAATTCCCTTTTCTCCGCGGTCAGATCTTTAAATCTAGTCGGCAAGGCCAAAAACTGAAGACACAATTAAAGGAACGGTGAGACTGATAATGGTGTCAATGGTTTCTTAAATCACTATCCACATTAAGATGAATACAATGCTTTTCGGGGGGTGGGGGGGGTTCTACCATTAACCCTTCATGAGATATTAAAACAAATTGTTTGTTTATTTAGGCAATCACCTCCCTTCTTTAAATGATTGCTTTTTTTTTTTTGTTTCAGGTAATTCCCTGACCTCTTGGGACAAAAAGATCCAATATTTATAAATTTCAGCTGACAAGGCACATTTGCATCTTTAAGACCCGCAGAATGAATTATGTAAAATAAAACGCATCTCCCTTTGGAAGTTTATTCCATTCAGAGTTCACTGAGAAAGTAACATTGTTCTGTCCTCAGCTGCCAGATCTCTTCCCATGAAAGCTGTCAGATCAGTTAAATCGATCTTCCGTAGTGTCAGAAATTAAAAGTGCAAAAGTTTAATAAATCGGCAATATAAACAATATTTGAAATGTGGACGAGGCTACCGCATACCACAGTTCTTTGTCTCCTCCTGTTCCCTTTAGAGGAGTCATTCTTAAACCAGTTCTCATGGCCGCCTCAATAGTCCATGATTTAAGGATTACCCAGTTGTGTTTAGATAAGAAAATGAATGACACATGGTACGGTGTTGGTCCTTGAGGATTACTTAAGGAACCACACCCGGTGTTATAAATATTCTTAATGTCACCCACCTGGGTAATCCCTAAAATCCTACACTGTTGGGGGTCCATGAGTACTAGTTTGAGAATGACTGCGTTAGAGAGCGGCGCTCAGTGGAAGAGTCCAAGTGTCCATAATGGGAAGTCCAGTTGGGCTTCCATCCATCCCTGGCATTGAGTTCTAGCTGCCTGTGTCAATGGTGACAAGGCTTGATGCTATCGGCACCAAGTAATGCTTAATTAATTCCTAGGTTTATAAATTAATACACCCCAAATGATTACCCTTTATAGAAGGCAGCAAGTCAACTCCTACAATAAATACCATGAAAGATTGGATCATATAGGATTTTTTTCCTCCAAATTACACAGCACATAATGCCAGTGCACTGATTAATGCAAGGTATTACTTCTGATGTTCTTTACTCCTTAACAAATTATTTTTGGAATTAATTGCCGGGATAAATGATGAATTTCAACCATTTATCTTTTCTTTTTTTTTTTTACCGGAATCTTATTTTAGACTCATTTTCTTTCACATTTAGAGTAGCGCTGGAAGATGCAAAGTTATTTACTGCTTACTAAACTAAACTTGGAAAATCTAATTTACCCTTTTTAATTCTGAATTATGCAAAACATATAAATGCTTCTCACCCTGATTAGCATGAAATCTCCAACCTCATTTTCCCGTAACGGATGCTGTTAATAGACAAATGTGAAAACATAAAAATAAATGAAACAAAAGCATCAGGCTTACATTATAGGAGTGATGAACAGATTCTGGGGTAGGTCCTGACATAAAGGGACTGTCTAGTACCCAAAATGCATCTTCCAAATATTAATGCATATTAATGTGCTGTCAAAGTACTTTAAAATACATCTTACACTTTGCATTGCTTAAAATATAAAATACTTACAGCTAGAAGAAATAAAAAATTACAGCAGTTTGCAAGAAACAAGGACTGCCCACACTAGATGAGTAAAAGTCATTTCCTTTTTTTTTTGCTGCAGGAACCAATGAGAATAATGTCATTCAAATGAATGGAATATCCTGTCCCTCTAGTGATGTCATCAGACAATGTGTTGCACTGTTAAGAGATCCTACTGTATACAAGAGCAAGGTCACTCAGAGGCCACACAATAGACTCAATTTGAGGAGGACAGGAAGTTACTAAATGAAACAAAACTTTATATCCTCAGTGTCTATATAATCAGTGCTGCCGCACCTGCAGTAAACATGCAGAGTAATCACTGGGGAGGGCTAGAGTCCAATATTAAAAAATTTGATTTATACAGAATGACACTGTAAAAAAAAGTCTATGCACTATACAAGCAGTAATCTTTATCTTGCAACAAAGTGAGTTTGGGGACTAGACTGTCCCTTTAAAGGGACTGCATCATCTAAACACTGTTTCTACTGTGCACGTAGAGCATACAAAATGATTGAAAATGATCTATACATTTTGTAAGCAAAATTACAAGCAAATGCCTGAATTATTAGAAAAATGTGTCTGTGGTGTCGCCTGTTTATGACATCACATGTGGCATGATATGCAAATGATATATTATATACGTTAACTCTGGGAAATACCAGAGGAAATTAATTAATACCGACACCATTTTTGATTCACATTTTGCATATAAATTATCAATACCAAATTGACTGATTTTTCTCGCTGCTGCCAGATGTCCATCTTTATTCTCATTTAGTGCAAAGTAACCGATCACCGGAGTGAGATCAGTTCTCGGCTGTCAGGGGAGCAGAAATATCACTTGCTTGGCCATTTGCAGCGATGCATCGAAAATCAATGTTTGCTCCCATCACGGTTTCCGAGCCATTTGAGAAGCATCCGGGGGCTTATAGCTGCAAGTCATTTTCCAGAAAGATGAAAGATGTCTGTCAACAAGAGATGGGGGTGAAAAACAGACAACAGCAAGCAAACACAGACAGAAAACACAAAGAGCATTATTAAATCTCCAAACGGAACGACGGAGAATGGGGAGCACAGATCACTGTTAGTGGTCACTTTATTAGAACCACTGCTCACCGACAGCTTTAGTGCATCACATGTGTATAGGAGCTATACATGTATTGATTAAATTCCATTACAGTTAAAAACATGGAAGGGAGTAGAGTAACTACTCTATATTTCTCTTGTTTTTTGTTAAGTGCAAAGTTTTTTTTAGTAAAAAAATAAATAAAAAGACCAGTATAACTTATCTCCGTACATAAAATTATGATACTTATTATACATACAACTCTTCCTTTCTTTATAATAAATTAGTATTTGTTTGTATTTTCTGTATAAAAAAAATGATTTATAAGTCAACCACCCTCGACTTCCTAGGCAGAATATTCGTACTAGTCACATCAAAAACCTACCGTCTAATACCATGACTTTCTCTACTATTTTCAGTTTATCAAACTCTAGACTCTGCAAATTTTGTAAGGATGAAATCCCAAGTGACAGATTTTGTTTATAGGCTTTATTCCAAACCCAAAATAGATGCTGAGGGTATTGAACATCCTCTGATCCAACAATCAACGCACACAGCATCTTGTAATGATCAAGACTTGGGATTTTCAGTATCCTATTTATACACAACACTTTGGGCACTTTGGGGAATTGTCTGACACCAAACTATATACTGTATTAAGGAGAAAAAGGGAAACAGAATAATATGCCTTGTGCGGACACCAGAGAGTCATTTCGGAAACTCTATCAAAGCTGATGCTTTCCTGAGTTGATATTTTTCTGCTAGCTAAGGGAGAATCAGTAAAACTTTGGAAAATTGACCCCATGACATGAGACCAGATTCTAAGAATGTAATAAAAAATAAAATAAAAAAAGAAATAGCCAATTTTTCATTATATTTCATCAATTGTTCAGATAAGAAAAACGAAGAATTTATCCAACTCAGCTATTCAGGGGATTCTGTTACCTGAACACTTGGGTGTATGTGCAAGTTCTGCTGCACACTCAAAGTTAAATCCCCATTTGTTATTGATCTCAAAAGGAGAGTTTTGCTTACTAGGATATGAACCCCTGTCTTAATTTAAAAACAGAGTTATTTCACCTGCTTTTAAACCAAACACTACAAAACTAGTCAAAGGTTTATATGGAACCGCGTTTCAAAAGACTGAAGCGTCTGACCATTTTAACAGGCCACTTTGCAAAACAAACCAGGGGAGGCCAATCTCCGACTCTATTTTCAAATTCCAATACTGTACAATATAACAGGTTTATAAGGAAATGGACATACAGCAAACATTCCATGACACAATATACATGGAAGTCAGTGGTAAAACAATAGGGGTGCCGCAGGAGTAATACACCCAGGGACTCCCTATTTTTTCGCAGTATCGCAGCCACAGTGATTCACCAGCGCTCTTAGAGTCCTCTTCCGCCATTAGGATAATTAGCTAGTTTCTAGCAAGATACAGAGATCCTAGCTTTACCAAGATGACAATCTACTTTTATTTATTTTATTTTGAATTCCTTTTGGAATAACCATGATTATATTCACTTTTAAGCTGTCGGTAGGGGTGGGGGTGAAGGGCGCACAAAGAGCCGTGTGAAACTATCACAGGTACATTCTTGGCTAGTTGAGAAATGTTACATTTTAAATGATTTGCAGGCAGAAGCTTCTGCTGTTGACCTATCGGATCAGTTTTATTCATGAGTACATGAAAGGACCCAAGACCTTCTGACCAGCGCTGACTACTTCCCTTTAAAAGGTATTTAATCAAAGAATTGATTACTTCAATTTGGAGCAGGCTGTCTATTAAAGTCAAGTATTGGCAATCTGTCACATATCTCTTTGATAAGCGACACACCCGGGGAGAGTATTGTTCAGCCGTCTCTCCGAGTAGGACCTCCATGTTGGTTCTCTTAGAAGTACGCAACCACGGAGAGTGTTGGCTGTGGAAGGATTATACTATACTAACACAACATGTGCTCTGCTGTGTGCAAATCCTAACTATATTACAGGGCTCCTTTTTTAACTGTGAATGGTGTCACCATGCTGAAAGAAACGCAAGTTACAGCTTTGACACTGAAAAGCAGCTCATTTGCATGTCAAGCCACAGGTGATGTCATAAAAACGAGACTATGCAGACACCCATTTTTCTCTTGGTTGTAGGTTCCCCTCCAGACTGATCACATTCAGCCTAGCAAAGTCCAACGCGTGCCTCTCTTTCCAGTGCGGCGTCTTGATCGCCTCTGCGATTCTCTTTCCTTGACTTTCACCCTTCATATCACTTTTTTAATGTTCTGTCTGAGGCTCATCACTTGTCAGTTAGGGGGACGGGAATTTAAGCCATTTGGAAAGGAGGTCACATCCTCCCAAAAGTACAAATATCTACACAACCCAGACAAAAACAGAACAATTGCTACATATTACCAGTCTGGAGAGGAGGTGTGATTTGCCACTGTAAGCCTTTTAGGAAAAGGAAAGAGGGCAATGCATTCACTGACTCTGCTATTTAACTATTTGAGTCCAAATGGTCTATTCCACACCTCTTCTATTTAACCCTTTCAGTGCAATCCTTCCACACCTCTTCTATTTAACCCTTTCAGTGCAATCCTTCCACACCTCTTCTATTTAACCCTTTCAGTGCAATCCTTCCACACCTCTTCTATTTAACCCTTCAGTGCAATTCTTCTACACCTGTTCTATTTAACCCTTTCAGTCCAATCCTTCCACACCTCTTCTATTTAACCAATTCAGTCCAATACTTCCACACCTCTTCTTTTTAACCATATCAGTCCAATCCTTCCACACCTCGCCTATTTAACCCTTTCAGTGCAATCCTTCCACACTTCTACTACTTAACACTTTCAGTCCAATCTTGCCACACCTCTTCTATTTAACCCTTTTTTTAATTGAATTCTTCCCCACCTCTTCTTTTTAACCCTTCCCATGCAATCTTTCCGCCGTCCAAATTGTCGGCTTTACTCAAACAATATTTCATGCTGAAGCCACTGGCAGTGAAAGGGTGAGGCTAACCGAACAATAAGAGTGACACAAGCCAGGTCCATGGAATGCCAAGCAAAACACAAGAGATCCAAGTGACAAATAACCAGAGAGACAGGGACAGAGGAGTGACAGATAAGGGTGAATAGTAGTTTTCTGCACCAATAATCTAATGAATACATTTCGGTGCAGGGACGTATTATACTATACGATTTCATTTCAGAAGATTCAAAATCCATCTCCTTGTGTCTGTGTAAATCTAACGTACAAGCAAAATCTGAAGGGCAAAGGGACAAAATAAACTAGAAGTGCATTACTAAGTCACACCATCTGGGTAACTCAGTCAAACCATTTGGCTGCCAGGGATTTGGGCATGCATTGCATAGCAGTGCGCTGCATGGGCCTTCAGTGCTGAAATTGTTAAACCAGGTGTGTTATTAACTCTGCTGGACTGATCATTGTGAATCCCCCCCCCCCTCCCCCAACCAATCGTAGCTTCTTCGTTAGGTTCCGGAGCCCTGTTATTAGTAATGCATAATCTAAAATCATCACAGTAGGATCAATATCTCTGTTAAATAAGCCTGTGTACACTTGACTGGTATGACTGGGCCACCGCAGGACATTTAATTAAAATTTTATAGACATAGATTGCTCAGCAGTAAAATGTGAGACAGCTGAGCACCCGTGAAAGGTTGGGAGGGTGGACAGGAGAACGGACACATGATTGACCCCTTCAGTACCTGGTGTGGAAAACGTGCAATTATTTGTGCAGCTGAGAAGAAAAAAAAATACCTTTGTCCAGGTTAACCTGGGTAATCGCTTGTTGCAGGTGGAAAATACATCGTTGCTTGGACTAGGTCTTTAAGTGATTAAACAGCTCAGTGATATTTTTTTATCATTTTATTCATGGTCCACAGTGGGCGTTCAGCCCACTGTGCCCCATGGATGAAATAATAAAAAATAAATAAAAGTTTAAAGTGTAATCCTTTATTTAATATTATTTAAGGAAATTGCTGAACAGATTTCCGTTATCCAGGTAAAGCATAGGACTTTTTATTCTGTTTTAAGGTGTCATAAACCTTTAAAAGTCAACTTATTATCAAAACAATTAACTTATGTGTAATTGAAAGATTGCATCACACTTAATAGAAATACAAATAAAGTATCTCACCGAGCTCTCCTTGCTATGTAGAAGTCTTCAGAATCTTGGGTCATGTATGATCCAAGATTCTAAACAAGATGTCCGCCCACTGCTAACCTTATATAGAGCACTGGTGGCTCTTATTTGCATTATTCTTTGAAGCAGTTCTATTTAACTCTTCTACACTTGGTGCAAACTTTCAATTAAACGTAAGTTCCTTTTTTGCCCCCACTTGTCCAGCGTGAGTCTAATCCAGAGTTAATATTGAGTCTGATCACAGCAATAAGTTCAAATTGCTCATCAATAATGTAAAAGAACACACGGCGTTGCCTCAAGTCAGCAGAGATACATTGTAAAACACTTTCTGTATTTAAAAAAAAAAACCTTCACCTGGCTGCACTCCAGCCTTGCAGAGCATTCCCTAACTCACACATTTCTGCCAGGGGAGAGGGAGATGATTAAGGAGCTGAACTAAATGTAACAAACTAAATGAAGCACCCTCTTCAAAGTGATACACTATCCAGATAATGTGCAGTGTGATCACAGATTCCACCATGCTGCAAAAAGAGCATAAACAGAGACAGCAAATGAAACAAAAGAGGGACATGAACATCTAAATGCCGTGTAGTTATCTGCCTCCCTGCCCCATCCATTTGAAGATTTAAACTATTGTTTGAAGGCCTGGTGGAGCTAACACAGTGTTTGAACAGGAGATTAATGTGTTCAAGTCTCGTCTCGACTACTGTAATAGTCTCCTGACTGGTCTGCCTCTGGTTCATCTTTCTTCCCTGTAATATATGGATAATTTGACTGGAAAACGTGGTCAGTGTTGGCAAATATGGCCAATTCGTCAAGTAGATGTAGCTGGACTATGATAAAGACAGATTTCTTTCCCTCAGTTTGGGTCCGGTCTCCAGTTAGAGTTACCGCATTGAGTTGTGTAGACAACCATTTCTTGCGTTTATTCATAGCCCTGGTGGATTTACATGGGCATTGGAGGTCCCACCAAGAAACCCCATTTTTGATGTGTGGTTTTTTTTTTTAAGTTTGGTTGTCTCTCCATTGAGCTTTAGCTATTTTCGGTGTGTCCAAGTCTTTCATGGAGTGGGCTTCATATCCAGAAATACATTAAACTTTTTTGTTTATTTACAGTAATGGTCATGAAAAATGTTTGGGAAGTCCTCATGATAAACAGCCCCAAAAATATTGTCTCCTGACTGGTCTACCTCTGGTTCATCTTTCTTCCCTGTAATCTATGGAAAATGTGATTCGAAACATGGCCGATGTTGGCAAATATGGCTGGTTCGTCAAGTAGATGTAGCTGGACTATGATCTGCAGTAGGATTTAATGGTTCGGGTGTTGCTTCTGGGCATTTGGGGTGAGGACTGTCTGCCTGTTCACAGTATTTTGTTTCAATAAAGACAGATTTATTTCCCTCAGTTTTGGTCCGGTCTCCAGTTAGAGTTACCGCATTGAGTTGTGTAGACAACCATTTCTTGCGTTTATTCATAGCCCTGGTGGATTTACATGGGTGTTGGAGGTCCCACCAAGAAACCCCATTTTTGATGTGTGTTTTTTTTTTTTTAAGTTTAGTTGTCTCTCCATTGAGCTTTAGCTATATTCGGTGTGTCCAAGTCTTTCCTGGAGTGGGCTTCATACATTAAACTTTTATGTTTATTTACAGTAATGGTGATGAAAAATGTTTGGGAAGTCCTCATAATAAACAGCCCCAAAAACATGGGTAGTTAAATGAGGTGGGCCACATGACCACAAATTGGACATCTCTGCCCCATATTATTGCTCTTTGGATTCTATTCTTGGTCACTCCATTCTGGATTGTGTTGAATCTGACTTATTCAAGGTCACCTCCCTTTTGGAAAGAAAAATAAGATGAAGGGAAGGGGAACAGGGAAGAGACATACTGTGTGGTGATTCGCTGTAGAAGAGAGAGGAACATTTTATCTCATGCATTCATATTCCTATATTCACTTGGAAATTTGGTGAGCGCAGCAGTACAACATATCTGCCTTAAAATAAGCCGCATTCATACATTTAGAGGCTATTTCCTTCTAAAGTTAAGTGTTGCTTTGTCATCGATTCAAACCAGAATCTGAATGCTATCAATTCAACAAGAAGGCTGTTTTTCAGCACATCCAAATGTAACGATGAATAACTAGCTTAGAAAAAAAAAACACTTCTGTATAGTGTTGGGAAAGTATTTAGCATTTCAGGCATCTTCCACTGCTGCATTTTATACCAGTGTACAGTACTGTGTGGAGTGAATTAAAGTCTGGCCGATTGCTCCATGTGACAGCCACTCATCCTTCTCTTGTGCCTGTCTAGTGGGGGACACCATGCCTGCCTGTCTTGTAGTGGTGCGCCATGTCTAGCGAGGGGGGCGTCTTCTTATGCCAAAAGGCAGCAGGAGTGCAGCACCAGGTTTGCTGCAGATGGGGAGTATTTTTGGTGCATCTATGACTCTCAGACGTGCACACAGGGCCGGCCTTAGGGGTGTGCGACCTGTGCGAGCGCACAGGGCGCAACACCCCAGGGGGCGCCGCCCGCCAGCTTAAAAAAAATAAAAAAAAAATAGTTTAAAAAAAAAAAAAAAAAGTTTAAAAGAAAAAAAGCCGGTAGAGGCACTGGCTGGGGGGAGATCAAAAGATCCCCCCTCACCAGCCCTCTGCTCGGCATGCTCTGCTGTGTCGGGGAGGGGGCGGAGCTAACCGGCTGAGCGGTGTAGCTCCGCCCACACCCTGTGAAGCAGAGAAGCTGCTCGGCTCCCCATGCCTGCATTAAGTATGGAGCCTGCATTAAGCATGGGGAGCCTGCATTAAGCATGGAGCCTGCATTAAGCATGGAGCCTGCATTAAGCATGGAGCCTGCATTAAGCATGGAGCCTGCATTAAGCATGGGGAGCCTGCATTAAGCATGGAGCCTGCATTAAGCATGGAGCCTGCATTAAGCATGGAGCCTGCATTAAGCATGGGGAGCCTGCATTAAGCATGGGGAGCCTGCATTAAGCATGGAGCCTGCATTAAGCATGGAGCCTGCATTAAGCATGGAGCCTGCATTAAGCATGGAGCCTGCATTAAGCATGGGGAGCCTGCATTAAGCATGGAGCCTGCATTAAGCATGGAGCCTGCATTAAGCATGGGGAGCCTGCATTAAGCATGGGGAGCCTGCATTAAGCATGGAGCCTGCATTAAGCATGGAGCCTGCATTAAGCATGAGCCTGCATTAAGCATGGGGAGCCTGCATTAAGCATGGGGAGCCTGCATTAAGCATGGAGCCTGCATTAAGCATGGAGCCTGCATTAAGCATGGGGAGCCTGCATTAAGCATGGGGAGCCTGATTTAAGCATGGGGAGCCTGCATTAAGCATGGAGCCTGCATTAAGCATGGAGCCTGCATTAAGCATGGGGAGCCTGCATTAAGCATGGAGCCTGCATTAAGCATGGGGAGCCTGCATTAAGCATGGAGCCTGCATTAAGCATGGAGCCAGCATTAAGCATGGGGAGCCTGCATTAAGCATGGGGAGCCTGCATTAAGCATGGAGCCTGCATTAAGCATGGAGCCTGCATTAAGCATGGAGCCTGCATTAAGCATGGGGAGCCTGCATTAAGCATGGGGAGCCTGCATTAAGCATGGGGAGCCTGCATTAAGCACGGGGAGCCTGCATTAAGCATGGGGAGCCTGCATTAAGCATGGGGAGCCTGCATTAAGCATGGAGCCTGCATTAAGCATGGGGAGCAGAGCAGCACTTTCTTTTGCTGCCCACAGCTCCCCGTGAAGAGACAGAACAGGGGGAGGGGGAGAGAGAGACAGACAGAACAGGGGGAGGGGGAGAGAGAGACAGACAGAACAGGGGGAGAGAGACAGACAGACAGAACAGGGGGAGAGAGACAGACAGACAGAACAGGGGGAGAGAGACAGACAGACAGAACAGGGGGAGGGGGAGAGAGAGACAGACAGAAGAAGGAGAGAGAGTCAGACAGAACAAGGGGAGGGGGAGAGAGAGACAGACAGAACAGGGGGAGGGGGAGAGAGAGACAGACAGAACAGGGGGAGGGGGAGAGAGAGACAGACAGAACAGGGGGAGGGGGAGAGAGAGACAGACAGAACAGGGGGAGAGAGACAGACAGACAGAACAGGGGGAGAGAGACAGACAGACAGAACAGGGGGAGAGAGACAGACAGAACAGGGGGAGGGGGAGAGAGAGACAGACAGAAGAAGGAGAGAGAGTCAGACAGAACAAGGGGAGAGGGAGAGAGAGAGAGAGAGAGACAGAACAGGGGGGAGTGAGAGACAGAACAGGGGAGAGAGAGACAGACAGAACAAGGGGAGGGGGAGAGAGAGAGACAGACAGAACAGGGGGAGGGGGAGAGAGAGACAGACAGAACAGGGGGAGAGAGACAGACAGAACAGGGGGAGAGAGACAGACAGACAGAACAGGGGGAGGGGGAGAGAGACAGACAGAACAGGGGGAGGGGGAGAGAGACAGACAGAACAAGGAGAAAGAGTCAGACAGAACAAGGGGAGGGGGAGAGAGAGAGAGAGACAGAACAGGGGGGAGTGAGAGACAGAACAGGGGGAGAGAGAGACAGAACAGGAGGAGGGGGAGAGAGAGATACAGAACAGGGGGAGAGAGAGACAGAACAGGAGGAGGGGGAGAGAGACAGAACACGGGTGTCTGGGGGGGGAGAGACAGAACACGGGTGTCTGGGGGGGAGAGACAACGGGGGGGGACAGAACAGGGGGAGGAGAGACAGAACAGGGGGAGGGGGGAGAGAGACAGAACACGGGGGTCTGTGGGGGAAAGACAGAACAGGGGAGGGCGGAGAGGGAGAGAGAGAAAACAGGTATGGGGGAGTTAGAGCGAGACAGACGTGGCAAGGAAGAGGGAAGGGACACATACATATGGGGGGGGCGCCACGGGGGAAGCCCGCACAGGGCGCTGGGACACTTAAGGCCGGCCCTGCGTGCACACCTTCCTGGGGAAGTATTCTCATTTGCCCCTCTTTGCAGATATTGATCAACAGATTGTTTTTTAGTTTCAGTGATGTAGCTGGGGAGGGGCAAAAATGAGAGGCACTGGCAAAATATTATTTTTTCTCAGATATAAGAAAAGGTATGTTTCAGAGCATATGGTCATTTTATAATCAGATTGTCTTATAATAACTATAATACTTTCCTTTCTAGGGTACTCCTGCTAATCTGCACTCTCTAGAGTACTCCTGCTAATCTGCACTCTCTAGAGTACTCCTGCTAATCTGCACTCTCTAGAGTACTCCTGCTAATCTGCACTCTATAAAGTACTCCTGCTAATCTGCACTCTCCAGAGTACTCCAGCTAATCTGCACTCTCTAGAGTACTCCTGCTAATCTGCACTCTCTAGAGTACTCCTGCTAATCTGCACTCTCTGGAGTACTCCTGTAATCTGCACTCTCCAGAGTACTCCTGCTAATCTGCACTCTCTAGAGTACTCCAGCTAATCTGCACTCTCTAGGGTATTCCTGCTAATCTGCACTCTCCAGAGTACTCCTGCTAATCTGCACTCTCTAGAGTACTCCTGCTAATCTGCACTCTCCAGAGTACTCCTGCTAATCTGCACTCTAGGGTACTCCTGCTAATCTGCACTCTCCAGAGTACTCCAGCTAATCTGCACTCTCTAGAGTACTCCTGCTAATCTGCACTCTCTAGAGTACTCCTGCTAATCTGCACTCTACAGAGTACTCCTGCTAATCTGCACTCTAGAGTACTCCAGCTAATCTGCACTCTCTAGAGTACTCCAGCTAATCTGCACTCTCTAGAGTACTCCTGCTAATCTGCACTCTCCAGAGTACTCCTGCTAATCTGCACTCTCTAGAGTACTCCTGCTAATCTGCACTCTCCAGAGTACTCCTGCTAATCTGCACTCTCTAGAGTACTCCATCTAATCTGCACTCTCTAGAGTACTCCTGCTAATCTGCACTCTCTAGAGTACTCCTGCTAATTTGCACTCTCTAGGGTACTCCTGCTAATCTGCACTCTCTAGAGTACTCCTGCTAATCTGCACTCTCTAGAGTACTCCTGCTAATCTGCACTCTCCAGAGTACTCCTGCTAATCTGCACTCTCTAGAGTACTCCTGCTAATCTGCACTCTCCAGAGTACTCCAGCTAATCTGCACTCTAGGGGACTCCTGCTAATCTGCACTCTCTAGAGTACTCCTGCTAATCTGCACTCTCTAGAGTACTCCTGCTAATCTGCACTCTCCAGAGTACTCCAGCTAATCTGCACTCTCTAGAGTACTCCTACTAATCTGCACTCTCTAGAGTACTCCTGCTAATCTGCACTCTCTAGAGTACTCCTGCTAATCTGCACTCTAGGGGACTCCTGCTAATCTGCAGTCTCTAGAGTACTCCTGCTAATCTGCAGTCTCTAGAGTACTCCTGCTAATCTGCACTCTAGGGGACTCCTGCTAATCTGCACTCTCTAGAGTACTCCTGCTAATCTGCACTCTCCAGATTACTCCTGCTAATCTGCACTCTCTAGAGTACTCCTGCTAATCTGCACTCTCTAGAGTACTCCTGCTAATCTGCACTCTCTAGAGTACTCCTGCTAATCTGCACTCTCTAGGGTACTCCTGCTAATCTGAACTCTCTAGAGTACTCCTGCTAATCTGCACTCTCTAGAGTACTCCTGCTAATCTGCACTCTCTAGAGTACTCCTGCTAATCTGAACTCTCTAGAGTACTCCTGCTAATCTGCACTCTCTAGAGTACTCCTGCTAATCTGCACTCTCTAGAGTACTCCTGCTAATCTGCACTCCCTACGATTTACTCCTAAACTGCCCTCTCTAGGTTTTTCTCTGATGCTGCCCACTCTGTGGTCTCAATCCTTGTGTTACATCTTCTACCTATTAATAATGCAATTCCTGCTAATGCTCTTAATTTATACTGCAGTCCCTGCTGAAGCCTATTTGCCGACACTGCAGTCCCTGCTGAAACCCATTTGCCTCTCTCTGTCTCCCTACCTAAGCCCTTTGTTTATTTCTTTCTGTCCAATATCTGCTCTCAACCCTGCACAATGAATGATACCGAGCATCCAGACTCCTCTTCCATCCATGCACAGAAACTCCTCCCTGATCTTGTAATGGCCCCGACTAGAGGTCTTGAGAGTCTCCACCTCGACTGTGAGTAAAGTTTAAATTCTGTCTGATATGTTTTCAAGGCTGGAGGAATTAACTCTGTAAGGTGTTGATTTGTACGGATTACATGATGCTTCGACCTCACAAACTCACCATGAACATCACATTTACGTTTTATTGCATTGGACTCTGTTTATACCCAGTAAATTATTATAAAGTTGGAAATTTTTCCTTTACCTTTTTATAGGAATTTTAATGAAAAAAAAGAGCTCAGGAAACTTAATTCTGCCAGACGCACTTTATATCTCAAAGATCTGCGTCTGGTCACCCCTGGCATAGACTCTAAGCTCACAAAGGAAAAAATAGGTTAGGAAATTCGCCACAGGTATCAATTTTGTCAGACTAAATGTCCAGAATGTTTCTTATCTGCCATCAAATTCTATAAAATCTAAAATATGTTTATTTTTTTATTTATTTTGTAATTTTTTCCAATCCTGGTTGTTTTTGTAGCTCTAATGTGAACAGAAAGCACAATTCTGCTGCAACTGGCAAAAAAAAAAAACCTTTCAATACAAATAAACCGAATCCCGGCTCTATGCTGCTGGGTGCACCAGGCATAAGTACACATTTTCGGAGCCTCCTGCAGTAAGATCATTTTCTTTAGACATTTTACTGAACGTCACACGGTGACTGTGCTAAAATTGGGAAGGTTTCCAGTGAGATGAATCTCCGTTCACATGAGGCAAGTCAGTGACCGAGAAGATTTCATTCGACTGAAAAAATAAACAAAACAATAAAAAAATAAAATGAATGTAGAATATTTGACTGCATAATATATCTCCAGATGGCTTCTTGGCTTCTTAGCATAAGGGTTAGAGTTGGGGTTAAATTTAGTGTAAGGGTTAAATTTTGGTTTCGGGTTGGGGTCAAAAGGTCAATATAGGACAAAAACAAAAAAACACTATTTTTGGTTTTTGCCCCATATCTCCCCAAGAAATACCGAAAAATATGGAAAATTGCATATTTCTGAACTCAGGACAACGTTTAGAAACTATTTAGACGGGGTCTTTTTTAATGATTGTATTTGTGTAAATGATATTTTAGGTCAAAGTTAGAAAAAGTGTTTGTTTTTAATTTTTTCATCATATTTTATGATTTTTTATGTAGTAAATTATAAGATATGATGAACTTAATGGTATCTAATGAAAGCTCTTCTTATGACGATAAAAACAACCTATAATTTGTGTGGGTACAGTATGTGAGAAAGAAGATAATTGCAGCTAAACACAAACACCCCAGAAATGTCAAAACAGCCACTGTCACCAAGGGAAAGTAAAGGTGAAAATGTCTTGTCACTAAGGGGTTAAGTACTTTTTTTGTAAACACTGTAGAACTGAAACAGTTAAAAAAAAATTATAATATAATAATTTTTTCAATAAACAAACCCTGAAAGTTGCGAACAAACATAAGAAGCTCTGGTTGTGGTTGTTATAAAGATTGCCAAAAAAAATTCTCAGATCCAATATGTCCATCAGGAATAAAGTGCCCATGATGGCACTGAGGTAAATGCCCCCTCTGTTTACGCCATGGAATTCCAAGTTCAGTTCACAGCAGGGTCAACACAATCTGTATGTAAATTATATACTATTAAATTGCGTGATAGTAAATAGTATTTGATATCCAGAGACTATTTGAAGGTAACTTTCTTGGTTTTACACTTTGTGGTTATTATTATTCTCAGATGTTGGCTTGAGGACAATGGGAGTTGTGACCCATTAGCAGTTGCAGGGCAGCCGTAACGAGCAACACCCCAAATTGCCTCGTAGAAAGAACCTAGCGACTGACACATTATGTGAATAACACTTAGTTGTGAGAGAGAGTAGAGTTGAGTGGACAGCAGGTTCGGCCGAACTTCGAAAAAAATGTCCAGGTCTGTGCTTGAACTTGACCTTGAACTTGACCCCGAACCCCATTGAAGTCAATGGGGACACGAACTTTTGGCCACTAAAATTACTCTAAAAAAGTCCTGGAAAGGGCTAGAGGGCTGCAAAATGAAGTAAAATGTGGGTAAGAGTGTCCCCATTCATACGAATAGGTCAATTGACCTATTCGTATGAATGGGGACTCTATTTCGCATTATAGAAAGCCAATAGCGATGTAATGCTATTGGCTTTCTATAACCCGAAATAGAGTCCCCATTCATACGAATAGGTCAATTGACCTATTCTTATGAATGGGGACTCTATTTCTGTTTATAGAATAGCAATAGCATTACATGTATGACATGAACCGAAAGTCAATAAACCGAAAGACATTTGGTTTATAGACTTTCAGTTTATGGAATACATGTAATGCTATTGCTATTCTATAAACCGAAATAGAGTCCCTATTCTTATGAACGGGGACTCTATTTCGGTTTATAGAAAGCCCATAGCATTACATACAATGTAATCGCCGAAACCCGAACTCCAACCCGAACATACAGTGAAATGTCCGTGTTCGGGTCAAGGGTCCAAAAACCGTAATGTTCGGTACGAACCCAAACAGTGCAGTTCAGGTTCGCTCAACACTAGTAGAGAGTAATTAATTGAATCATGTTTCACCTTCATTCAATTTGCCCCAGAAGCTAAAAAAAAATACCACAGCAGTTTTGTTTGCTGGAGCCAAGTAGATGTGAAGTGAGGAAGGGGAGGAATGAATTCCATTCTGGATACTCATACATTTCTAATTGAATATTTGTAGTCGCTAGCTGTGACAATAACTTGAAATCTTCGAGTGGGTTCTAAGAAGCATGGCGTTGGGCTTGGATATAGCGTTCACACCTTATGGCAAACAAGAAATTGCCCCGGAGCTTTGCATCTTGGGATATTTCAGTAATTGTCACCGTCATCGACTTTGGCGTGAGTTGTTCAGCTTGGGTTAATGCTCTATGACAGCTCCTTTTTGAGACGCCCATCTTCAAAGGAGTCCAGCTGGCTGCTGTGTGGGTTGACTGATAGAAACTCATCATCGCGCTAAGAGTTTAGATGCGTGTCACAACAGATTCGTCAGGAAATGTAAGGGGTAAGGAGTCAGCACTTTCTCAAAGACAAGGATATTGGCAAGCAAAAATGAACTCTGTAAATAGCTTAGGATTTTGTACCTGCAAGTTTTCTTTTTTGTTTGTTTTGTTATTTTTTTTTAACTTATTCTATCTCTCTGTGTTGACATTCCTCAAATGTGAAAACAGAAAAAAATACTTAAAAAGAGGAGATATTCAGCATTTTAAAACTAGCAATAAATTGGCCCTGAGTTGGAGCTGTTTGCTTTTTAAATTATCTTTGTATCATGTTTAGCTTATAAGATATCACGGATTACGTATGAAACAAGAAACAAACCAGTAGAACAATTTCTTCTTAGAGTATCCGTCTCTGCCCAGAATAATGTGTCTACTGACTTCCACGAACAATGGTTGGCTGTCCAATAGTGTGTCTGCTAGTGTTGCAATTAATAATAAAAAGTTAGTGATAATTTTATTCTAGTCAGACGTAAATAGCGTACTCATATTTTACATCATGTTATATTATTAGATAATATTTTTCTGTAACTATGTTTTCATTCTGGGAGAATCATTCTCTGTTTTATTTTTCTGGCCCACTTCCATACATTCCTTCCATTTTTTCCTACCGAAAGAGAGTCGGTTTATAGAACATCAATAGCATTACATACATTCCATAAACCGACATAATGAACGACTTTCGGTTTATGGAATGCATGTAATGCTATTGGTATTCTATAAACCGAAATAGAGTCCCCATTCATACGAATTTACCTATTTCAACTCTGTTTCGGTTTATAGAATACCAATAGCATTACATACATTCCATAAACCGAAAGTCGTTCATTATATTGGTTTATGGAATGTATATGTAATGCTATTGGCTTTCTATAAATCGAAAGAGAGTCGGTTTATAGAATATCAATAGCATTACATACATTCCATAAACCGACATAATGAACGACTTTCGGTTTATGGAATGCATGTAATGTTAGGAACGAATGAACGAATGGTTAATAAACGTAAATCATTCGTCCATTTGTCCATTCGTGCTATTGATATTCTATAAACCGAAATAGAGTTGAAATAGGTCAATTCATATGAATGGGGACTCTATTTCGGTTTATAGAATACCAATAGCATTACATGCATTCCATAAACCGAAAGTCGTTCGTATGAGGCTTTATTGAATGTATGTAATGCTATTGGTATTCTATAAACCGACTCTATTTCGGTTTATAGAATGCCAATAGCACGAATGGACGAATGGACGAATGATTTTCGTTTATTAACCCTTCGTTCATTCGGCTTTCGTTAGTTTAGCATTTTCATTATTCGTTTTTTGGGACGAATGGACGAAAATGCTATTTTCGTCCGAAAACGAATGCACATGTCTACTAAGTATCAATGTGCATTTCTTATTTTCTGTTTTTTTTCTTTTATTACCAAAAAATATTATTACTTTTTTCAGAAGTGAGAAGTAGAAAATTCTACATTTTGACATTTGACATTGAAAGTAGTTTCTTTGCATTTCAAGCCACAGGTGATGTCATACACAGGACACAGCACAAACACAATTACAACACATTTTCATGTGTTTTATGCATGTGCTTTCAATTCTGGTGATACACTTCATTGGCCGTTATTCAAATTGTTTTATTCTTCACATATCATTTTTGAGGGACAGCATTCCTTTAACCTGCTTAAAGCACAAACCTGGGTATTATTACCACCAATGACAGAAGCTACCGCTAAACTCACGTATCATTCCGTTGAATTAAATTCCTAAAATTTAGAAAGCCCGACATGAACATGTTTCACCCGCACATTGTTTTTAATGCATGCAGACAATGAAAAACGACAGAAAATGATCTATACATTGTGCTAGAAGAAGAATTACATACACATGCCAGTCTGTGGTGACTTATGACAACACCTATGGCTTTATATGCATTACTCATTGAAAATCAGTTCATTTGCATATCAGGCCATAGGTGATGTCATACGCATGAGACTGCGCAGACATTTTTAAAACAATCGTTCTCCTGTTTTTATTTACAGTCCCTTTAAGAATTTTAAAAGACATGCACAGTGTAAATCCAGACAATTTGGTAAGAAAGCAACACCAAAGAATATGCTGTTTTATGCAAACTGACATCTCTATTGATCTGGCAGCTAAAAGTGGTATCTTAATTTAATTATAAACAAGTTAAGTCATTGGTTTCCTAGATTGTAGCTACAAGACTAAAATAAATGATGATGCATCCATACCAATAAAATATGAGCTGTCACACTGAATTAATGATTTCAGTGTAATTGTTTCCGTTTGTTTCATCTGAAGAAGCGTTGGCTTCTTGAAAGTAAGTATTGAGGAGCAATTTCTTGTTCGTATCTCAACACCAAGAAGTAAACTATTGCAGGGGGTATCATCTGGTCTAAGCAGAGAGAGGAAATTAACGTAGGAAAGGTCATTTCTTGCTGCAGGGAGGAGAGATTGTCTGTGATTGCATGAAACAACGAGAAGGCTGTAAGGTAAGTAGACTTTTTTTTAATATACACATTTTTGTTCTTGGTATTTATTTATTTTATTATCTCAAACTTGAACACCAGCAAGAAAATTCCCCAAAAAATCTCACCTTGTCTTAGGAATTTTTTTTTTTGACTTTTATTTGTTTTATTATGGTGGGTGATCATAAAAACTTTTAAAAAAAAAAACCTCTAATTCTCTTTCCATGGACCTAATAGTCAAATTTAGTGACAGAAGGAATAAAATGATTCACACAATAGCAGAAGTATCGGGATTCAAATTGAATTCCGCTCTCCTAAAGTCAATGCCATTTACACTCATTTCACATTTTCTATCTTTGAAACCTGTTGGGTTCCCTTGTGACTGCTGCAATCATTCCTGAATTTCTTTACTTACTCTGCAAGGCTGATAACATGTGTAGGATCTGTAACCTGCTTTCATTACTTTAACCTGATAGCTAGTTTTGGCAGTAACGGATAGCACCATGGGAATCCTGTTATAAAAGAACATGGGCAGTCCTAATGCATAGTGGATAGCTACCCTAGTCTACTTTACAAGCCCTGTGCACAAACATATAGACAAAAGTGGGCTTGCTCCAGTCTTAAATCAATTGCTCTGAGGGGTCTGTTAACTCAGGTGCTGCAATGAGATAGGAGCCAGTATGTGCCCCTATAGTATCCATACCAGAAATCTCCACCTGACACCGCTAATGAAATGGTTACGCACTGGGAACAACTTCCAATCCACCTTCTAATTAAAGGACCATGGACACTACCCCACTGAAAGCATTGGACAGTTCCCCTTCCCTTACAGCACAATGGACAGCACCGCAATGAAAACAATGGACAGTTCACCTTCCCTTACAGCACCATGGACAGCAATGAACAATTCACATAGCCATTACAGTACCATGGACAGCAATGGCCAAGTCACACAGCCATTACAGCACCATGGACAGCAATGGCCAAGTCACACAGCCATTACAGTACCATGGACAGCAATGGCCAAGTCACACAGCCATTACAGTACCATGGACAGCACCGCAAAGAAAACAATGGACAGCTCCACTTATCATACAGAACCATGGACACCACCCTGAAGAAAACAATGGATGGGTCACCTTCCCTTACAGCACCATGGACAGCAATGACTAATTCACACAGACCTTACAGTACCATGGACATTACCACAAAGGAAACAATGGACAGCTCCACTTATCATACAGAACCATGGACACCACCCTGTAGAAAACAATGGATGGGTCACCTTCCCTTACAGCACCATGGACAGCAATGGACAAGTCACACAGCCTTTACAGCACCATGGACAGCAATGGCCAAGTCACACAGCCATTACAGTACCAATGAACAGCTAATGTATAACAAATGTAGTAGGAGGTTCAAACTAAACAGAGAAAAAAGTCACAAAAAATATATGCAAAATGATTTATTGTATGTATCAAATTGTGCAATATAAACAGTCGAGTGGCTAAAGAATTTCCAAATATGTAACAAATTCAAAAACAGTAATAGACAAAAAAAGGGATGCGGCCAGAGAACAGACTAACAGCTAAATGAGTTCCTCACTCCCAATGCTTAGGCTCACCCCTTTATCAGGGGCGCCCTTGATAAAGGCATCGTCCGCAACGTTGAGGGTTCTCGTTTAGCTGCTTCATTGCCTTTTTTGATGTTGTGTTAGCCACACTATCTATATGCAAAAAAATCTTTTTTGTGGCTATTTTCTCTATTTAGTGGGTAAAGCCTACTACATTTGTGTGTTGAGTGTTTCACCTATATTTCAGGGGTCTATTTACTGAAAGGTGAGATGAGGTGAGATGAACTTTTAATCTCACCATTTTAACTATACATTGTGCAGGAACAAACCCAGTGAGTTTCCCCTGCTAAGGTATTTTCCCTCCCCATTGTATAGCTAAACTGGGGGTGAGATTAAATGTTCATCTCACTTCAACTCACCTGCAACTCACCTTTTAGTGGATAGACTCCTTAGTGTATATATATATATATATATATATATATATACAGATATATATTTATATATGATTGGTATGCCACCTTAAGACACAATTTGTACCTCTAATACAGAACAAACATCCACTTTGCTTTGTACACAGAATTACAAACCAGTTGCCTTGCCCTCCTCTGTCTTTTTTAATATTTCAGAAGGGCTGTTTTGCTTATATTCCACTAATAAATGCTAGTTTCCATGGTGAGTAGAGTGCGCTTAAAAATAAATTCCAATTTATTCCAAAGGTATCGCAGACATTCTTTTCCCCTTTTTTATTGTTATTTATATCTTTGTTTTTCTATGTTACTTTACATGATATTTGCCATTTATTGTTATATTGTTTTATTGTTTTACTATATTCCTTTAATAGATGTAAAAATTGAAAAAACAAACAGTGACACCTTACCCCTAATGTACATGAAAACAGAAACAAAATCAGAAAATCAGCGCATATTTTCAGCCAGCAAAACATAGCATAAATTGTAATACACAGGCAGTTTCACGGCTTTGCAGAAAAAAGACCCCATGTTCCAAAGGGAGAATACACGTGACCCTTTATATCCCTCATGGCACAGAAAAGAGAGAAGGGCTGAGGTTCAAAGTGGGTGTGACTTGACCGCAGTGGGTGGAGTTACAGACAGGCCATATCCCGAGAGTATTGAGTCTAATCTGTAAGCTTGAATTTGTCTCCTTCAGTCTAAATAAATATATAACACTCTTTAATTCCTGTACCGGGTTCTGCTGAACTTTTTGCTGATCTATAGAGATATGTTAATGGGTATTGCAGCATGAGTAGATGTTTCCAATAGAAAAAAAAAACTCTGAAATGATACAAATAAAGACCTTACTGAACCCCCTTTGCTTTATCAAGGGGCAGACATGTTGCTCGAATCTTGAGTCAGATCTTCCTTCATCCCACCTAAAATGAGGGACAATCCAACCGAATGTTCTACACATGCTTACCCTTCTGACGGAGCTACATGGAGTAGAGGGTTCAGATACTGTATCTGTTTACTTTCATTAAAGCACTTCTATATAAAATATCTACTCATGAGGCAATATTCCAATGAAACATATTTTGAATCGCACTTCTTTTCGCATCACCAGTACCTCTTAAAAAAGTAGTTCTCTGGCCAGGATCTGATTCCCTCTAATCAAAAATAGCCTCCTTACCCAAGATTTAAAATAATGTCAGTACCTTGTTCTGAATAGATTTCCCTTCGGACTGTTACGTTACCCATTTCTGTACAGTCACCCTCTGCTGCTTTGTCTCCCCCACCTGCTCTTGTTTTGCATGCGAGGTTGATAGGAAGAGGTTACACGAAAAGTTCAGCTTTAATTATAAGTTGTGTTTGGAACAATAATAATCCGCATTCAGCACATAGCTCATTAACCTTTCCGTTAATGTAATAAAAAAGTATTTTTTTGCAAATGATGAGCCTTCCATATAGATAGACCCTTTGGCTCTCTGTAGAAAACTTTCATTTTTCACATTACCTGCCCTTCCTATCTATCCCCCCCCCCCCCCCAAGTTCGGCCTTTGGAGCCATGTTTCACAATCCCGAGAAACTAGACTGCATTTTTACCGGGTCTTGCATATTCTCTGGGTTATAGCTAGTCATCGTTTGGTCCTTAATCAACACTAATGGGATGTGCTTGCTGGCGGGGAAAAGCACAACTGAATTCAGATTGGCCCTGACTGCAATACATTCATTTAGATAACTAGAAAAATTAATCTAGAATAAGGAAGCATATTTGATCGATATCTCTAAAATCATGTCGGTGACATTGCAACCTGTAATTCACAGAAGCCTCCTTCTGTCTGATTAGAAAATCTGTTGAACTGTGAACATTGAAGAATCTTCCTATGTCGGCTGCTAATGCTTGGTTTTTTGCAGTTTATTAATTTTTGGGTCAGTTAAATCCGGTGATGAACAAACGGACTCCTCGGTGGACAGAAAATACGATCGCCACACCAACGATATCAAAAATACAAAGACTTTATTGGAAAAAATGTAAAAACAAGGCACCAACAGGGGGGACAAAAAAGACAGTGCAAAAAAAGCGCTCACCTAACGCGTTTCGCTCGGGTTGCGCTTGATCATTGGCGGTGAGTTAGCTGTAATTTACTAATAGTTTTTCTGTTTTGAGCTCAGTGCTTTCATTTTTGATCTTTACTCCAGTTAAATCCGGACCAATCATCGGGTACATTCCATTGGCCATGTTTTAAAACTTTGCGTCAGCACATGTGTCTGTGAGTGTGTGTCAGCATTAAATTGCGCAGTATACATTATCCTTCAATGATTTACCGTATCTTTTATTACTTTGGGATCACATTAATTGCCACTGCTGCCCCCCAAAGCTCACTATCACTAATAAAAAGCTGGTTGTGTATAAAAGTGCAACTCTGTGCAGCAAAATGATAAAAAGGATGCAATCACCATGTAAACCAAATGGAATGTTCATGCGCATTATAGAACTTTGCCCCGGCTTTGTTCTTTCATAGAGATCAATACCAGGAGCATCCAACCGCAATGAAACAATGGTTCGGAGCAAACTGTCCTTGGACCTGAATTGTCTCAATAATCCATTTTTTCCCCACTATTGTTGAAGTTGTGAGTCATCATCTCTCATCAGTCTCTTTTTTTTCATTCAGTAAAAACAGTTCTATTTAGATCAATGTACTAGTTACATATTAAAAAAACTAATTAAAAAAACGTAGGTATTAAGCTTTGGACATCATAGTCGATGTTGGCAGAGGTATCCCTGTCCCAAAGCACTGCCAAGCTATGTGCGAAATGAAAGAGGAGGATGGGAGATAATTGTACCCTAGCAACATCACACAGAACTTACTGATCTCTAACTGTGTCTAAATGTGCGTCATCAACAGAACTGTAACCCAAGGTAATGCAGTTTATTGTTCAGCATACTGCAACAATTCAGCAAAGTATCATCTGACTCTCTCTGTGTTTCACATGTCAGAATGACAGTGGTCAGGATCAATAAGTGTAAAAAAAAATAAAACAACAGATGTGTCTGATGACTCAAGTAGAATGAGTGAGTTTCAAACAAGAACCACAGAGCCTGGCAGCTTCAGCTGGTGTTAAATTGTAAACTCCCATCATCCTTAGATAGTCTTTGAATGGTCTCCCAGCATGCATTATAGCTGGAGTGCAGCAGGCAAATAGAAAGAAATAGAAATATGTATGATTTCTGTCCCTGTAAATCAATAACGTGATAAGGAGGCAGCATATATATATATATATATATAGGTATCTTCTTGTTGATTGATTTGTACTGGGGGGACAGAGACAAGCAAAGTGGACAGTAGCAAGTAAGATGGGCAGAATCAAGCAAGATGACTGAGACAAGCAAGATGACAGAGACAAGCAAGATGACTGAGACAAGCAAGGTGGACAGAAACAAGCAAGGTGGACAGAAACAAGCAAGGTGGACAGAGACAAGCAAGGTGGATAAAACAAGGAAAGTGGACACGAAAGGTGGAAAAAGACAGGAAACGTGGCTAGAGACAAGCAAGGTGGACAGAGGCAAGAAAGGTGGACAGAGGCAAGAAAGGTGGACAGAGGCAAGAAAGGTGGACAGAAACAAGTAAGGTGGACAGAAACAAGTAAGGTGGAAGGAGACAAGCAAGATGAACAGAAACAAGCAAGGTGGACAGATACAAGTAAGGTGGACAGATACAAGAAGGTGAACAGAAACAAGCATAGTGGACAGAAACAAGCAAGGTGGATAGAAACAAGCAAGGTGGACAGAAACAAGCAAGGTGGACAGAGATAAGCAGGGTGGACAGAAACAAGCAAGGTGAACAGAAACAAGCAAGCTGGACAGAGACAATGAAGGTGGGCATAAACAAGCAAGGTGGATACAAGCAAGCAAGGTGGACAGAAACAAGCAAGGTGGACAGAGACAAGCAAGGTGGATAGAAACAAGCAAGGTGGACAGAGACAAGCAGGGTGGACAGAAACAAGCAAGGTGGACAGAAACAAGCAAGGTGGACAGAGACAAGCAAGGTGGATAGAAACAAGCAAGGTGGACAGAGACAAGCAAGGTGGACAGAGATAAGCAAGGTGGACAGAGACAAGCAGGGTGGACAGAGACAAGCAGGGTGGACAGAGACAAGCAGGGTGGACAGAAACAAGCAGGGTGGACAGAGACAAGCAGGGTGGACAGAGACAAGCAGGGTGGACAGAAACAAGCAGGGTGGACAGAGACAAGCAGGGTGGACAGAAACAAGCAGGGTGGACAGAAACAAGCAGGGTGGACAGAAACAAGCAATGTGCATAGAACAGTTAAATGCCCAATGTAGTTAATGCCATTTTCTTTACTTCATTCAACGTTCCTTCTTCCTTTATCCTATTTTTTTCTGGCTTTATTTCTGTCTCTCTTTCATTCCACTTTTCTCTTGCTTCTTTCTTCCCTTCTTTCGGAAAAAAAAAGAGGACCAAGTTATCCTACCGTTGGGTACTCAGATGCTTGAAGGGTTAATGGAACATTTAAAAATCAGAGTGCTACACAGCCAAACTAACTATTAGTGTCAAAAAGCAATTAAAACTGCTAATTACCAAATAATTTATGCAAATACTCTCAGATGGTTACAGAGCTCAGCTGATTAGCCCCTCTTGAAACACAATCCTACCCATCCTCCCCTGGGTAAATGCAAAGCAGATGTGACTTAGACTAAAAGTCAGCCCCAGCAGTAGCACTGGCCAAGATGGCTGCATTGCTTGTGCATCGGTACTATGCCAATAACAGGTATCTCTCAGGGTGCATTTAATCCTTTGGATGTAATATTGAAACACACTAGAGTTGGGGGAGGGTTGCAATCACTATTTTAAGTAATAAATCTCAGTGCAAATTAAAGGTCCTGGAAAGGTACCAGATTGCAAGGAGGAGGGGCCAAAAGCGCTGTGGTCATGTGATACTGCGTGACATCATGGGTTGCTCCATAACCTCCGCAAGATTGAGCTCCAGCTTGCCCAGTACAAATACAGGGTGTATGTATCCCGATTGTTTTAGCATTTAGGCTGATTATGTCTAAAGGACAATTAAAACACAATGCTGCCTGTGCGCATCCGTTTACACTGTGCACAGTAAGCAGGCAAATAAAGGAAGACCCAGTTTTGACAGGGTAGCAGGGGTGTTGATAGGTCTCCAAAAGATCTGGGCTAGAACCCATGGCAGATTTGATAGAAGTGAAGTAGAAAAATGCACAAGTTTGCCAATAAGTAATAAGTAAATATAATATCAGCAATAAATAAATATGACGGATTTATATGATGCCAATGAGCAGTACCTTTTTATACGAAAGATATGTATAAATGTTGTATATGATGCCAATGAGCAATAGATGCAAAAATTGTATGCATGGTGTCAGTAAACACATAAACTGTGTATTTGTTGCCAGTTGAATAATCTGTGTATAGATTGCCAATGAGCATTAAATGCAGAAACTGCATATATGTTGCCAATGAGCAGTAAATGCAGAAACTTTGTATATGTTGCCAATGAGCAGTAAATGCATAAAGGTTGTATATGACGTCAGTGAGTAGTAAAAGCAAAAAATGAATTACATAAATAAACTTTATGTATGATGCCAATGAGCAGTAAATACATAAATGTTGTATATGATTCCACTGAATAGCAAATAAATAAACGTTGCATCAAAAAACATTGAAGATGCTACTGTCTCCATATCTAACATTGGACAAAATGTTTACCAGCCTGCCGGTAAAATATCGGCCAGGTGTCAACCCTACATGTAATTACTGCTTTAAAGAAAAAATGAACTATAAAAAAAATTGAATGGCCTCATGCATTAAAATTAGATTTTGATCCATGCAGCCATTCATTCCAGTTTACAGGCATTCCTTGTTTCATTGTAGCCCATCTAACAGGCTTCTTTGCTGTCAATCAGTGTGCACGTCACAGAAGAGATCAGGCTTTACTAGCGGAGTTGGAAAACTTTTCCTGCTTACCTGTCCTTCCAACTCGACAAATAATGCGTGAATGTTTTTTTTGCACTTCAGCTGTCAGTTCACCACAGTTCACTATATAGTGAATAGACCCCACTGGTAAATATAGGATGCCTTGGGGCACGTTGGTGTGCACTCCCACACCATATGCATGCCACTCATGCACACTACATTTAACCCCAAAAACCCAAGACTCCACCATTAAACTGTTGACAACTATAGAAAACCATTTTATGGCAAACCATGCAATAGGGTTAAAGCATATCAACAATTCTACAGGGCCTCAGGGCTTTACCACCAGAGCCCCCCTTTCACCTGAACTTTCCTGATCATACCAAATCATCCCCAAACTCGCCACACCTGAAAAATTCAGCCACTTTTCTCATTAAAATAAATTGCAAAATATGATAGCCGGAAAACTAATTTAAAAATTGCAAATGTAAATATTCGCAGAAAGCAGGCCTCAAACATAACATTTGCAGCAAAGCTTCATGAGTGAGTCTGGATTATAGTCTGGTCCTACTGTGGTGCAAGAGATGCCAGTAGCCAGTCAGTTAATTAGGTCAGGGACACAGGTTTTTAGTTTTGTACTCTTCCCCCCCCCCCCCCCCTCACACACACACACACCAGGCTCCAAGGGGTTAATGCTATATAGGGAAGCCTCTATGAGTCGTCTGGCAGCACGATGGGTAATTATCTAGCATGAGTCAGACTGCTCCAGCATGGTTGTCATGGTTACGGACCATGCTGCAGGTGAGGATTTTTTTCTGCGTTTTGCAACAATTTGCTGCCATAAAATGCTTAGCCTGCTGGGTTCAGCCATGAAATATGATCACAATGCACCAGGGGGACTTCTGGGGGATAGACAATAATGGAGATTTGGATATATTCCTCCGAGACATTGGCGTTCCGGAAACAATCCCGCCTCGGATGGCTGGTTCAAGATTTAACACTATATATTTTTTTTAACCTGAAATTTTTTTGTAAACATGAATTTACACATAAGTATGACTAAGATGTTTTTTTAAACAATTTTTTAAATTCCTAATTCTTTGTCTATGACTCATATTTGAACCCATGCCTTAACAGTTACACACATTCTATTATATAATGGTGGCTAAGATTGCACTTCAGATGTTTGGGAGGTACAAATCCCCTGGTCCTCAGCCTGTGGGTTGACCGAACCGCGTGGGGAATTTTAGTTCTCAAACATCTGCAGTGCCAAGGTTAGCCATCACTGCATTAAATAGTAACATAGTAATGTGGTTTCGTAATTTGAAACAAAAAATTGTAATTCAACTTTTCACACCACATCCATGTCGTTCCTCTTGATTCGAAAGAAAGCATTTACGCTGATTCCGATTGTGCGTTAAAAGTGAAAAACCTCCTTCAAAAAGGGAATTTGGATTTCTTGTAGGTTCAACAAACCAGACCCCAATTCTTAAATATTTCAGGTTTGTAAATTTTGGTAAAAGCACGCAGATATGTTTTAAAGACATTGTTTGATATCTGCTAGCACAACCTCCCAAGGCAAGATGTTCCAAATGATTACGGTTCTTTCTTTAAAAACCCTTTCCGTTGATGTAGTCAAAGTCTCCTTTCTTCAAGTCTCACGGGTCTATTCTCTAAAATCCGACTTTCATTTTGAAACTAAGTCAAATTCGACACCCAAGGTTCGAAAAACCCAGGTTGGAATCTTCCCCATTGAAAGTAATGGGAGGTGAAATGATCAAAGCTATTTTTGAGACAAAGTCAAACTCAGGGGCCAAATTTGACTTCAAATCAAAGTAAATTTTACCCATAATAGTTACATATACAAAGTCAACCTCCAAATTCGAATTTTAGTGAATTGACCCATTAGTGGGTGACCTTGTGTTCTTCATGGAGTCCAAGTCACCAAGGAGCAGTTATATTGACGACCCCAGTATTATCATATCCCTTTAGTGTACTATTTCTATATATGGAAACAAATTCAATGCTGGTTGCCAAACTTTGAAGTCCAAGAGTGTTGCTGAGCTTTGGACACTGGTACTCTTCAGCAACCATACCTATGTCCAGCCAATCCCAACCATCATAACCATGGCAGACAACCACTTGCTTTCAATGGCATTCTCCAGCAAACAATGGTTGGTTGGGGGTTTATAGGTGATATCACCTTAAATTTGATATGTAGGAGTTAGGAGAGTACAAACAAGTACAACAGAGAGATTGGCTGTCTTTAAAGAATCCAAGAAAATTATTTATAAAAATCATTTTATCTAACTTTGTATGTGATCATTGACAAGGTGTCTAGAACCTTCAAACTTTAAAAGGATCTTAAGAATTACCTGTGGAATGTTCCTGGTGATTGCTCCAAAATTGCTCTTTTATCCTAAGCCCTTGTATTTTTAAGAAAAAACATCAAGTTTTAGCACATACAAACAAACAAAAAAATCTAACATTTTGCACTGGCAGAAAGTACAGCTATTCATACTGAACTAAGCCGAGTTTTTGAATGCCAAGGCCAGCCTGTGCGAGTAAAATTAAGACTTTGACAAGTAATATAGAAAATGAATGAGCAGGCTGATCTTGTCCTCTCTCTGTGTATATATCATTATGTTCTTCATTTTCCCATCCCAAAAAAAACCCAAAAAAGCAGACGTCTTCTTGCGTCTGTCAAAAAAGAAAAGAAAAAGGAGGTAGGGTTGGTCATTTCTCCTGATGGGTCTGCGTTCATTCCACTCGATGGGGCTTTCTGCGCTGAGCTTTCGGAGCTATTATGACATCGATGTGTGGATGAGTGAAAGGTATTGCTCAGAGGCCTTTAATCAATACAACACAGGAAAACAACTAGAAAGTGTAGCACATCCTTCAACTGTTGATGTGATCCCTCATCCCTGAGGCCATAATATAGAGAGAAATGTACTCAATCACATACAACAACCCTTGCCTGCTCTCCTGAGCTGCACTTTCTACTCTCCAGCATATTGGATGCTCATGAGTGCTGGAGCATTTGGCTTAATCAGTGAGACTTGTCCTCCGACGTTCAAATGAAGACGAATCAGAAAGTAGAGCAGGAGTTGACTTGGTTTCATGGTTGGAAGTGGAGAGTGAGGGATAAGATATCTACGCGGGGTTTATGAATATCGACCATTCCACAATACCTGGTCTTGGGACTCGGGATTTTAGCGATTTTTAGAATGATAATGACATAGTCTCCCAAATGGAGAAATGGTCGTACTCTAGAACAGCCAACCCTATCTTGGGATTGTAGGCAGTATATTGAATTTGAAAGCTACAAACTGTATCAACAAGTCACAAACATTACATTTTTAATAGTATAGGTTATGTAAGATGAAAATCCCAGATAACGCTGTATTCCAAAATGTTTATTATTAAGTTCTGGCGAAAAAATATATATATATACCATTGTTTATACTGTGAATGTAGAGAATAAAAAGTGCTGGAAAATGGTCTATAAATTGTGTGAGCAGAATTTCAAGCAAATGGATGAAATAAGGTAAAATATAATGTTTGTAATAGGTCTGTGCAGTCTTCTTATAACATTACCTTGTGGCTTGATATGCAAACACATTTTCCATTGAAATGTAGTTCATTTGCATATCAAGCCACAGGTGATGTCATAAACAGGAGACTCCACAGACCCAATTAATATATCATTTGCTCTTATTCTATACATTTGCTTGCAATTCTGCTCACACAATTTATAGATCATTTTTCAGCACTTTTTATTCTCTGCCTTCACAGTATAAACGTTTAGCTTCACACAATCCCTTTAACAATACGTGACTATCAGGACTTTGAAAAGACGCTGACAGCTTTCCAAAATGTAGTCTATTAAAGCATGTCCCCCCCCCAACCTTCCCCCCACTCTCCCCCCACTGTTTCTACCTGTTTGGTGTTGAGGGAAGTATCACCCATAGCCGATCGGCATCACATTGCTCCGTTTAGATCGAGCAATTTCAACAGTTTAATTACACGTTTGTTATCATTGCCATCTGCTGACATTGCCACATGTTTTATGCTGGCAAAACAATCCTTGAAATTACAGTACAAATCTTGGAGCATGTAAAATTCAATTTGGAGAAACAATTAGCTCGGTTAAGTGTCTTTATATTAAACAGCTTCTCACAGGAGAAGCAACGATCGGGCCATGAGAGAATTTCATGAGGAGTTCTAGAAGTAGGTTTCTATGATCTGCGTTAAAGCTGCGGAGAGTAGGTTTATCTTTTCATTGGCAGTTGTCCGAAGCAAAATATAATAGAATATTTGAAGAACAGATTCTATTCATTACCCACACTTTTTAGATATTAAAGGGGAGATTCCATCTACAGTGTCCCAAAAAAAAAAAAGAATTTTGAAAAAAACTTCCCAGCTTGTAAAATCTACTTATGAAGCGTAAAGACTTGTTGCTCTAGCAACAATCCTGCCTATCTCTCCAAGCCCCGCTTCTCGCGTTACATCAGAATCCGAGAATCCGATTCTACAATCAAAGTTAGCGACAATAGATTCTTAGAACAGGGCCACACGCCAAAACTCTGCCCTTTAAAGCTTAATTTTGCAGTACCCTTCTCAATTCCCTACAATTTCATGCACAAAGACTTTGCAGAATTGAAGGCAAGTGCAAAGGTTTAGAGGAAAAAACCCTGCACATACACAGTGGCGTAGCGTGGGTTGTCAGCACCCGGGGCAAGGCAAGTAATTTGCGCCCCCTAACCCGTGGATTTTAGCACTCGAGTCTCTTCTACTAGATTAGTTAAAGAAACCCTTACCCCCCAAGCACATGTATTGTTTGTTATGAAAATACTTATGTAATTAAAGTAAAATGCATCTAAATACAAGTTTATTTTCCAACACTTTATTGAGTGCGAACATGCATTACACACATTCTCCACATTTTCAGCAGGTCTATGAATACAAATATACACATGTAGTAACCTAGCATGGGCCATGCTATTATATGTCGTCTCACAACCATCGTAAACGACAAAAAATATCAAGAACAAAAACAAAACATCAAAATGGAACCATACCCTGGAGATGATCCAAGACTGGGCTAGATGGAGCCAACTTCCTCAATCCTGTACCTCTAATGTTACCCCCCCCCCCCCCCCCCCACACACACACACATATGCCATAATTGTTGTGCCATTCAGATGCCAGTAATATTGTAACTTTCGGATGCCAGTAATATTGTGCCAGTCAGAGCCCAGTAATATTGTGCCAGTCAGAGCCTAGTAATATTGTGCCAGTCAGATGCCTGCAATATTGTGCCAGTCAGATGCCTGCAATATTGTGCCAGTCAGAGCCCAGTAATAATGTGCCAGTCAGATACCAGTAATATTGTGCCAGTCAGATACCAATAATATTGTGCCAATCAGATACCAGGAATATTGTGCCTGTCAGAGCCCAGGAATATTGTGCCTGTCAGAGCCCAGGAATATTGTGCCTGTCAGAGCCCAGGAATATGGTGCCTGTCAGATGCCTGTAATATTATGCCAGTCAGATGCCTGTAATAGTGTGCAGTCAGAGGCCAGGAATATTGTGCCAGTCAGATGCCTGTAATATTGTGCCAGTCAGATGCCTGTAATATTATGCCAGTCAGATGCTTGTAATAGTGTGCCAGTCAGAGGCCAGGAATATTGTGCCAGTCAGAGGCCTGTAATATTGTGCCAGTCAGATGCCTGTAATATTGTGCCAGTCAGATGCCTGTAATATTATGCCAGTCAGATGCCTGTAATATTGTGCCAGTCAGAGCCCAGTAATATAGTGCCAGCCAGATGCCTGTAATATTATGCCAGCCAGATGCCCAGTATTATTGTGCCAGCCAGATGCCCAGTAATATAGTGCCAGTCAGATGCCCAGTATTATTGTGCCAGTCAGATGCCCAGTATTATTGTGCCAGCCAGATGCCCAGTAATATAGTGCCAGTCAGATGCCCAGTATTATTGTGCCAGTCAGATGCCCAGTATTATTGTGCCAGCCAGATGCCCAGTAATATAGTGCCAGTCAGATACCCAGTAATATAGTGCCAATCAGATGCCCAGTAATATAGTGCCAATCAGATGCCAAGTAATATAGTGCCAATCAGATACCCAGTAATATAGTGCCAATCAGATGCCCAGTAATATAGTGCCAGTCAGATGCCAAGTAATATAGTGCCAGTCAGATACCCAGTAATATAGTGCCAATCAGATGCCCAGTAATATAGTGCCAGTCAGATGCCAAGTAATATAGTGCCAGTCAGATACCCAGTAATATAGTGCCAATCAGATACCCAGTAATATAGTGCCAATCAGATGCCCAGTAATATAGTGCCAATCAGATACCCAGTAATATAGTGCCAATCAGATGCCCAGTAATATAGTGCCAATCAGATACCCAGTAATATAGTGCCAATCAGATACCCAGTAATATTGTGCCAATCAGATACCCAATAATATAGTGCCAGTCAGATACCAGGAATATTGTGCCAGCCAGCCCCCCCCCCCCCCGTACTTACATGAAGCGGCTCCGTGTCCCCCGCCGGATGTCTCCTCCATGCAGTCTTCCCTCTTGCACGGAGGAGGGAAACAGAAACCGGATGTGACGCGACGTCACATCCGGCGGCAGTTTTTTTTTTTTTTTTTCCGGCCGTCGCATCCATCGGATGCGGCTTGCCGGAAAAAAGCGTTCACAAGCGCAATGCGCTGTGAACGCGGCAGCAGGGGCTGGGGGCCCACGGGACAGCTGCCTTGGGGCCCCCCAAGAGTAAATGGGCCCAGGGCAGCTGCCCCGTTTGCCCCGCGTTAAAGACGGCCCTGGCGGCCGCATAGGGCTAGTGCGCCCCCCCAGATATTGCGCCCGGTGCGGCCGGCCCCCCCTGCACCCCCCACGCTACGCCACTGCACATACATAATGCTATATGTAGCCGATGCCGCAAACATGAGACATGTTTAAAAAAATATATATATATTTTAATTTGCTTGCACAATTAGAAGGAAGGATTAGGTGACACATTCCCTTTGAGCATAATTCATTGTATTTCAGCCCTTAATATCGGGTCTAGGACACTTCATCGCAGCGGCTTCATCGCTGGCAGTTCAGCGCGGCAGTTAGAATGCTGAACTGTCAGCAATGAAGAATAATGCGGCCGTTTCATCGCGGACGCGGCTATGTAAGAGCTGACAGTTCAGCGCTGAATTGTCAGCTCTTACAAATGTACAAGTAAAAAGAAAATAACTCCACCTTATAAATGATTCCCCCCCCCAAACTCCAATACTAAAATTAACCCCAAAACCCCAATACTAAAATTAACCCCAAAACCCCAATACTAAAATTAACCCCAAAACCCTAATACTAACCCCTGAACCCTAATACTAACCCCCTAAACCCTAATACTAACCCCGAACCCTAATACTAACCCCCTAAACCCTAATACTAACCCCCGAACCCTAATACTAAAATTAACCCCCTAAACCCTAATACTAAAATTAACCCTGAACCCTAAAAACTAATTCTAACCCCCTAAACCCTAATTCTAACCACCCTTAACCCCAATACTAAAATTCTAATTCTAAAACTCTATCTTCTAACTCTAACACATTAAAACTCACTTTAGCGATGAAATGTCCCGCGATGAAATCTCCCGCGACAATCTGTCGTGTGGTGAAGCGGCTGCATGGATGCAGCCGCGCTGAAGTGTCCCATCCCCCTTAATATCACGTGTCCAACAGACAAACTTCTGATCATTCCAGAAAGCCCCTCTCCCCAGCAGAATATTCTAATCATAAGGAATTAAATAATTAAAATGTCACTAATTACTTTGTAATTTCTATAGAGATGTTTACAAAGCACTGTACAATGACTAGTAATACACTACTTGGAATGGCTGCTAATTTTCCCATATTGTCTGACTTAATCTCAATTAGTATAAATCATATTGTCATCATCGCTAATTGCAGATTCTGTCGGCTAAATACTAATGTGTCTCTATGATGCTTCAGTGGCCTTGTCTGTGAATGGATTCCACCCACAACTGTGAAATGGCGGCCTATTTGCTTACATCTCCCGCTTATTGATTTATAATGACTTAGAACGGCGGCTGGAAAAAAAAGAGAATTTCATTACTGATTTCTCAGTTTTATGGATTTTCAGGAAAAAAAGAAAAAGAAAGAAAAAAAAAAAAAAGCGTATCTGTTTCTCTATTCCTTAGTTGTCAACATTCCTGGATTTGCCAGCACAGTCCTGTTCCATTTTTTGAGTCGATCTATTGCACTGTGGACAGGCAGCATTTTATTTAATCTATGTAAGAGACATTTACAGTCCGGAAAGGCTGGAGATCAATATTTCGTGGTTATTCATCTTCACGTAACCACGTCCCATTTTTGGTTCCGCCTCCCCATCTCCCAGGACCTCCTTTTCAAAAAGTACGTATTCTATCAGCGTTCGTAACTAATACGCAAACACAGACCAGCTGAGGGGGACATTTAGGGATTAGGTTTTTTAGCTAGCAGGGAGTCACCTATTGTTCCATATGATGCATCCTGCGGTGGGCACCTGCCCCTTGGACTGGAATGTGCGCGTGGCCAGGTGCATTACAAGGCCACGAGCATAGCCAATAGCACTACAAACTCTCCAATGATGTTATCGTGATATTGGCTAATTTACTTTGATATTAGCCTGGTTTCCACCCCCCATGACAGTACAACAGACCCCGCCCCCCTCCCCCACGTACGGTTTTACACTCACAGTTGGGATCGCAATCCCATTTCCCCAAGATTCATTTAATTTGAATTCTCTGAGTCCAGAATGAATAATGTTCATAAAGGTCTATGCACTGCACAGGAGTATTGTCAGTTTGAATGACTCTTGACATGCCAAGCTCCGCCCCCAGCGACAACCGGTGATTCCTGGGGGAATAAGTTAGGCGGTATGATATGGTTTCCAAGATTCGCATTCCCATCCAATATCTGAACTATAGATCACTGGTCCAAATTACTGCACACAAGTCAAATAAAATAATAAACATCACAACCGATAGAGAAGAATCCACTTGGCTTCAGGCTGCCGAGAACCTATAACAAATCTTTAAATGGAAGCTTAATTGTGCTCAGTATATCAAGTATTTACTTTTTTTTTTTCTTTTTTATTTGTTTGTTTTTTGGAAGATAAAACTATATAAAATCATCACAAAAAAAAAAGAACTCATAAGCACCATGATCACACATCGTTCCACTGGTTTTTGTAATTGTCTTAAATAAAGAGTGCTATAAAATAACCGCAACACTTTACAAACAGAAAACCTGAGCAGCAAACGTTTGATCTTCTGAGACATGTTTTACAATTTAAATGAGCTCAACTTGGCTGTGAGATACACAGAGCTTCTCATGTCTCTAAAACAGAAAACAAAGGAAGTATCAAAGTATTGTATGTAATAGCAAGGGGTACAGATTAAAAACTCAATAAGAGTGTCGTTCGAAAGGATGGGAGGCCAAAGTAAGTCACCTGACATCATGAGACATTTGCTTGACCCTGTGAGATAAAGATCAAACCTACCTGCTACAGGTAAAGGATGTCTGCGGTTGATTTCTTGGAGTTAAGACCATGTCTCGAAGACATGCATAATTGAAATGCAACATTGACTGTGCCTGGGGTCTATCATGCCAGGAGAGCATCAAACCTGGTGGGAGAAAGGACACCCCCAAAAAAACTGAGCTGTCCCGACAAATCTGGAACTGGTTTGGAAATTGGGTGATAATATACCACATATGGCTGCACATTCACCTAATTCTGGCAAATGGTTGCCCACACTTGAGTATGTTCATGTCCTAATATAAGAAATATCGACCCATTATAAATCGTATTATTAGTATTGTCACTAGAAGACAAGAGCAAAAATGAGCTGTTGGGGGCAATGCTGAATTTTCGGCAAATACAGACTGGTCATTGCACAATACTGAATCTCATTAAGCCTGGAGCTTATTATAAGAATTATGTTAATTCTAGTAAGTAGCAGACTGTGAATCCTGTTGCACACCCTCCCCCGTCATCTCTATTGATTTTATCCGACTGTCATTCACTGTCAGGCCAAAGATAGGAAGGGTAGTAACTGGAATATGAGAGTAATAAAACTAGTGATATTTACTCAATAATCCCAGACTCCCAAGGACACTTTGCTGATGATTGATTATGCTGTCTATCCTACACGCTCTTAAAAGCTGTTGTTCAGTCTCCTAAACTGGGGTTTTGGTGTGATTCTGGTGTTAAATCTCTCCGAGACTCTCCAGTTATCTTCACAGGGAAAAAGCCAGGACTTTAATCCTATTGTGCCGCACATCACATGATACATTCACTTATTTCCCATAGAACATTCCCCCCCAATTCCCCCACCACCACCACCAATCTTATTTAGCTCCATAAAACAAAAACAAAAAAAAACAGTGGTTTCCATACTAAATAGACTGGTAGATTTGAATGTGGTTATTATGCTAATCATAAAATTAGCATTATTATTTATTCATACAGAGCCAAGGCATTCGGTGATACCGTGAAAGGGGATGAAGAGAATAATGCAAAATAACAGAAATCCAATATAAATAGGTGAGGGAGACTGCAGTAGGGAGGTCATTCTTTGCTGCTCAGGAATTTCTTGTGGTGTATATGTCGCTTTAAGCACAAGACAAGCAGGTTCTGGGTTATCTCTGTGATGCTGCTCCGTCTCTTAGTTATTGCATTTCTATTGCTCTTCTGTCATTCAACGCGTGGCCCAGATCTTCCGACCGTCTCTCTCGCTCTCTCACTAGCATTCGGCGTTGTCCAGATCATTAGGGATGCTGTAGAACAGTTAGGGCAAGCAATTTGACGAGAAGCATTACTAGGCAGGCGCAATATCTACTTTAAAAGGTTAATAGCGCATTAAACCCTTTCCAAACTCTTGCCGGTCTTGAAATTTGCTGTCAGCAGGGCAGAACAAGCAGGGAATATCCTTTTGAATTGAAATTAATTTGATGTGCAAGGCCTAACAATGCAAAATGAAACAGGAGCGTCCACCATTATATTCTGTAATATGTATTTATTTTACCTTAAAGACAGATTCACACACCTGCCAATTGATGCTGCAGACCATTGTAATATTCTTACCTTATGTTATCATTTGTAGGTTCAGGATCAAGGATCCCAGGTTCTGTAGTTGGATGGCCTTCCCTGAATCTCGAGACACCCGAACAGTTGAATTCGGCATCACTTTTTTCCCTCTTGGTTCTCCGGCAAAGGAGCAGGAGAACTGTGCCTGGTGTGGCACAGATCTCTCTCTCTGGATCGCCGCTTCTGACATTATATCATTGCCCCTTCTATCTCATCTAGACCAGGAACCCACAGAAGAAGAAAGAGAAGGGTTAGAGGGACTTCTAACTACTACTGCATTTAAAAGAATATTTTTGTAGATTCAGTGAAACGGACATGGATACAACGGTATATTATCCTTCTGACGTGTTTTAGATGGGTCTGCTGTGTCTCGTGTTTATGACATCACTTATGGATTGATAGGCTGTTGCGCTATCTTCCAAACGAAAATGTGTCCCTTTCACATCAAGCCCACAAGCTGATGTCATAAACAGGAGACACAACAGACCCCTTTAAAACACATCTGGGGGCTAGTAATTGAAAGGTAAGTTGCAGGTGAAATGAGATGAACATTTTAGCTATACATTGTGCAGGGATTATCCAGGTGAGTTTGCTTAGCAGGGGGAAGCTCACCCAGTTTGTCCCTGCACAATGTATATCTCAAATAGTGAGATTACATGTTCATCTCACCTTTTAGTGAATAGACCCAATCTTCTTCCCAATTAATGCATTTTGTTTGCAATTTTGATAAACCAGGCACACACACTGTTTGTGCCAAATACTGGCACAACCGCCGTGTGCGTCAATGTATAAAGCAGACTTGCGACATAGTGCAGGAGTCTGCGTTATCTGTACCCAACGCGCATGTATAAAAAAAAATCAGGCGTTCTATTTACATTGGGGAACCTCCTCCAAACACAGTGAGATGGCGGTCACTCTCTCCTCCCCCTGCAATGTGTCGGGAATTATAAAAAAAAAAGCATAATCGCCGATTGCGCTTTTTTTTCTTTTTCTTTTTATAAAACTCCCAACACTTTGCAGTGCGGGAGTTTATATACATGTCCTCCAATGTTTCGCTTTTTTTTTTTTTTTGTCTTGATTCACAGTGTTCGTTTCCCTTTAACTATCTGCGTGAAAAAACTCGTATCCCCGCAGCAGAAAGAGACACAGACAAACAGCCCTGAATCTTGACCTGGTAGCTTTCTATCATTGAGGATATGTATGTGTGTGTGTGTCTGTGTATGTATGTGTGTATGTATGTTTGTGAGATTGGCATGACCTGGTAGCTTTCTATCATTGAGGATATGTATGTGTGTGTGTGTCTATGTATGTGTGTGTGTGTCTGTGTATGTATGTGTGTGTCTATGTATGTGTCTGTGTGTGTGTATGTATGTATGTGTGTGTGTCTGTGTATGTCTGTGTGTGTGTCTGTATGTATGTATGTGTGTGTGTGTCTGTGTATGTATGTGTGTGTGCTTGTTTGTGAGATTGGCATGACCTGGTAGCTTTCTATCATTGAGGATATGTATTTGCCTAGAAATAACTCAAACTTAAAACCAGACTGTGGGGTAAAACAAACGGCCACAGCACTTTATTTAAATAGCCATTGCATTTACAACCATATACACATATATATATATATATCTACATTCCACATATATGTATATCCATAATTAATACAATGACTAAACATAAACATCAAAACTTAAACATTAAACATTCCATATACAAGAAAACCAACCAAAGCTTGCAAGAGTATCCAGGTGGCTGCCGAAGTCCATGTTCTGGGCATATCCCAATGCCCCCAATACCTGAGGTTCGAGGTACCACTTTCCCCTCGAACCTCCCACCAGAGTCCCGATTGACTCTCCCAAATCCAAATGTTCCATTAACCCTCCTGGATACCCTGCAAGCTTCCGCCGACGCTGTGACATGTAATAAATAAATAAAGGCTCATTAACCATAAATAAAGGGAGGGTGGGCGGGACAACAGGTAAGGGGAAAAATTTTTCCTAAAATGGCCCCCAAACTTCCTGTTCCTATCTTTTATACTATCCCAACTCCTCCCACTAATTCCCACTATAGGCTGACATATCCTCTCAGCACCCTGTCATGATTGCCCCTCCCCGACCTTGTCTGGGGGCTACAATCTGAGCTGCTAGAATTTTAAAGTGATAAAATATGAAAAGGCTACAAAGTGCTCTTTTTTTTTTGTCCAAGAAACTTTCAGGTACTATTTTTTTCTTTCATTGAGCAGTTTGCAACATTGTACTGTGAAAAAAAAAAATAAATAAATAAAAACCTGCCAGGGATCATTGCAGTCTTAATAGGAGCAAAGAGAGGCCCTTTAGCATTTAAGAAATCAGACTTTGTATGAGACTTGGATTTTATTTATTTATTTATTATTTTCTCTTTTGTACAACAGCACCACCTACAGATGCCATACCTGGCCTGGGAAACAGAAAAAGCACTCCCCCCCCCCCCCCCCCCAAAAAAAAAAGAATGTCAGTGTATCACTGATGCAGAATCATTTAGAAAGGGTGAGAATTTAATCCTGAGAAGAAGATGTTATGTCAAGAATCTCCCATTTCAGAGAGCCGTGCGGGTGCTGCATCATGGGATAACATTTATTTGCAGACATTATTGTCAGGTTATTCTGAGCATGAGTTTCCATAGGAATAGTAACTCAAGAAATGCTAAGTGGCTCACACCGAAATACAACAAAAAATATACTAATTACATTCCTTCCACGTGTCCCTCTCTCCTCCTCTGTTGTCTCTATTTTCCAGCAGCTTCTGGCTTTGTCTCCTTTGCAGTTATTGGCTTAGAGGGTCTGTATCACCCAAACATTGTTTTTGCTGTCAGTGTAGACTATAAAGATAATTGAAAATGATCTATACATTGTGTTAGCAAAATTGCAAGAAAATGCCTAAATTAGGTTACGTGTTTTGCGTGTGTCAATGGAGTCTCCTGTTTATGACATCACCTGTGGCCTGATATGCAAATGAACTACATTTCAATGGAAAATGTGTAATTTGCATATCAAGCCACAAGGTGATGTCATAAGCAGGACACTGCACAGACCTATTACAAACATTAATTTTTACCTTATTCATGCATTTGCTTGAAATTCTGCTCACACAATTTATAGACCATTTTTCAGCACTTTTTATTCTCTTCATTCACAGTATAAACAATGGTTTTTATATATATATATATATATATATATAGTTTCTCCAGAACTTAATAATAAACATTTTGGAATACAGCGTTATCTGGGATTTTCATCTTACATAACCTATACTATTAAAAATGTAATATTTGTGACTTGTTGATACAGTTTGTAGCTTTCAAAATCAATATACTGCCTACAATCCCAAGATATGGTTGGCTGTTCTAGAGTACGACCATTTCTCCATTTGGGAGACTATGTCATTATCATTCTAAAAATCACTAAAATCCCGAGCCCTCTATGAAGACCAAGTTTACACATTTCCCACTGAAAGCAGTTCATTTGCATACAGGGCCACAGGTGATGTCATAAGCCGGAGACTCCACAGACACATTTAAAACACATTTTTCTCCTAATTTAGGGAGGTCAGTGTGAAACCTGTTAGCAGGGACCCAGACAGCAAGAGGGGACATTGACAATCATCATGGCAACCAAGAGAACGTTTATGCTGATTGCTCCACTTTTACAACTCTGTCCCTGCTTTCACCTGTTTAAATAACCCCCCACTGATATCTGACTGAAGGGAAAAAAACATTCACAAGGTGATCAAATGATTGATGAAGATTCTTACATGAAGTTCATCCAGGCAAGAGAGAACCGATCTCCAGCGGATGCAACTGTCATCGGGGAGAAGGGTTTGGCCATCGTTTTTGGCACTGCTTTGCAGATCTACAGCAGCAGGCAAACTAGGCTTGGCTTTGTGATAACCCTGAAGAAGAGAAACCAAGGAAGGATTTACATATAATTAAGCTTTGTTAGATAACATTGATGCTCAATACATATACAAACAGAATACACACAAACACATTAAAACTGAAGATACCTTCACTGTTTGCAAAGCCAGCAATGTAAGGGCATCTAAATTCATGTTCTTATGTTATCAAAATACTCAAGATTTTTAAAGATTTATCGTTGCATTTTTTTTAAAGGGGGGGGGGGCTCTGGCTGCTCTCAGGATACTCAATGGGTTGGGACTACACCACTTTTCAGAGGTAGACTCAAAAAGACAACAAAACAGATATTGACACATTGGAGTTTATCTATTAAACACAATTGATGGGCAATGTTCTAAAAGTGATATGAGTCACAGAACATTTCCATTGGATTCCATGGTGACAAGAACCACTTTTTGCTCCAGTATTGAGTTTTATTTTTATTTTTTACATATTCTTTGTTACGTTTTTATAGAAAGTTGCACATCGAAATTTACATCATTGTATAAATCTTAATATTTCTACTGTTTAATACTAAGACAAAGATTTTTTTTTTTTTAACAAACAGAATTGCGTTTTACAAATAATAGTTTTGTTTTTTAAAAGTTCTTTGTAGGTGAAATGTTCCTTTAAAAACTCTCTTGTTCAAGCCTAAGCAATAGTGTAAAAAATATAGTGAACCAAGCGATAGAAATAAAAAGAACGAAGTTAGTCTTCAAAAAGATGAACCAGCCCTTACAGAAGAAAAGAAAGTCGTCCCCCCCGTCCCCCCCCCAAAAGCTGCTACAATTTTTGGCAAGACTCAGACTTTCCTTATTTAAACATAACCTATTCATCCGGTAAATTGCTAATTGATTTGCCATGTAAAAAAAGACAAAGGTTTGCTCTCCGTCCGTGGGGCCAATGACATGATTTATAATGAGAGGTGATTGCTCTGTCCACTAATCTGGTCATTCCATAGATGGAGGAATATATCACTGAGTTAAAAAAAGAAAAGAAAAATGTAGATGCTGACCACAGCAATTAAGTTCGACTATCAGTGAGACGCCTTCTTTAATTCTGTGTATTAGTATTTAAAAAATAATATTGACTCATCACCGAAACTTGACATCCATCAGTAGACAATTAAAAGCCATTACAATACCGTTTCAAACACTGGGTGTAAAAATTGATAAGAATGTAACATGTTCTGTTATTGTGCTAAATTTTTAGAAGTACTGGGGGATCACGGAGGAAAGAGGAGTATCTACTAGTGGTGCTAACAGTGCAGATCAATGTATAACCAATGTCCGTGGCGAGCAGTGTGAAGGTCCATAGAATACCATTAAACGGTCCATCACAGACCCCAGTAAATGTCCACCATGAATTATTTTGGTGACCCTGTGTACAACACGAACTCCAAGATGCTTCTGCTCATCTGGGTTGCTTTGGTAGACTGACTGCTGATGTAAATCATGTATAACGCTTCTCAGGTCTTCAAAGGAGAATATATTCCTACAATTAAAAGTTTGGGGAAAGTTAAATAAAAGGAACTAGTTTGATGCTGCACCCCTTCTGTAGCCAGGCTGAACCTTAGTCCACCTCCCCTTATCTTCAAGTTAACCAAGTTAAGTTTGGAATCTAAACTTTCCCCCAGTTCCTCCTGACTGCATTCACAGATGACAGGCCATCGCAGACCCAAATGAAGAGACTGATAATGTATGTAGGGGTTACATTCACAGACTCGGTATGCATGAAGCAACAAACTGACGCCTTGAGGGAAAATTAGATCCTGATTTGTCTGAACTGGGAGGAATGAGTCAATCTGTAAACAAATTACTGTGACAGGGAGAACATTAATGTAACCAGACAAAAATCAGAGGGACCAACACTTTTGACAGCTCCTTCCTTATGCGGATAATGTCAAACGAGAAATATGTGCCCTCCAAACCATTAGCTAGCTTTTTCCGCTTGGCAGTTTTGGCAGCTGTTTGAGTTGCCCTCCCTACGCTGACATCCCTTCTCCCCTCCTAACCTCTTCCTTGGCTGCGAAGCCTGCATGACCCTTTCACATACACTGTCGCACAAACAAACAGCGGTTATTATCACAGTTTAAACCAGCGCTGTCCGAGCCTTCCAGGGCACCGAACGCTCTCAGTCTCTGGTATTTAAAGCAACCTTAAAAAGTGGTTGGTGCTGTTCCCACGGCAAAGGAATTCTGGCTCCTACACAGCTGGAGGAGTCGATAAAACATCACTTTAAGCTGACAGTGGGGGGATAATTGACAGCTATTTATAATACAGAACAATTCCCTTGCTTCTGACAAAAGTTTCATCCTTGTTCTAAATTATAGTTCTTCTTATACCCGGTGCTGCCGGTGGGGCCCATGCTTTTTTTTTTTTCTGTGGTTATGTAATGGTACTGAAAGAAGATTCAGTATCCAAAGCTGTTATTCACTTACTTATTTACTAAGAAATAACTTTAGAGGTGTACTAAAGGGGTGATAGCCCATCGGGTGTACCTCTGGTAAGAAAACCTCCAGATTTTGCTTTGCTACTGACTAGTGAGGTGGGATGCTGAGTGGGATTATAGGGTTAGTGTCATGCACTGTAGTGGCTTCAGTTGCTGTAGAAACCTAGTTGCATTTGTGAATAGCTTCTAGAAGAAATGTCCTCCTCATTGCAAACTAGACTGATACCATTTATAGACCATCATCATCATCCACGAGTTGAAGTATTCATTTTAACCATTCTAACCAGCATGAGCTATAACGTCTACCAGCTGCTAGCTTCTGGAAGGAAATCAGACAGCCCCCACATTTTGTTACTAGGGGCTACTGTACTAAGGAAACTTGGATATGGCTCCCCAAAAAACCACCACTGCTTGGCCTTGACTTTTCTTTGAACATGGGACTAGAAGGGGCTTTGATATGAAACAAGGAAACCAAGTAGAACACAAATAACAGAACAAAAATTTGCAGATGTGGGCAAAGTTGTAGTATGCTAGACGTGCAGTCATACACCCCTTTCTTTAAACAATTTAAGATTTTTTTTTTTCTATCTCAACCAATCATTTGCTTTCTACAATTCCCCCCAAGTTGGTTTGGATCTTTTTCTCTCCATCTCTCTAATCCCTCTACTCTCTATTCCTCCGTCCCTCTACTCAATAAAGAGAGAGAGAGAGAACTTCAGGCCAGTTCAGCTGCAGAGGAGACTTTTTCCAACTCTTGAAAATAGTCCCTTTATAAACCTTTCGTGACCCTAGCGATCTATCTGGTATAGTTCTCTAATCACCTTTCTATCAGTGCCTTCCTGTCACCTTGTCTACCACCGTAAACATCCCGTGTCTCCAGCCCCCTTACACTATGATCTTTTGAGTGTTCTCGTGCAGTTGCTCTATGTTATTTTTGTGGTTGTTACTTCTTGACATTATGGATTGTGTAAAAAACAAAAACATCAGAGATGACTCCAGGTAGAGCTTCTTTCCATCAGTGCATCATATTAGTATTTACAGCGGAGCCAGTTGGCCCACTTTACTGTTCTGGCACGTTGGTTTGGAATGTTGGCCCGGAACAGACAACAATTCTATGGCTTTTCCAGCCGGCTTGCAGGAGCACAGGTGTCTCGTTCATTAGCACAGGTGGGTCTGTCAAAATGATTGATCCACTGATGGACATACCTGTGCTGAAGCGAAAAGTTCCTGGAAAAATAAAACATCAAAGGTCAAAGGAGAGGGTACAGCCTGACTTTGAGAAGCTACATCACGACATTAAATGCATTTAGATAATTGTACCAATCTTTTAGTGGGCATGATTCATTTTATACTCCCAGAGAGTGACAGTAGGAATGAAAACTATGACACATACTTTTTACATCATGGAGCATGTTAAATAAAATGTCATAACTACTTATATCAATCAATAAAATGAAAATGACGATGACACATACCTACATAAAATTAACTAACTTTACTAATCAAAAAATCAAGCCTATTATTCCCTAGTGCAGGAGAGCACTAGGACTTCCCCTACATATAAAAGAGACCACCGTTTGATTGGGTTATTTCCCTTATCAAGTGGAACCCACTTAAAAGACAACTGTTATGCCATATGTGACTGTATCTGAAATAGATGAAAAAAGCCCTAATATATAAGCTGTGCCATTTTTACAAAACCAAACCTATACATAATGTTCAGTTATTTTAACTATTTAGCAGCAACTGCTACACATGCCATGGCTGCCATCTTGCCTCCTAGATTGAGTCAGATCCCTGGCTCTCCAAGAACCCTGCAGTCCCATCTCTCAGCTCTCTGTAGCTCTGCCCTCAAATTCCATGTGTCCATGCCTCCTTCCATGTAGCTCCGGTCCCTCATCCCTGGGACTGCAGGGTGCTTGGGTCGGGAGCCGGTCTGGGAGGCAAGATGGCAGCCATGACATGTGCAGCAGTTGCTGCTTAAATTCACTTATGGCCAACTTCTTTGGCACAGGTGTAAAGTCACTTGATTTGGCAAAACGTGTGTCATCCCTTTGGCTTTTTGGCCTTCTGCTACACTTAATGGATAATATGATTCCAATATCATGCCTTGATTTGCTGAGTGCCGGTTATTCCTTGAAGCCTCCTCTCTTCTATTTGTTCAAATCATTACTCCCACATTACTGGTATAAGCAGGTATAATACTGTTATAATATACTAAACGGCCAGGCGACAATTTTGGCTGCCGTGCCTGTTGCTCAGAGGAACATAACACTTCAGGTTGGTTCTTCTAGATTGGCTCCCCCACTGGAACATAATACTCCAGGTCAGTTTTCCCAGATTGATTCCCCCAGTGGAACATAATACTCCAGATTGGTTCCCCAAGTCGAACATAATACTCCAGGTTGGTTTGTTCAATGGAAAAGAGTACTCCAGGTTGATTCTACCAGATTGGATTGCCCAGTGGGACATAATACTCTAGGTGGGTTCTCCCAGACTGGTACCCCCAGTGGGACATAATACTCCAGGTTGGTTCCCCAAGTCGAACATAATACTCCAGGTTGGTTTTCTCAATGGAACATAATACTCCAGGTTGGTTTTTTCAATGGAACATAATACTCCAGGTTGGTTTTCTCAGTGAAACAAAGTACTCCAGGTTGATTCTACCAGATTGGATTGCCCAGTGGAACTTAATATTCCAGGTGGGTTCTCCCAGACTGGTACCCCCAGTGGGACATAATATTCCAGGTGGGTTCTCCCAGATTGATTCCCCCAGTGGAACATAGTTATCCAGGTTGGTTCTCCCAGATTGGATTGTCCAGTGGAACATAATAGGTTGATTCTCTACAGAACCCTAATGCAAAACCTGTTAGGGGATCCCCATAGTCACCAAGAACTGATGTAACTCAGGCTATATGGAGCTATATTAGTGTGTAATGGTCAATTGATGGACGTTTCTCATTCCTCCTATGGGAGAGTACTGGAAAACTTTCACTTCCTAGTGTAGGAGAGTGCAAAAACCTTTTACCAAAGGAGTTATTTAGGACCAAAGTGTAGCTCTGAATAAAGAATCATCACACATATTGTCAAAGTGCTGGTATCTTTGTGTCTCTATCTCTGTGGTTTTTTGGGGGGAGGGGGGGGGGGAATCCGAGGTCAATTATTTTAACAGAAACACCTGTGATAATGCAGGAATACATCCAGGAACGAAGTAGGTTTATGGATCAGAGTCAAGATCTGCTTTGAAGTTGCAAGTATAAAAAAAAAAGGAAACAGTCGGAGGTTAATCGACACGCTTTTTCCAACCTGTCTCTGCCATTTAACTAACTGTTTTCATGATTCTTCTGGCTAAATCTTTCGTTAACATCTCCATTTACACTGTTCACAAAAAAAAAATGGACTTCTGATAGGGGCTTAAAAAAATTCGGATTTCTAAAAGCCGCCTCTAAGCCTCACTCACCAGCAGAGGTACAAGAAGGTTAGCCGAGGCGTCGAAGGATCGCTAAGAAGAAGAATATGTTAACCTCAGTGTACAATCCACTGCTCATGTCGAATTCTGCTATACATATTTAACACCGCGGGGCCAAAGGGAAAAATTCAATCATTTCCCATACTTCCAGAAGAAAACTATTTTTACAGCTTAGTAAAGGCCAGAGGTGCCTGAGAAGCGATTTACATAAGACTCTTTGTAGTTCTCAATACAGGGACAAAGGTGTAGACACAAAGTCGTAGGTTAAAGAGTCCGATCATGCAAGTCAGCTTAAACTCCAGCTAAAGAATGCAAAGGACAATCATTGACTCGGGGGAATAAGGAGGGGGGCGGGGGGAAGCTTGCTGTCTGAGGATTTTATTTTTTTCCAACTCTTTTATAGAACCAAAGAGTTCCTGACACCCGTGAACCCTGGACCCATTACAGGGAACCTTTTTCTAGAAATGTTATAATTATTTGTTTCGTATTTATTTAGAAAACAACAATATACAGCGACAATGATTAAACCCAGCAGAATTTATGGCGCTTTAGACTTGACGACCACGGAACAGAAAGAAAAACAATGGTACTTCGCTCGCAAAAAAGCTTGCAATCTAAGATCATAAAGGGTAGTGATTTTTTTTTTCCACTTGTAATTTGGAAACATCATGCAGATGTATATTTGTTTGCAATGCCCAGGACATTTTCTGTTTCTTGCATAATGTTCCTTAAACATTGTATTTTCTGTAGATACATCTCTCAGTAGCTTTGCTGTAAGCAATAAATAGGCAAGGGTCTACTCGATATAGAGGGGATTGCATGCAATTGAGAGGGGAATTTCAAACTTTAGGCAAAAGTAGCCGAGTTAGATAAAGTCTCCCATTCAGCTGCAGTGGAGAATTCGTCCAACTCAGTTATTTGGTTTCATCAACTTCAAAGAAGCTTGAAAGATAGCAACAAAGCATTGTATCTTGTTCAGGGTAGCCTCGTGCTTATCATATTCCATTTGCATGCGTAAACGCCTTCATTGTATTTAAAGGGGCATGTCCAAAAAATATTATTAGAAAAAGTGTTGCATTACAGAGAAACAGGTGTGTCTTTTAAATAGTTTTTTTTTTTGCAAATAAATGTATTACTGTTACTCTAGCAACAGCCCCGCCTATGTTCCCAAGCCCCTCCTTCTCCTGTAACATCGGCGCTGAAAGCATTGCATTCTATGCACTTGAAACAGCTGAGTCTACCGCTAGTGACAGCACTTTCTTGCAGTAAGGGGCAGATTAGGAAACCAAAAGAATTAAGGAGCATTCTGATTGGTGTGTCAGTGTTCTAAACCAATCAGAATACAGCTGGCACACAAATTATTGACATTGACAAAAAAAAAAAAAAATCAGTAGCCTCGGTCTGCCAGGAAACCTTGAAGCCCTGGACAAAGATACATTTAAAAAAAATAGGTATTTATTATAACATTATATATATATATTTAAATTTTCCTAAATGTGCTCTTTTACATAATGTAAACATACGATATATAAAAGCTTAGTTAGCTGCTTTATAAATATTCACTTTAATTGGTTGTTAAAAAAAAAAATACTATTTAAAACAGCCTAATACAAAGAATACAGTGATTCTGTATATTGCTAATTAACTAGACAGCCACATAAACATGTCTTTCCTTGATCTGTGATCTGATATTGCATAATCACATTAAGTGATTGTGAGCTCTTGGGACAGTCACAGGGCTATAACACTGTTTATTTAATTTGCAGAAAAGTTTATAACCTAGTTCATTATTTTGCAAAGTGCTGTATGACCTTCTTCCACAGAAAAAAAAAATGTAAGTATTTGTACCAAACTGAATTAAATATTACCAGTATGGGATTAATCCCACCTGTTTGGTATTCTTTGGATTGACCCTGCTACCAAGTAACTCTGGCTAATGGCTAATTTCCTCTCAATCTAATATCTAATTTACAGACAGAAAATGACATTTGGGAGGCTGGAAGCTTTCGTTTTTTACATTTTCCACCTTTTCTAATAAATTCCTAATGTCAGAATTGATGTTTGCTGTTAGTCGGAGCAGCCGGTGTTCAATGAGCACTGTAACACAGATTGGACCTGTTGATGTCGTGTTCTGAGGATACAATCTCTATAATGTTACAATAAAGAGAAGCAGCAAACTTACTAAATTGCGTCGGAGTTTGGCAGCAGCACAAAGAGCACAAGGGGGTCAGGAATTGAGATGATGAGCTTTTTATTTTCCAAAATTGAACACAATGGGTTGGTGCCTGCTCATTTTGTTTCACAAAGCAAGGACATTTGGAGAATGGGTAAGGTATCTTGCAGCTATCTGGGGCTGGTATATTGGATCATGATCTCACCCTCCGTAAAACTAAACATGGCAAGAGAGTGACAGCTCATGTGACACATATCTCTTTATTCAAGGAGCACCTATAAAAAAAAATGCATACTTCGGGGCTTTTATCAGTAAACTGTAGGATGGTATGCAGGATTTATGCTACCCAATTCATGAAGTATACCTTTTCCCGGAGATGTCCCAGAAGAAATTTAGAGATTTGGTCACCCCGGCGACAATTAATATGCCAGGATTTTCCCACCCTCCTCCCCCCTTCCCCAGTCAGTACTTACCTCCTTGCTGCTGTCTCCCGGTGCAGGTCCATGGCTGTGAGGGAAGCGTTGTGCGCTCCCCTCTAGCTGCTCAGATCAATAAAGTTTGTTTTAAAAAAAAAAGTTTAAAAAAACTTTATTGAAGCCGCGCTGCTGGAGGGTATCACACAACGCTTCCGCCATAGCCACGAACCGACTTTCAACAAAGAATTTTTTTTTTTTTTACCTGGCGTGACCCGAGTATATAGTATACTGAAGCCAGTATGGCCCGTCACCCCCTGATGGCGGGCCTGAACCCCAGTGTACCCAAGTCCAGACCTGGCTTGAAATATCTCTTGAATATTGATTAGTCTACAGGATTGAGGATGTAGATGTTATTGAAATGCCATTTCAAATATCCAGGAGAAAAGGCGGGGGGAGGGGGGGGACACACAGGAGATATAGGTAGAGAGGATGACAGAGGGACTGGGGATCATAGGGATTTTGAATGACAAGGATGAGATCGTTCAAGAAGGATGGGGGAAAGATATTTTGTTTTATTACATTTCTGAGAGCACCTTGCAAATTACAAAGATATAAATATGCATATTCCTGATTAGCTGGTTCCAAGGAAATACCTGTCAGTCTGTCTATTCCTCCGGCTTGTTTATGAAGGCGTTATCACCTAGCAACCATTTTTATTTCAGTATGTAAAACCATCACCTGTATAATGCAGAAAATTCAGATTCCACGGCTCTCTGATGAGCGGTTTACAAGCTGGTGCTCTGTTTGTTCGCTTATATCTTTCATTTGATACAGCGCCCTGTTTTTACAACCCGAAACACAGTTTTGGCTTCCTCCCTGAAGTGCTCTGACCTATAAATTTAAGCATTACAATGCATCTTTTCCTCCCGCTAACGCCGTAATTTTATTTTTACTGCCGAGCTGTGGTCAGGTCCCATTTAAAGAAGGACTAAAACCTTCGTGGTAACTTCTAGTCAGACAGAAGGCAACTTCTCCTTCCAGCCCTCTCGATCACCATTCAAAAGTGATTCAAGTTTCTTTTGGAAGTCTCCACAACAGGTCGCTGATCTGGTTCTCTCTAATAGGCAGCAGCTGATTGGTTTGCGCCGTCTGTGACGGTGAAAATACCTTCAGCTACTAGATGCATGCAGAGTGATTGGCCTGCACACACCAGTGTTGGAGAGAGGCGGTCATCAGACAAGCTCTCTCTGCTGCTATGGAGAAACGCATCATCAAGTGAAAGCTCCCTGGTGCCCCCTGGTGATGGAAGCCCCCTTTGCAAAAGTAAAGATAGTTGGGTTGAATGACTTTTGAATGGTGTACAATCAGTGCAACATTTAAATTACACTTTTCATGAATCAGAAGTGTTATTTTTTTTTTAACTTAAATTTCAAATGCAATCTGACCAAACTAGGGTGCACCTTTTTAGATTGAGGGCACCTGTACCTGTTCACTGATTATAAAAACTGGCAATGGCTTTTTACTGTATATTCCAACCAACCTCTTGTATTACACTATGACCTACCAAAACATTTTCTGTTTATCAAAGTATCTGAACAATCAAAGTGATGTAGAAAAAAATTAATCCCTAAAATAAAATGATACTCTGGTGTCAAATTATTTTGCATTTCATCTCTAAAATAGTTACAATTCCCTCTTCTACTTCACTGTATTTTTGTTAATTTAAAATGGGTTACATCATGGAATTCTTTAAATCTTCATAGCTCCCTTAATATTGCAGAGTTAATGCAGCTTTAATATTTATATCTAACCAGCGACTTGAGAGAGATATAGAATTTCATTTGCAGCCTCAATCTTTCCCGTTCGCCTCTTCTCTGGCCTAGTTGACTTTTGCTTTCAGGTTCTGTAAGGTCAAATGAAGGACGAATTTGCAACTTGGTGCCGTACAAAAAGTACAGCTGATCAGAGCTTTACATGCTACAGAGCTGTCAGATTGTATCGGGGCAGATTTAGTTAGGTTTATTAATCTGTGCTCATGCTGGAAGAAGTTTGGAATAAATATAGACCTCCTATCTAAAGCTGGCTTACAGTAGACATGATAATCTGGAGTTTTAGGACGCTACACATAGATACCCTCAATCCTTTCAACGGGACTTTGGAAACCAGCGTATCTGTGGCGCTACTGCCTGAAACACTCGCTCGAATGTAAAACAGGTAATGAAAATCGTGTTTTTAAGTTTTGCCCTACTGTTAGGGGCAGGTGTACCTGCAAATAAAAAAAAGTACAAGTTAGTCCTTCATATGCTCATCTTATTAAATCCTGTTCGAACAAAGGAGTTCCATGAGATTGTACAAACAAATAGGTCATATCCCAAGTTCTACATAATTTGGAATCTGAGGGTGAGGCAGAATTGCCTGCAAAAAAAACAAAACCCTCTTCTTGTGTAATAATTGACACGTCTATGACATGAGTCCGAACTAGAGCAAATACCGGGTACAGACATCATCTAAGCCTACATGTCTGCAAAATCCAACCAAAATAAACTAAATCCAGTAAAAACCATACACTACTGAATAAGTACTTATTTCTAAGTAGAGAGTTTGTTTGTCGAAAAGAATACAACCATCTTGTGCCTTGCTGTTGTCAGAGGAAAGGTCATTGGTGGTCATCTCAAGTTGCTGAACTAGGTTTTCAAGGTATCTTCAGTTGTGTTGAGTTCTTGCTATCTGTAGTTTGAAGTCTCGATTGAAGTCGCTCTGGATTGAACAACTCAGCACAGTCAATAATTTGGAGAACAAACTCGATGAAAGACATATGAGGGGGAAATGAGGATAGAGGTGCCACATTCCCCACTTCAATTTGTGGGATTTTGTCCATCAGAAGAACTTTTGTTTCCATTTGACTTATCTAATTACAGTTTGACATTAAGCCACAGGGACATCTAGCTGGACGCATGAGTAGTACCTGTATGTCCCTGGTGCATATGATTTGAAGGTACTCTCTTTGGTCCATCCCATTACTAGAGTATATAAATTTGGACATTTAAAGTCACCCTTATCTGAGCAGTTCAATAAAACCCAAACGTGCTTCCAATCCCACTGGGTCATTTTGTTGGCCTCCCAAGCAAATATTTTGCCAACTTGCCCCTTGCAAGTTGAATCTTTCGTAATGAACCAATGACACTTTGGGAGATCCGCAATTTTTGATTTTTGATTAAATCAATATTAATGGTTACAGTAAGTGGCTTCATTGTACCTCTGTACTATTCTGACAAGCAAGAGATAATAAACCTAAGATCCCAATGAATATGATTATTTGACATAGAATAATGCGTAAAGACAGTGGGTGATGAGGTAATATGGCGCTTCGAATAATGTGTATTTTGTCACCTAACATTGTACAGAGTCCAAAACAATGAATTCTAGAGGACAAGATGACAAGGCTACCAACTAGGGTTCAAGAATTAAACTGTAGTATTTTTTTTAATATTACTGCAAGAATTACTTTGTTTTTGTGGGACATTTCTATAATACAGAGCACTCCAAAAATAATAGATTCCTGGAAAAGGCCAATGGACAACAAAAATGTGTTAAATGTTATTAAATCATTGAGGGCTTTTCTTGGTGGCTTTCTTGAGATAAGCTACAAAGCTCCATTGCATATAAAAGAGACATGGAGAGCCACAGTCTAACCCAAGCTGTCAGGAAGATCCATCCCAAAATTTGCTTCTCCCGATCAAAGAGTCAATAAAAATGATTACCAATTGAATAGCTTCATGATCGGTCTAACTCGTCCCCACTCTCCATTATTACCCTCTAATATCTGTTTACTGGAAGCATCATACCGACCTGCAAATACATTACTTCTACTAATGAGATGCTGCCGATTAATTAACAAAACACCTATAAATTTAAATCGGATGTGGTCTGGATGGTCTAATGTTAAATCCAATATAAGTAAATGGACTCTGTCACCTAAATATTGTTTTTGTGCTGTGACTCTAGCGAATGAAAACTGATCTATGAGTTGTGTTAGCAGGAGGCCAACAAATACACAGATTAAAAGAAAATTGTGGTTTAAAAATATCTTGGGTGTCTCCCATTTAAAATGAAAAAAAAAAGGATGTACTTATTACAAATCTTATATATATTTAACTTGCAAATATTAGATGTGCAGCTTCTATTCATTCTCTCATTCAGGTCTATTTTGCTCGGATAATAACCGTAGCAGCAGTGTGCATATATTGCACATCCCCCAGTATAATAAAATATATATTCTATACAAGACCCGTGAGTGCCACTGTTTTCCCTTTATGTGTCCTGATGAAGACTCCGCTTAGGGGCTCGAAACGTTGATTGACCTTTGTCTTCAAAAAAGCATTTTTCTATTTTTGATATCTAAAGACCTATAGGTCTATATCTATTGTGGTCGTGTTTGCACAGGGGCATTATGTATTTACCTAGGAGTGCCGGGGACAGGATCCTGCCTTGAAGAAGCCGATAGAGGCGAAACGCGTCGCAGGAGTGACGCCACACGAGACTACCTCACTTCACAGCTGCTATCTACCGTCCTGCTGCATTCCTGCTGCTGTTCTGTAGATCCTATCCACATGGATTTCCCGTTTCTTTCTTCCTAAGCGGACCTACTATCTTGTACTTCAAGACTGGTGATTTTATATACCCTTGTTCTATTGTTTTAATGTAAGCCTCAAGATTACAGGGGGCCAATACATTTTTCCCTATTGTTATATACTTCACTATGTCTGGTTCCTATTTGTCTTCCCTTCTGAGATAAACTCCACATCTAAGATTCTACTGCTTATGGGAGAGTGATTTTTTTGTCGCTGTGGATTATAGGACTTTTAGTCCTTCTGCGGATTATACCTAGAGCCGGTTCTGAGGCTCTAGACCACGTGAGTCTAATACCATTGGGGGTCACGGCTACAGATACATCCGTTATTGTCTTTTATACTACACCATTGTTTTTCTTTTGTTTGTTTTTCTTCTTTTGCATATATCCTGTTTAAGAGTTTGTCTGCTATTTAGGATAAGTATCATCTTTATTGTTTTCCACTTTCACTATTACCAAGTTTATTTTTGCGCAACACTTTACCACTTTACTATATATATAGAGAGAGCACTCATCCTCATTTATTTCTCCATAGGTATACAGCTGTATGCTTGGAATCCTTCAAATACTGATAGTGGGTGGAGTCAAGTTAAGATCTATTCAAGATAAAAGCAAAGAGAAAACCATTGTGATTTAGAAAGTGTGATTGAGACGGATGGCTGCTTAGGGCACAAACAACAAAGACTGACCTCTAAAGGTTTATCTGGTAAATTATATATTTTATATTTTGTAATATTCCTTATGGCAGGTGCATATGCCAGTTCTGTGCAAGGAATACATTGATTCACATGCTTCTAATAGGTTAACAGTGTCCTCAGTAGATGTCATTGCAATAGGCATTTCTGAATGTTCCTACCATTTAGCACATCTGTAACTCAAACCATTGCCAGCTAATAATTAAAAGCCATTCCTGTCAGCTGCAAGGACATTTTCTCCCAAGAAGTGGCAGTTCATTTTTATAGATTACAGACATAAACTTACAGCATCCAACGGGAAGGTTTTTGTGCCACGAGGAGATAATCATAAAAGCCAGAAATTATTACTGTAAAACATAAACATCCCCCAAAAAAAAGAAAATTAAATCGGGGGAATGGTCAGGATTCATCTCAATGGGACTGCTTCATATTCAGCGACATAGCAGGTGAATGCTTAATGACAGGAGCACAGCGGGAGCGCGCGGGAGGGGGGGGGGACTCCGAAATGAAAAAGACAAGCATGGGAGAAATCAGGGATGTAGCATCGTTGGGTTTTGTTAACTCTGTCTTTCCAGGAATAATAGATTTATGCCAAAAATGGACAAGAAGAGTTTTGGAAGAATACATTTACATACCTCCCAACCTTGCCCCCCAGTGTATCGCGACACCGGGGGCAGAGTCTGGGGAGAGGGGGGGACATTGGGGGCGGAGTCTGGGGAGACGGTGGGACATCGGGGGCGGACTCTGGCTTCTGAAGCCGGGATTACTACTGCGCATGGGCACAATGCTGCGCATGTCCAGTAAGCCTTCTCTGGTGCGCTGGATTGTGATCCTGAGTCCTGCTGTACCACTGCAGCGGGACATACCTCCCAAATAAGGGACTGTCCCGTGCAGGTATGCACTTAGAATGAGCATGCTCTTTTGCTCAAGTGCTGCAGTGCAATAAGCTGGGTTTGAGGCAATGGCTGTGTATATATATATATATATATATATTTATATATATCCATAGGGAGAAAGATGTGGCACTCCTTATAAAGTATGCTTATGGCCTGGGTGAAACTGGATAGATGCAAAAGGGGAGGGGGGGGAAGTGTATAGAAAAATGATAAAAAATATATATTTTATTGCAAACCCCGATTTAGAGTCTTCCTCAGGACATATGTTTGGTCTATGCAATAAAATATTTTTCAAATTTTTCTATACAAGACCCGTGAGTGCCACTGTTTTCCCTTTATGTGTCCTGATGAAGACTCCGCTTAGGAGCTCGAAATGTTGATTGACCTTTGTCTTAAAAAAAGCATTTTTCTATTTTTGATATCTAAAGACCTATAGGTCTATATCTATTGTGGTCGTGTTTGCACAGGAGCATTATGTATTTACCTAGGAGTGCCGGGGATAGGATTCCTCATCGCAGCTGCTTCCGCGCAGCCGCTTCACTGTCGACTCTACACAGCAAGACAGCTCGTCGCTGGAGATTTCATCGCGGGACATTTTATCGCTAAAGGTAAGTATTTTAGCTATTTTAGTATGGTTAGAATTAGGGTTTAGGGGACCCTGAGCTATCTATATAGATATATATACACACATACTCCATAGGGATCAGTGTACTCACATTAAACAGGTTCCAAACTCTTAGATTTATAGTTTTCATTAAGGCTACTTAAAATCACCAACAATTATATTTCTTACCAGGGACCAAAGGCCTTCCTTTTTTCCATATACAGAGACACTCCTGCAATGTATAGGTTTCTTTGGATACCATTTGTGGAGCACCTGTGATAGGTAGGAGTGCTAAAACCAAATCCTGGTCAGAGCTTAAATTACACAAACACAATCCAAAGAAGCACGGGATTCTGGGTATAAAAATGCAAATTCAGTCACTAATGATCACCCGAATAAAGACCGGTTTTTTTTTAGTTCTAAAAGTGTCACAACTCAAACCTCGGCAACGACAAATAAGAAGTTTGGCTGGCCTACTGCTCCAGAAAAAAATGGCGGCATCCCCATCGCCACAAGAATCCAGAGTCAGCAGTATCGAATGGCATTGTTTCCTCGGCGTCTGGAACATAAAGTACAAACGGGCATAGCAAACCCTGTTTTTGAACCGTTGTTACATATCCATGTTTTTTCAAAAACAAAAGGTTCGTTATGTCCATTTGTACCTGGTTTATGCTCCAGACGGCGATAAAACCTGTTGTCTGAAACTTCCATAACTCTCAGTGCATGACATGGAAGCCGAAGCACTCATGGATAGAGCCTCACCTGTTTTAAAGAAGTCGGATCAGACATAATGAGAAATGAGGGAAATGGCAGTTGTCTTCCCATTCAGAGAAGAAGACATAGGAATCGTACATCTTAACAGTAAAAAGGACATCTGGGCCTATGTGTCAAGATCATTTCTGGTGCAACATTCTAAAAGTGATCTAATCAACAGGAACATTCTATTAGATTCCATGGCGGCTGGATCACTTTTAAAACTTTTTTCCCAATTACACCTTTACACAGAACCCCCATTGTGTTTATTTACGAAAAATGTTTACTGTTAGAACTTAAAAAAATCAGTAAGACTGTTGTCCTGTAAGAGGAAGGATTTGGAAGAGTAAATACATAAATCAATCAATAACTAACATTTATAACACCAATATTTTCCATATAACATAAGAATTTTTTTTTTTTTAACTCTTCTACACATGCCCCCATTAAACTGAATCCCATTCCTCTTTGAGAAAGGCTTGTGAACATTGGGGGGTCATTCTCTTCAACACCCTGCCATTTTGCTTCCTTGAGAAAGGAACTATAATATAGTATATAGCATTAAAACCGTTATACTATACTATTTGCACAATTAATACTGTCAGATTGTATTTTACCCCATGCAAAGCTTGTTGTGGAAGATCCTGGCCTTCCAAGTATTTAGATATTCAAATTCTTGTAGATTTTAATCTTGCTTCTTTTAATTTTTACAGCAGTTTCTATTGATTAAAATGCTGCAAAGTGTTTAAGCTAGACCTGTTTTACAAATTGGGAATATAAATTGCTTTTCAATATATGAAAGTGAGGGGGGGGGAGGGGGGATGAAAATCCCACCTCCAAAAACCAGAGAATGAGAACGCCTTCTTGAAATGAAAGAGTTAAAATGTAACAGCCACACCAAGGTGCAGGCACAACAGAGCTATCTGCCAAATCTCACTTACTAAACTATGTATCTCTCTCTGTAGAGACTGGGCCTTAATGGACCAAACTCATCTTTTTCTGCCAGGCCAGGAATAAACAGATGCTCCTGAATAAGAGCTATTGTCCAGGAGAGCTCTCTACCAGCAAGAGGGATGTCGCTTTTGCATGTAAGCTGCACACGTCTATGGATGTCTCAATATTGCTGTAGTTTGTCTTTCTTGGCTCGTGTTTGCTAGATAAGCATTGCAGAGGTAGCAGGAGAGCTGGATTTCTGTGTTGTGTTTTTTTCCTGCTTAGGATTATCTTCTTTCTCATTACTTCTCTCTCATTACCATTGTTGTTGTGGGGGGGGGGGGGGAGATATTAGATTAGTCAGTGTATTTGCCTCCTAGATTTCAGATGGGACAGATGTAGAGTTTGGCAGGACAGTGGGGTTTGGGACTGCTACTTGACCGAGACACCAGAGAATGAGTGCTGCGCAGTACAAGAAGTGCATGAAGTGCATGCGCAGCAGCTCTGACACTTGACCTCCCAAACTGCCCCCCCGTTGTCGTCTGGGGCAGAAGTTTGTAAGTATGAGTGTATTTTCATACTTTAGCTTTGTACGGACTTTTTTTTTAGCTTTGTATGGACTACATTATATTTATTTGATGCCCTAAGGACAATGCCGCATTAAACATATCTCCGCAGGTGACGCAAGCTAAGGGGCGGGGCATTATGTCCTTGTTTACATGTGAGCGTGTCTTATTGATTGCGGGAGGGCTGTGTTATTGGTCTGTTAGACCATCAGCATTACAGACCTATACTGAACTGGCCGAAAGCAGCTAAATACAAATCTATGTTACTTTACCCTACCTGCATCTCAGATTATTCATATTATATGTTCTGCACCCAGGATTACCTGCTCACTGTCACTCAATAATACTTTACAATCCTTTGCAAAAAAACTATCAAGCAAAAGGAAATCAACTTATACCAGAGATACGGTTTTAATTTGCTAAGGAACTAAGTTATGGTATAAACCAGCAGAGGACTGAGAGGGTAGTGGATGTATGGAATAGCCTTCCAGCAGAAGTGGTAGAGGTAAACACAGTGAAGGATTTTAAGCATGCATGGGATAGACACAAGGCTATCCAAGCTATAAGACCGGGAACGTGGGACTAATAAAAGTACTCCCAAAAAATTGGGCAGACTAGATGGACCGAATGGTTCTTATCTGCCGACACATTCTATGTTTCTATGTTTCTAGGACATATAGCTGAGGTTCCTATAGGGAATATTTTTAGTGCAATACTTCTGGGGAACTTTCTAATCACATCATCCTTTTTTGGCATGCAGAAAGGATAAGATCGCTCTAAACCTACCCCTTTAAAGGTATTTGTGTTGTGCTGGTCAGGGGATGATGGGTAATGGGCGAGGGGAGCAGTTGTTCTACCCCCGCGCAAACCTGACTGCTCTCTAACCTGGGTAGCATCACTTTTATTTTCTTTTGCCTGTATTTTAATCTGTATACCATCCCTGTCTCGTCCATTTGTGTCTAGCTATGGTGATTACAGTTGGGCGGATGAAGTTGCACCCACTATATTGTCGTCATCCCCCCAACGACCCCCACCCCTGCTCCTGGTCAAAGACAATATATAATGTAACCTGTGCATTCTGAGGGAATATCTACAACTCATATTTAAATGTCCTTTGGGAATTAGGCATGAGTCTTACTGTGCAAGCAAATTCCCCATTTGTTTTGCTTCTGGCAGTAAGTAGATGGATTGTAAACACCTGCTGGTACCTCTAGCACTGACAGTTGTGCTGTAAAGCTGTTTTTTTGGAGCAAACATAATCCACAGTTTTGGAATAAGTCGCTGGTTGTTACAGCAATATGCCTTGTATTTCCTTGGAGAATAGATTTGGGCTTGGTGACTTCCCTGCATGCTTACTGTAGAGCGAGCAGTAAGCATTCTCCTTTCCCATTGTATTCAATCTATTTTCACTGGGATAGCAGCTCACCTGGTATTATATTGCATGTTTATTCACATCGTATGAGCCTGGAAGATTGTGCCAAATGTTCGCGTAGAGGGACAGAGAAGAGTCTCTTTCAGGTGGTGGATTTAGGTTTTTTGCTGCTCTAGGCCTGACTAAAGTCATGCACCTCCAAACCGTCATAACCTTACATAACCTTTCCACCAGATCAAATTTCCTTACAATAGTGCTAACTTGCCCCCCACAGATTGCCAGATTGCCCCATATGTCTTTTACTGTACTGTTTACCCCCACATTCCTTTCCACTGCACCATAATGCTCCCTGGTGACCTACTGGGAGCAGCCCAGATGTCTGTACAGGAAGCTCTTAGACAGCGTTGCTGCACCTCTATATTTTGCCACCCCAGTGCTGTTGCCCCCTCTAGTTTGCCACCCTAGTTGCAAAGCAGAAATACATCCTTGTCTCATTCTCTTGAACACATCTTTGGGGCAGTTCCTCCTACAGAGTGCAAAAAAAAAAAAACAACATTGTACACAAATCTCACAAAGAAAAAAAAATCCAAAGAAATTTTAACTGAATAACATGAAACTAGGTTTTATATCCTTAGTGAACCTATTGCTTTAAGTTTTGCGCAATGTAAACCACTGACTACTGAGAAATGAACTGAAATCCACCCGAACAAAGCTCTCTCTGTATCAATAACTAATTACTCTCCGGTTCCAGCTCAGTAACATAGATTGATAGTTCCATTATCACATTTAATTAGAAATGCTTTTAATTTATCAGTAAGAAACACGTTTAATTGGTGAATAAACAGATGCTGCTGCTCTCACGCAGAAACCGCGATGAAAAGATGTAAAACAAAAATGAAAGGTAGTCGGAAATGAAACCGCTCATTTGGTTTAGGTTTTTATAGTGTTTTCACCACGCGGAAATTCCAGGGGTCGGAATCTCCATCTCCAGGGAATTTCCGAAAACGTAGAGAATGTGTCGATCTGTATGGCGAGTGCGTATAAAGATTTCAGAATTAGCGGTGCTGCAGGAATAAGATCCTCATTCGTTCTATTATTTAGTAATAATGCCATTGATTAGAGTACCCATTTATTAGAGGTTGAGGCAGTCATAGACATGCAAATGGTTTTAAAGGACCAAAAAATCAACTTATGTTTAATTGAAAGATTGCATCAAGCGTAGGCATTTTAATCAAAAATCCTTTAATGACAGATAATGAATATAGTATTTTTTTAAGTATTTCATCTGACCCAAGACATCTTGGGTCGGAGGAAAGACGATCTGACCCAAGATTCTAAACAAAATGTCTGCCCCTTGATAGAGCTATATGAACCAAAGGTGGCTCAATATGGAACTTTATTTGATAGAATTTGAATAAAGTATTTTATTGCACTGTATAGCTCATTGGGCTGACATCTTGGATCAGAGGAAAGACGATCTGACCCAAGATTCTAAACAAAATGTCCGCCCCTTGATAGAGCTACGTGGAGTAAGGAGGGCTCAATATGGAACTTTATTTGTACTATTCCATTAAAGCATATCTATTAATTAATTTCCATGCAGTAGTTCAATTAACAAAGAACTTGTAGTAGTGATGTATGTATTGCAAAAATCATCAGGTGCAATTTTTTTTTCAGCATTCTTTTTAAGGATATATTTATAAGGAATTATTTGCTTGTGCAAAGTTGTTTGCACAGAAAAAAGAAAATCTAACGCAGCAAAAAGAAATTATTTTGTAATTATTTTTTTTATTTTTTTTGCTGACTTTGGACTCTACAAATTATTCCATTATTTTCAAATTTAGCAATTAGAGGCATCGTTGACAAAACACTTATTTTACAGGAGCTGCATAGAAGGAACACAGACAGGAGGAAATTACCAGGCTGCCTCCTTTTTCTACTGGATATCCGGCCTACCCACCACTGCTTGTATCCCCTCATTCAGAATCTGTAAATAGATCCATTTTAGCAATAGCAAGATTACTTTTAATCTGTCCAAATTAATCAGTAATCAAGAGTTGTCTGTGGACTTTAATATATTTTATTGATGAGTTATTTATTTGGCTGCAAGGGTGATGAATACTTTGTTCCTTCTCTTTTTTCCCTAGGCCTTCCTTTTCACCAAATTCTACCTTGATGTTCGAACCTTACGAATGGATATCTTCTGGACATAGAACTAGCAACAAAGGAGGTCCATCGATAGGTGCTTAGCATTCCAAGACTGTCCAAAAAGCTATACCCTGTTTGATGACTGAAAAGAGAAAATCCAGGTAGCTCATGAGTAGGTGTAACAGAAACCCCCCAAAAACTATTGCGGGCAAGTCGCTACAATGGAAGATGTTTTCGGTTGTGCAATGGCATATGTTTCAAGTTGCATCAAAGTATGGAAGACAAATTGTGATATAGTAATAGAATAATGTAGAAATATTGAGAAAGCCAAAGAGGTGGAGATGCTTAACGAGCAAGAAAAAGGTCACTACCTTTATTAGCTGGATGAATAACAAATCAGCTATTTTAAATAGGGAATATTCTGGAAATCAATCAAATCCCCAGCTATTAATGATAACGAGTAATCTCTTTAGAGATGAAATTTACCGTTTTAACGCAGTATATTGTCCTCATCAAGAAGGATATCTAAGAAAGACCCAACAATAACAATGTAATATAGAATATTTAATCAAGTCTACTGAAGATATGCAAACCATTTTTTTTTTTTCACTTATTGTGACAACTGGTTGAAATCCATCGGTTGTCCCCATCTTTTAAAATTATTTAATATATATATGTTTATTAATGCCCAAGCGCTACATTAACAAAAAAAAAAATCTAATTGATTGTTTTTATCATCATCCATGGCCATAACTTTGATAATAATTAACTAGGAGAAAGAGTATTAAGATAATGAGAAAATGAGTTACGAGCAAAATTTACAGCTCTGGCCTAGTTTGATTGGAGAAGCGTATTACAAGAATGTCATTAGATAGTAATCAGTTCTGCTTTTATGGCTATATCAATACAACTTTAATTACTGGACCACTTAGTTGGGGTAAGGATGAAGAGGGACATGTGGTGGATTCCCTAATGACTTTGTTGAAATTTATACTAAAGCAATTCCCAGGGAAAAGAATTTAAGGGTAAAACAAACAAAAAAAAACTCATCACTTATTAAATTCCATTTTTCACCACATTGCGATAATGGGTGTTTGAAGCCATGAAAACGTATTTTATCATGGGATTATATGTAAGAAATCCAACCGGTTAAAACGTTTTAACATTTTAAATTGTGTAGCATATGAAGAATTACTGGTGACAAATTAGGAGCCTTGCTCCTAGCAAATATTTATTAAAATATCTCGGAGACCATAGATTTGATTATTTGAGTTTGTTCTAAAATGGTTTGGGATGGTTCTCCAATTCTGGCACTTCCTCCAAAACGACCTCTTCCACGATGACCAATTTAGGGGAAGATAACATAGTCCAGTTTGTGAATTATAATGGACGTTTTTGACATCAGCAGAATTTACAAATGAAGAAGGATCCCCGTTAAGTTTAGTTGGCCAAGATGACCCAAAACAGTCAAGAGCCAATGTCATAACTCTAGGCCAACAAGCTACAAAGACAGCTGGATCCAACTATCCTGCTAAGTACATACGTGTTTGAAAGTAGAATCGGTAAAAAAAAAAGCTTCTTGCACCAAAAGGAAAGGGGGGCATGTCTGTTGGCCCAAATAGTTTGTTAGCAATATTTCTATTGGTTCATAATGTTTGTAATCCAATGCCTTTTAATCCAAGCGTGCTAAAGCTCTTCCTTTGTTGACCCTAGATCAAGCAAGGCTGAATAAATATTTCCCCTCCCTTCTTATATTTTTTGTAGTTGCATCGAGTCCCTAGTCAGTGCTGCTCTTTCAACTGAAGACCTTCCTGCTGAGAAGAGTATCCTGCCAGCAGTCAATGGCGTCCTCAGGTTATAAACTCAGGGCTACCATCGGTATACCTCCCTGCTGAGGCTTGTCAAGTTGGTAGCTGGAGAATTGTCAAGTTGGTTAGCTGGCCTTTGTTGGAAATAAAGCGGTGGTCACTGCCCTATACCCAAAATTAAGTTGTATGATGTCTTTTATTTGGGTGGGGTATTGGTCCAGGTGGGAGGATACGGGTGTAAGGAGTCAAGACTATGAATCAGTTGATTAATACGTTCTAACTACCACCGAGCAAGGTCAATGTAATGCTTTATGTAATAAGAAAAAAAAAGTTTCATCAACTTTTATTGCCGGCTTTTGTTTTTGCTGACTTTGAAGGCGTTCTCCATCACTGGTTCTGGATTTTACATTAAGTGGATTAGTTTTTTTTTTTTAATCTGGCATTAGAAATGAGTGAGCCATATGGTATTACAATATGTTTGCATGCTAAATTACTACCTAACAGATATGCCTAGAGCTGGGAAGACTGAAATGCCTCTGGAATGGTAACGCCAGCAATTGAAAGCAATCTGATAACGGCCTGAAAAAAGGTCATCAAACTCAATTTACAAAATACAACTTAACTTGAGAGACAGGCCCCTGGTATCCCCTTGTATCAACAAAAACAAAAACAGGGGATTCAAAGTCATCGACACGATACTGTAATGGATAGGCCTTAATTAGATCCATTTAAGATAATAAAAGGGTTGATGGGTGACCAAGTATTCATATATCTCTATTATAATATTAATAATAATATTTGAAGTGTACTACCTAGTGGTATAAAGAATTGTAGAAATGTTTTAAGGACATTTTTGTTGTTTAATGTTAGTCTATTTATTTTTTTCAAGCTTGTTTTTATGTGGGGATTATTTAATCTCCCGTTCTCACTTTGGGGGGGGGGGGTGTCAATGCTGTACCCTGATTTAAAGTTTGGTGAATAAATGCTATCATCAGAGCAGCAGACTTACATCTGCCGTCTGCATTAATAATGTGTGCACTTACGCCTGGGAAAAAATAATCCACGGCAAATATAGCTGGGGAGACATCAAGTGTATTATGGCCTGATTCTTCCATGAGACACTGGGGTGGATAGTCTTTTTATTCAGCAGGGTGCCTCCAGTTTGTACAGATCCTTAGGAATGATGTTCTACTACCTAAATCCAGAGCAGGAGCCTCAGCATTAAAAACAGAATACAGGTCTATTCACTAAAAGGTGAGTTACGGGTGAGTCAAGGTGAGATGAACCGCACACAAGCTTGGTACCACCACAATGGGCAGTAAAAATAGGGAGATGAAATCTTCATCTCAGCTTACCTTTTAGAGAATAGACCCCATAGATGTTTTTTTTTGTTTTTTTTTTAACAACAAACACATGAAACTCTCCTCAGACTTGTGGACTCATGAGTGCAAGTCTTAACCAAAACACAGCGTTAGACAAATAATATGTACCAAAAACGATCCACAACTAAACCTGGAGGGATAACTACTACCTAAGAAAACATTAAAACACCTGACTGAAATTCTTTATGACATGTAATGAACGCATTAGAATGGTTCTAAATATTGTATCGCTCTAGATGGGTGCCAAATTGTTTTAATAAAAATCCTGCTCCTCTTGTCTATTTCAATCCCCCTCGATGTGTCTCTATTCTCTCTTTCTCTCCCTTCTTTTGTTAGATATGTTCATCTATTAAAGCCTTCCCTCTTAACGGAGAGAGATTTTATCTCCTCTGACCTTTGCTTTAGGGACCCTCTTTCCCCCAGTAGGCCGTGTTTTATCTCTTTCCCTAGACGGCGTGTCACGGTACAACCTGCCCCTCGGCAAAGATTTTGCCATTCTATTAAGGAACGCGGACAGAATCCTAATGGGCAAAGTACTGTACCGTGTTGCAATGCTGCAAGGCTTGGGTAATCTGCACAATATCCCACACAAAAAAAAAGGTGCTTAAAACACATTGTACTGGACCAGAAGCCTCACGGAGCTTAGCAAATTGTCTCATGTTATTTGAGAAATGTCCTCTGTCCCCTTGTTCGTGACTGCTTTGCATAATATCTAAAAGGAGAGCAATGCCCGCCTGGGGGTGGAGAAATTTATAAGAGTAAAAAAAAAAAAAATTAAAATAACTCTTGTGAAGAAATTATTGCTTCATATGCTGGACCCATGGCTTCATCCCCTGACTAATTCTGTCTTTTGAACATAGGGGACGTGTCAGGCTATGTAAAAGAGAAATTAGGTGAACGCTTCATTGGAGTCAAGCTGTCCGCCATGATTTTCTGGCCAAAGCCACTCATTACGCACATTTTAGCACACGTTAATCAAACACCAGGTGATTTGTCACAGTTGGAAGTGCAAAACGGCTGGAGGAAACTAGTTGGGGGCGTACTGCAGTCTGGACCCCTACGCAGTTTCAGGCTGTAAGTCCTTTCTGTGTTCATCGTGGTCAACACTGACCCCATTTATTTCTCTCCATTGTGAGTTGAGATAAACATTAAAAGGTACAACCCTAGCTTGTTTGTCCTACTAGGGCCGAATTGACCCTGCTTAATGCATAGTTCAATCTAAGATGATTCCTTAAAGCAGTAAAAACTCACCAGGTTCGTCCCTGCACAATTCATTTTTAAACATTGGTGAATAAATTGTTCATCTCACCTCAACTCACCATGTTTAGTGACCAGCTCCACTCACGCATTGCCCCATCACAATTTACTTTTCGGGCTGCACACTTTAGCCTTAAGATAGGTTCTCCGTGGTAATCTCCGTCACGGTCCATAGAACATCACGCAATTGTCTCTCACGAATTCTGTAAATGCCCATCGTGAACAATGTGCCCCTGATATATTTGCAGCCCACCGGCAGCCCACCACGCTCATGGGGAATTATCAGGGAGAGGATGCTCAACACAAGGGCCAGTCATGAGGAACCTGGGGCAAATCACTTGTGTCTGTATTGACCTTTCATCTCAGGTCTTCATCTAATAGTTTTACAAATAAGGATCGACCAGCACATGAAAAAAATCCCACCACAATTAAAATATCCATAACGCTTTTTTTTTGTCTTCTATCCCCCATATAATACCTTTTTGAACTATCTTAAAAAATTTCTTTTTTTTTTTTTTTTTTTTTTTTTTGCTGACCTTAAAGAGTGATTGAAAAGAGCATGACCCAGATATAAGAGAGTAAGAACCCAACCCACCGGGGTGGCACAGCTCGTAGAGTGCTCGCTTTTGCATATCTGTATTGCTCCGTTGAGTAAGAGATAGCTGTCACTGGCAGAAAGTTATGATTGAATTAATACAAGTCGCAAACATTCTGGGAGGCATAAACCTAAGCAGAATTCACTTCATCTATTTCAAAATACGCCATCAACAAAATATAGAAGGGGGAAGAAAAAAAATCTCATTTACTTTTAATCCGATTAAATGCTGCCTTGTCTATATTCAGCGTTACCCCAGAGACGGGATATTACATTCCTGTTCTGCTTAATCAGTGGCAATGCTATGTCTTCACTACTCATTTTAAATTCCAAGCGGGGAGGTGGATGTGCTCATTCAGATTAACCCCCAATTCTTATCAGACCCAGGAGATAACTTGGGATCATCTTAGCTTCTGGGACAACTTGGCAGTAATAATAAAATCTACGTCAAAACCCAAAAAAGATGACAAGTCAGGTACCTTTGGTTTCAGCTGCTGGACAAGGGTGTGGCCAGGGATTTAACCCTTTGCATTCCAGTGGAAATATTGATTGCCATATGTAATATCCCAGTAACAATTATTGATACTTTGGAGAGAGTTCAGAGAAGGGCTACTAAACTGGTTCATGGGTTGGAGGATAAAACTTACCAGGAAAGGTTAAAGCATCTTAACATGTATAGCTTGGAGGAAAGACGTAACAGGGGGGATATGATAGAAACATTTATATACATAAAGGGAATCAACACAGTAAGGAGGAGAGTATATTTAAAGGAAGAAAACCTACCACAACTAGAGGACATAGTCTTAAATTAGAGGGGCAACGATTTAAAAGTAATATCAGGAAGTATTACTTTACTGAGAGGGTAGTGGATGTATGGAATAGCCTTCCAGCAGAAGTGGTAGAGGTAAACACAGTCAAGGAGTTTAAGCATGCATGGGATAGGTATAAGGCTATCCTAGATATAAGATAAAGCCAGGGACTAATGAAAGTATTACTTTACTGAGAGGGTAGTGGGTGTATGGAATAGCCTTCCAGTAGAAGTGGTAGAGGTTAATACAGTAAAGGAGTTTAAGCATGCATGGGATAGGTATAATGCTATCCTAGATATAAGATAATGCCAGGGACTAATGAAAGTATAACTTTACTGAGGGGGTAGTGGATGCATGGAACAGTAGAAGTGGTAGAGGTTAATACAGAGAAGGGGTTTAAGCATGCATGGGAGAGGTATAAGGCTATCCTAGATATAAGATAAGGCCAGGGACTAATGAAAGTATTACATTACTGAGAGAGTAGTGGATGCATGGAATAGTCTTCCAGTCAAGGAGTTTAAGCATGCATGGGATAGGCACAAGGCTATCCTAGATATACGATGGGGAACTGGGGACTAATAAAAGTACTGGGCAGACTAGATGGCCGAATGGTTCTTATCTTTTATTAGCGTTTGTGGATTTTGTAAAAAGATTTTTTTAGTTGTATTTGAGTATTTCTTTATAGTAAATTATGTGATGAAAATAATAGTATCTTAAGAAAGTGCTTGTTTTGGTAATAAAAACAATATAGAATATGTGTGGCTACATTAAATGAGAAAGAGGAAACTTACAGCTAAACACAAACACTGCAAAAGTGTAAAAAAATAATAATCCTGTGTTCTTAAGGGGTTAAGAGAAGTATATGTTTTAAAAATGTTTGTGGTGTCGGCTGTATATGACATTACTTTGTGGCATTATACGCAAATGACACCATGTTTTAGTGGTAATTTCCTATTAATGACCAGTTCCCATTGATTTACAGGGACTCTCCCACTAAAAATGTAAAAGAGTTTTTTTTATTTTGCAATGTTGAATTCAGATCTGTTATTTCTTTTTGTTATGTGAGTTTATTTTATGAAATATTTAACTAAACAAGTGTGACCAGGTGCATCCATTTTCTAAAATATTTTGTTTTTGGATGCCACCCCCCAGTGACTTTACAGCACTAGGATCTCACTTTGGGGCTGGGGACACAGAATGCAGTCTATAAGTCAGAATTCTGACCATGGACTTGCATTGAATGGGAGGGTAATGTAACTATTACATCACAAGTGGCGGAGTTATGATCCTGTTTGATCAGGTCAGTCTCCTCTCTTTGTGTTGGATGGCAGGTAAAAAAAAAGTTGTACACATCCACCTAGCCCTGCCCACTATGATACACAGGAGCCAGTAAGAGAGCAGGGGTGTATCTTATGACATCATCATGCAGGCTCTGGCCACAGTTCTAAAGCGGGACTGGCTGGAAGATTTTGAAGAATGTTGCATCATGGGTAAAATTCACAAAATGGATGCTGGAGATAGACACCTAATTTTATGTTTACTTTTGTATGCAAATAATTCAAGCATAGAAAAAAAAAACTGTGGCATATGTCTTATATATGTGTTAGTTTTAGATGCACAGGTAATCTAGTTACATCGCATGTAAGTTATAGTGTCCCTTTAAAAGGGTAGGTTCTGATAAAGGTCACTTTTAAGCCATGAAAGGATGGAAATGAAACAGTCTTACTGGGATACTAGTTGTCTTGTGATTAGAGAGTAAAATCCATGTTATTTTTCAGCTGTGAATGCAAACATTTTTCCCAATAGCAATTACCGTCCCACAAATTCTCCGCAAGTTGCACCTCTGCCGGTGTGACATGTTGACTTTCACCCAGTGTCCTTTCCATCAAAGTGACACTATTTAGATGAGCCTCCGAGAGTGATATATGTGCTGGAATCCAAAACTGCAAATTGTTTTGCCCTGCTAACAACCTACAGTCTGAATCTCTAGCTAACAATCAGTTCTGTCTGCAGTTTGCTGAAACGCTGGTGCAAATTGCATGGGGTCCACTTTCTGCAAGGATGGGCATTTTTTAGAAATGGAACAGAGCACATTAGGGTAAGTGGAGTATCGGGTGCTGATGCAGCATCGAGGAGATGGTAGAAATATGACCTTTGTTTTTTTTGTTTTTTATTAAACATCATTTATTTTTGATCTAAGACATATCCAGGTTTTTGTAGCTTCTCTTTCTTGTCTTCCTCTTCCATCGACGCCCTACAAGCAGCAGCATTAGCTTGGGAGCTTATGGTTTGGTATAGCCCAGCGATAACAGGGTGCCACCTCTAAGGCCGCTAAGACGGCACTTAGTATCTGACTGCATTGCCACAGTCATAATATATGAAAGAAAAGGAAGCATAGTGAACACTGCGTTGGCATCACAGGGAGAAAGAGAAAATAAAAATGGATAGCATCTGCAATGGAAATGGTATAGGGAGAGTGTCACGGTTCCACCCTGCGTTATAGGCTCCTGTATGAAATATACAGGTTTTTTTCCCTGTTCCACTTCCAGCCTGTAGTGTGTGGACTCTTGCGCCACACTGATGGAGTTAGCTGGACCTCATTTTCCTGAATGCAGTGGAGCCCTGCCCCATGGTTTCTGAAAATGGGGTCTTTGCATGGTTGAAGTGTTGTAGCCTTAGTGTTTGGTACACTATCTGGCTCCCTTATTTGCTGTCAGCTGCTTCTTCCTATCCAGACACCCGGCACCCTTAACTTGTGGACCCAGCCACCTGGGTGAAGGGTTCTTAAGTGTCTCCCATCATCTATGTCCAGCTGCAACATTGCTATCAGCCCAGATCAGTCTGTGCTTCAAGCTTACGGTATGTCCTGTCTGAAGAGCTTCTAGCTACTGCCATACCTGAGGGCTTAAAGCCTCTGCCCTGTCTGAGGGCTTCTAACCACTGCCATACCTGAGGACTTACAGCCTCTGCCCTGTCTGAGGGCTTACAGCCTCTGCCCTGTCTGAGGGCTTACACCTCTGCCCTGTATGAGGGCTTACAGCCTCTGCCCTGTCTGAGGATTTACAGCCTCTGCCCTGTCTGAGGACTTACAGCCTCTGCCCTGTCTGAGGATTTACAGCCTCTGCCCTGTCTGAGGACTTACAGCCTCTGCCCTGTCTGAGGGCTTACACCTCTGCCCTGTATGAGGGCTTACAGCCTCTGCCCTGTCTGAGGACTTACAGCCTCTGCCCTGTCTGAGGGCTTACACCTCTGCCCTGTATGAGGACTTACAGCCTCTGCCCTGTCTGAGGACTTACAGCCTCTGCCCTGTATGAGGGCTTACAGCCTCTGGCCCTTCTGAGGACTTACAGCCTCTGGCCCTTCTGAGGACTTACAGCCTCTGCCCTGTCTGAGGACTTACAGCCTCTGGCCTGTCTGAGGACTTACAGCCTCTGCCCTGTCTGAGGACTTACAGCCTCTGCCCTGTCTGAGGACTTACAGCCTCTGCCCTGTATGAGGACTTACAGCCTCTGCCCTGTATGAGGACTTACAGCCTCTGCCCTGTATGAGGACTTACAGCCTCTGCCCTGTCTGAGGACTTACAGCCTCTGCCCTGTCTGAGGACTTACAGCCTCTGCCCTGTATGAGGGCTTACAGCCTCTGCCCTGTATGAGGGCTTACAGCCTCTGCCCTGTCTGAGGACTTATAGCCTCTGCCCTGTCTGAGGACTTACAGCCTCTGCCCTGTATGAGGGCTTATAGCCTCTGCCCTGTCTGAGGACTTCTAACCACTGCCATACCTGAGGACTTACAGCCTCTGCCCTGTCTGAGGACTTACAGCCTCTGGCCTGTCTGAGGACTTACAGCCTCTGCCCTGTCTGAGGACTTACAGCCTCTGCCCTGTCTGAGGGCTTACAGCCTCTGCCCTGTCTGAGGGCTTACAGCCTCTGCCTGTCTGAGGACTTACAGCCTCTGGCCTGTCTGAGGACTTACAGCCTCTGGCCTGTCTGAGGACTTATAGCCTCTGCCCTGTATGAGGGCTTACAGCCTCTGCCCTGTCTGAGGGCTTACAGCCTCTGCCTGTCTGAGGACTTACAGCCTCTGCCCTGTATGAGGGCTTATAGCCTCTGCCCTGTCTGAGGACTTCTAACCACTGCCATACCTGAGGACTTACAGCCTCTGCCCTGTCTGAGGACTTACAGCCTCTGGCCTGTCTGAGGACTTATAGCCTCTGCCCTGTATGAGGGCTTACAGCCTCTGCCCTGTATGAGGGCTTATAGCATCTGCCCTGTCTGAGGGCTTACAGCCTCTGCCCTGTATGAGGGCTTACAGCCTCTGCCCTGTCTGAGGATTTACAGCCTCTGGCCCTTCTGAGGACTTACAGCCTCTGCCCTGTATGAGGACTTACAGCCTCTGCCCTGTATGAGGACTTACAGCCTCTGCCCTGTCTGAGGACTTACAGCCTCTGCCCTGTATGAGGACTTACAGCCTCTGCCCTGTATGAGGACTTACAGCCTCTGCCCTGTATGAGGGCTTATAGCCTCTGCCCTGTCTGAGGGCTTACAGCCTCTGCCCTGTCTGAGCGCAATTTCAGTTTGTGCTTCTAGACATGACCAATATGATGCTGGCTTTATCATGCCTGTGACATGTGTGCCATTGACAGGCGTCCAATCTCAGTATATGAATTGACTACCTTTTTCCTACCATTGATCCAATATTACCTGGTTATTCCTATTACTTCATATCAGCTCCGGCTCATTTATATCGACTTTGTTTGATCTCTTCTTCGTCCCGACTTCAGTTTACTGTTTAGCGACTGGCTTTGGATTCTTCTTCTCTACCTTTTTGCCTTCGTACCTAAGATGCCAGCAATACTCAGCATGGGACTCAGTTTGCTAGACTCTTTTATTTTCGGTTTACCCAAGAGATGTCTGCTCCATGAAAAAATCTATCTCTCTCGCTGATATTCTGACTGCATAATGTCATCATTCATTTTAGAGGTTAAGATATAGCCTAGCATGTCTGTGCTCATAATGTAACTTATTTCACTGAAAAAAAAACAGGCAGTGCTATAATCTTATACGGCTCCTTGAATGTTGAATAACCTTCCAAAAAAAACACAATTTCTCACTGGTGCCATGTTAATATGATAATATGTGACCACGGTGGTATATGTGTATAATGTTCGACATTATTATGTTCTGCCTGTATCGATTTGTATTTCATGTTTCGTACAGTAAAATAACATGGTGTAAAGTGTAATATTGTAGGGAACAGAAGAGCAATCCCAATGTTTTCTTCTAGCTAAAACACTTTCTAAATAAATAAACAGATCAATTGTTACAGATCGGGACAGACACTGGATTCTATTGAATAAGAAAAAAGAGCACACAATTATAACTTCTGTATCGGTATTTAAATAATGTAACAGCACTGAATAATAAATGTGTACCAAAATTAAAAAAAATCTAATGCTATAGAAACATAGAATGTGTCACCGGCAGATAAGAACCCTTCACTGTATTAACCTCTACCACTTCTACTGGAAGACTATTGCATACATCCACTACCCTCTCAGTAAAGTAATGCTTTCATTAGTCCCTGGTCTTATCTTATATCTAGGATAGCCTTATACCTATCCCATGCATGCTTAAACCCCTTCACTGTATTAACCTCTGCCACTTCTACTGGAAGACTATTCCATAAATCCACTACCCTCTCAGTAATGTAATACTTTCATTAGTCCCTGGCCTTATCTTATATCTAGGATAGCCTTATACCTATCCCATGCATGCTTAAACTCCTTCTCTGTATTAACCTCTACCACTTCTACTGGAAGACTATTCCATGCATCCACTACCCTCTCAGTAAAGTAATACATTCATTAGTTCCTGGCCTTATCTTATATCTAGGATAGCCTTATACCTATCCCATGCATGCTTAAACTCCTTCACTGTATTAACCTCTATCACTTCTACTGGAAGACTATTCCATGCATCCACTACCCTCTCAGTAAATTAATACTTTCATTAGTCCCTGGCCTTATCTTATATCTAGGATAGTCTTATACCTATCCCATGCATGCTTAAACTCCTTCACTGTATTAGTCTCTACCACTTCTACTCGAAGACTATTCCATACATCCACTACCCTCTCAGTAAAGTAATACTTTCATTAGTCCCTGGCCTTATCTTATATCTAGGATAGCCTTGTGCCTATCCCACGCATGCTTAAACTCCTTCACTGTATTAACCTCTACCACTTCTACTGGAAGACTATTCCATGCATCCACTACCCTCTCAGTAAAGTACAACGTCCTGATATTACGTTTAAACCTTTGCACCTCTAATTTAAAACTGTTTCCTGGTCGTCACAATCACACAGTGACACAGCTCTGATATTATACTGTTTGCGGTCACAGATTAATTGATCAGAAAACCCATCAGTCTGCAAGATTATAGCAAAGAAAGAGTACACTCTTGTTCCTATAACTCAGCCTTATTACTGATCATACTGATACTGGCAATCATCACCAATCACACTGATCAATAATAAATGCAAAAAAATACAATACTTTGATCTTGTGTCAGTTGGGTCTATTCACTAAAAGGTGAGTTGTAGGTGAGTTGAGGGGCGATGAACATTTAACCCTTTTGCGACCGTATGAAAAGTTAACTCGTCATGCAGTCTAGCTGGCGGTGCTCTCCGTGTGCACCTCCAGCCAGTCTACAACAGGTCCAGGACTCTGTCTCCCACCTGAGGCCAAGCTCCTGGACCTGATCCGCGGGTTTCTGGCCATGTGATCGCGGTGATCGCTCGATAACATGCAAATTAGATGGCTAAGTCAATATTTTCACACAATGCCTCTAATTTACCCCCTGTGCTTCCCATACTTATAGTGACAGAGAGTGACCTGTAAGTAAAAAAAAAAATGAATAAAACGTTTCCTGTGGGGGAGGGGGGGTTAACCCTTTCCTTGCTGATCAGTTTCTTTCTTACTTTATGGCCCTCATTTTTTTTTTTTCACAAACTTTTTTATTTTTGCATTTTTAAAGTTTTTTTTTAATAAATACATTTTATTGTAATATATTAATTTAATTACAGTCAACCCCTACATGCCCGTTCTGTGATTCTTATGGCTCTGACATCGAACTTTTGTTGGGGGGGGGGGGTTTGGGAACCTATATTTTTATTTTTTATTAGTTAGTTAATTAGTTGGGGGTTAGTGCTGTAGTAGTTATGTAGATTATTATTGGGAAAATAATGGGGGAAAACATTTTTCCCCAACATTTTCTCCTTTTATGTGTAACACATATATGTGCTAAACTGTCCTTTAAAAAACAACGTATAACTAGTATGGGGGTGTTAAATGACAGAGAGGAAAATTACGTTTCAACGAAGGCATATTCAAAATTGAAAAACCACTCTGGTCATTGGCCCAGAAAATCTCTGGTCCTTAAGGGGTTAATCTCCCCCAGTATAGCTATACATTGTGCAGGGGACAAACATGGTGTGTGTGTTTTTTTTAATGGGGGAAACTCACCAGAAACTCACCCTTTAGTTAATAGCCCCAAAAGAAGGAGAGAGAGAGGAGAGTTATATACCGTGCCCCAGAAAGAAATAAAAACACCCCCATTACATTTTATCCAGTACACCGAGGGTTAAGCCTCAGTTTATTTTAAAGATCTAAATAATGGGGAAAAAAATGTTTTGTTAAATATACGACCATTCAAAATGTGTTGGGGTCAGTTAGGAGTTTTATTTGTTTTTCCAAGAACATGTACATCAGAGGATTTTGAAAATGAATCAGAAATACAGTAGACTTTTCAAAGGATGAACTTGGATTATCTAACACAACGTATCATAGGAACACAGGAGTGGTGCTGGTAATCAGCCTCTGCCGCCCATGTAGAGAGTCCATTACAAATCGGTTGTTTCCAGCTACAATAGTCACTTCCAACATTAAGAGTTTGCACTCTGTAGGGTCTACTCAATAAGGAGAGACTTGCGGGGAATTGAGACTGGGATTTCAAACTCAAGGCCAAAGTAGTTGAGTTGGAAAAATTCTCTACTGCAGCGGAACGGGCGAATGTTTCCAACTCAGCTACTTTGGCCTTGAAATTTGTCATTCCTGTCTCAGTTCCCTGCAAGTCTCTCTTTATTGAGTAGACCCTTGTATTCCTGATCCATTTGGTGTTATTTTCATGGACAAACATTATTTTTCTTTTAAAAACAAGGACATTTCTAAGGGACCCCGACCTTTTGAATGGTGGTCTTTGTGTAGATAAAATGAATCATATTGATCACAAAGGGGTAAAATGATGCCTTTTGGGGTAAGGAAACTCGACAATAACAATGCATGGGAAATATCGACACAAGTCATAAATAAACGACCAGATCCCACCTATAATTTAATATGTAAAACAGTATGACAAATGGTTTTCATTACCATCTTCAATAGGATTTACAGCTAATCAATAATCAATTACAAGATTGTGACACCCATCTGCTACTTGCCCTAATTCCTTATCTGGAAAAGTCTCCCATGTGATATGTGAAAGTATCACACCATGCGCTACTTAGAGTATATTAAATGACAACATACCCCAGAACTCCTGTATGTTATATGTGGTGAGAAATTCACTGTCATCTATGTTGTGCATGCTTCAGATCATGTGATTTAGTAATTGTAAACCCCCCCCTCCCCAACTGCCCCTCTTTATACAGAACAGCCCCAGTTTGAGGGTGTGTCCCACCGAGCTCTACCTCTGTTCCGATTTTATCCTTTGTTTAAAAATATTGCTTTTTATTTTTCTTCCCAGACTCCATTAAAATGATCTGATTGGGAGGATCAACTGAAGCTGCAAAGTTCTAAATTAAACATACTTAGAAGCCATTCACTTAGTTCTATTATTACTGCACTTTCATATGAGTGTAGGGGAAAACCTATGGGCTTACTGCCCCACAGGCCTGGGATGGGTCAAATCGCTCTTTCCAGCCTCTGCCCGCAGTTCGTATAACCTCTGCAGGAAACTCAAGCCGCCACAGTGAGATATCCCTGGGGAAGTTACCTATGCTGGCATTCAGATAATGAATGAATTGCACTAGTTAACATTACACTGATAATCCCCCACTGACCTTGCTAGTGATTTTCTGTCTGTTTGCTTAACAAGGTTCCCAGTATCAATTTTATCTCAGGAGTATCGAGAGACACTTACCGAATCATAGAAATAAAGTAGAAAACAATTTAAAGGGACAGTCCCACCTACAGTGTCCCAAAATATATATTTTAGACAAGTGCAAAATTCATGCGAAGCATGGAAAAATATTAGATCTCTTAAAACCTGCCAATAAAGTATTTTAGTTGTTATAGCAACTGATGCCTTTGATATTTTTTTTTTTTTCACAGACAAACAAACCATGCTCGAGCATGTAAAATCTAAGATTTTTCAAAGTACAAAAAAAGTCTTGAGATAATTTAATGATACAGCTGCCTATATTTTAACAAGAAACTCGCCAGGTATTTCCCTGCACAATGTGTAGCTGAATTGGTGAGAGGAAATTGACATCTCCCCTCAACTCACCTTATATTGAATAGCTCCCAGAGAGAAGACAATATTGTCTGAATTCTGAGGTGATCGGCGGATACCGGGTAACAAAAAAAACAATGGGTTTCATGGTGAAAATGTTGATTTGGAGCGGTTGGTTCGCACTCAATGGCTCTGAGTTAACAGTTGACTCTGAGACTATTCAGGCATATTGAGTAGCTGGATTTCGGAGATTTCTGAAGTTAACTTGCCCAACCCATGTCTATTTCTGGCCAACTTGATCTATGTTGAGTCAACCCTAGAGAAAAGAAACAAGGTCAGGGATGGCAAACCTTTATGAACTTGAAAGCTCAGTCTTCTTCAGAATGCCAAGATCTTTTTTTATTTTTTATTTATTTTTTCCGTCAGATTCTTGCTTGCCCTGTTACTGCTGTAATACCACTCCTGTCTTAGACATTGTAGCGACCTGTTCATTTTTTCCAGTAGTCTGTCTTTTATTTTTTTGTTGGATCTCAGCTATTTGTTTATTTAAATCCGTGTCTGGGTTTAGTTTATTAAGGGCTTTAATCTGGGCTAGCTTCACATAGAGGTCTGCCAATTCAAGACCTTTTCCCCTTTTTATTTTTGTTCCTTGTTTTATAAGATTTCCGCACATTGTGCATTTCATTGTACACCAAAGAGTAGAGTCCTGAACCAGCCCGTTATCATTTTAACTTTATCAATTTAACTTTATTATCAAGGTATCGCAGATTTTGATTGCATTTGTAATATAAAATATATCATGTCTGTAGTATACAATATACCGCAATGTACTGAGTCCACTTTAAATTTGTATTGCCTGAACTATTTTTGTAAGATGAAGAAATGATATAACCAATAAAAAAGTTTAACAAAAAAACAAAAAAAAAAGAATGCCAAGATGAAGCTCTCACAGATCCCTTTCATTTCAGTTCATTTTCAATATCAGCCACCCTACTCATTCTTGCTCTTTTTCCTTTCCTATCATTTCACTTACTCCAGTGACTTCAAGGAAAACCTTTGCACTAAAATGCCTAATATCCTCAAAACTCGGAGATCTCATAGGGTCACTTGTGCCGTAGGTTGGCTATCAATGGCCTAAGTGGAACTGCCCCTTTAAAAAACATGCGTGCTACATTCTAAAAATCCCAGGAATTTACATTTTTCCTCTATTCTTTGGATCCAATTTTAATTTTAAAAAAAAGTTTACATTTTATTCTACTATTATTTCTTTTTTTAGAAAACAGCCAAGCTTTCAAATAGCATGTACTATATTTAAAAAAAAAAAAAAAAACAATAATTCCAAGGACGTTTTTCAAAAAAAAGTAAACGTTATAAGAATAACCTCTATAAAACAAGAATACTTATTAAAATTTAAAAAGCTCTTTAGATGTTTTGGCGAGGTAAGCTCATTCTCGCCGCTTGCAATTTTTCAAGTTCTTATCGAGGTCGCTGACTGAGGCAAAGCCTCCTGGGTCACTTCCACATACCTCGGTGGGCTACTTTTGTGTTATCAGATGTAATTTGACTTAAAGGTCTTCCCCACTGTATAAATGGCACCTTAATTCTTACCAAGCCCATCTATTGTGTAACATTGTCAGTACAGTTTAAATGTTACCCACCATCTGTCTCTGTCAGCCTCTGATGGATTCAAGTTACTTTTTCTGGGACATGCATTTTTTATTATGTGACAAATAAAAAGATGGTTTGAGAAAGCTGCATTAAGCCGTCAAACTGAATGCACTCTGACATGTACCTGGGTTCGTCTTCTGATACCTGCGCAAAACTGGCGGTTTTGAAGAAGGGCTGGCAAAGATGGTGGTCCGGCATCTCATTAAATATTATGATTCTGCCTAGAGACTGAAGAACATTCTACCGAGCATCCGCTCCTCACGCGTAATAGTTATTTTTGTCCCTACATTCAAAAGGTATTCGATGCTCAAGTTTGTAATTCAAACAAATCGCGATGAAAATTTGTCTTGCGAAAAAGTGTTAGGGTCTAGTGACAATTGGAGGCTTTCAAAAATGATCTCGTCGAGGTCGGAAAAATAGAGGGTACGATTTAAGAAGATCCACGGCACATACTCTGTCCAGTATCGTAGCCTATAGAAAAAGATCGAAAAAAAGGCCTTTATCATTTATTTTCCCTCTGTGGTTGTCTACACGGTAAATACAATACTAGTCTTTTTATGGCTACAAACATGGGAGGATGTTAAAACTATTTCTAAATGCATTGACGCCATTGACATAACAAGATACTTTGTGCATTGGTAACGCTCGACAGCAGAACTGAGAAGGTCACGTGTCAAGGACAATTCAGTAGTACAATTTGTATTTTATTAAAAGTACCCAAGAATAATTGGAAAATTGAAAAGTTTTATAACTAGCAAGCTTGACCTCCAACAATTTGCACTTTCCACTTTTTACCAGATAATTTGTTTTGTTTTTTGTTTGTTTTTTTGTTTGATTGTTTGTTTGTTTGTTTACACAAGTCAAGCCAGTGGCTTTCAGTCTGAAGCCCAAGTTACAGTAGTTAAAATTCAAGAGTGTGTATGCAAGGACATATCAGGTGATTTCATGCTGAAACTGCCTAACAACGAGCCTTTGGTATCTGTGGGTGTTATAAAGGCAATAGGTTGCTATTTTGAGGAAGTCCAAATCATACCAGACAGTATTTCAAATGGCCAAAGAGGGATAGTTTTGTTTTTAAGGGTAGTGGATGAAAGTGTGGCTATGGCATCACCAGGAAGTGTAACATCATCAATTGATAGCTATTTATGCCATCTGGAAAGTCACATATAATAAGAATAAAGAATTGCATTGCAAAACCTAAAGTGTAAACATATTTGCTATAATGTAAACTTAGTTTATTGCTGACAATCTCTGCGATACACTCATACACCCCAAACCTTTTGAAACCAAAGTAGGAAAGAGGGACAGAAGGATTTGGCTTAAAAAAGACACTTTGTTGTTGAACATTTATTTTAATTACTTTGGTAGCTATCCATCCCAAGTGAGTCTCAGGTGACTTAACACTTTGCAGTGACACAGCTGCTCACTTCAGCTAGCTGCAACTCAGTTGCTCCTCACTTTTTAGTAAATAACCGTGTTTTCCCAATACTTGGGAGATCAGCAGAAATTTAACAGAGAAGAGAAGAAGAGACTGATATGGCAGCTTGGTCAAGTCAGCTGCCGAGCTGGACTTGTTATATGCATTTCAGCAAATAATTCTCTGCTTTTTAAGCTTCAAACCTCGCTTCTGGCTGGTGCTGTAGCAGAAGGTGTTTAATGACCCAGAGACCAGCAGCATCTCCAGCTTAAGGCAGAAAAACCTTTTCAAACTCTATGCAGATGCTGTCAAATCACCGAGTTATTTATCACTTGAAAATCTGCTGAGCTGGGAGTTCGAAGTCATGAGATAGAAACTGAAAAAAAAAGAAATCTAAAAAGCACTTAAGTATGAACCTTCGTCTTCTCTTTGTATCGATCGGCTAAGCTTGTAGATACTTATTTACTTGTAATAATGATAGTTTGTTTGAAAATAGAATATTTGCCTTGCAAACCAAAAATCAACAATTCTTAAAAGGTCCTTGAAAGGGCTCCAGGAATTCTCGACCACCATCCCTACACCGCAAGGGACATCAAATTTTATTTGTCTTTTTTCAAGTTTGAGATGAAGGTTAGGCCGATGAGAAGAAAGGACATTGAGGTGTGATGAGGTGGTGGAGATTGAGGGGTTGAGGGGGAAGGCTTGGAAAGTCAGGTGGCCCAAGTTGGGAGTTGGTAGAAGTGAAGAGGGACATGTCGGAAGGTTGAGATAACCTTGTTTTTCAGACATAAAAAAAAGTCTGAAAAACCACAGGTGTCATGTTTTTCATTTTTTTGGGCACCCTAAGAGGAGATGAACTTTGAGTGTTTTGAGGCAAAATCCAGTGAATACCACTCCTCTGCTTGGGTCTTCCCACTGTCTTCTAATACTTGTTGAGGTTGAGTTGGGAGGTTGACATAACCAAGGGGAGTCAAGGTCGAGTTGGAGTCAAGTTAATTTTCAAAGGCACATAGAACTCGCCCTCCTAGCAAGCCCTCCTTGTTTTTTAAAACTCAAATTTTAGTGAAAAGACCCAACTCTTTACATATTAGATCGCTGACAATCATTATTAATGGGAAACTGTGCAGATAGTGCAGCTTTAAAATGTCTGTTCTTTTATAGATCTCAATGCCCAACAATATCAATACCTCATAAGATCAAATACTTGAAGCTTTAATACAGAGTATTAATTCTCTGATCCTTACATAAGCCAGCAGCCCACCAGGGAAACAGTAGTAATTACTAATTTAGAAAAAAAAATGCCATAGATACTTCTTAAGATTGGGATCTGCCAGGATCTCTGTAGACCATACAATATATATATATATATATATATATATTTTTTTTTTTTTTTTTTTTAAGTCTGCTTTGCTCTGCTGGAAACTGATAAAGTGGAATTTAACAGTTAAAGGGGTCTTTGCATTTATACCTCAATATTGGGATCACTTTTTAGTCCATCATGGTGAATTGTAGTACCACGGTACAGTTAACACTGGAATAAAATGGTGGAGATTTGTGAAAAGCCATGTTAAATATAGAGCTTATTTTATATATTGGAAGGGTACATAGATATATTCTCTAATAACCAAGTACCGCTGGGGGAATCCTACTTAATACCAGAATTAATAGCATTCATTTTATTAACCTCAGAAGGCTGTAAGATTGAGTTGATCTACCCAGGTATTGAATCTGCAACCTGGGGGTTTGAACAGGTCCTACAGAGAAGGCCAACCATGTTACCAGCCATTATATTCTTGGTGGGAATTGTATTTCTATTTTTACATATTTTTACATAATTAAAGACACAGCGTCTCTTTTATGCATTATCTCTGCTCACTGAGGCCCTGTGCACATGGGGCTAAGACACAGGTACAGTTCCACATGCTCAGAGCAGCTCTGTATCGATTGGTCGGAGCCAAATCAAACATCAGCAATAATGAGGCCAGTGAATGCTTTCGTGTAAAGACATTAGCCATTTAATATTGACGAGTGTATTTTATTCATTAACCACAATCAGCCGCTGAAAATTGCTTTTTTTTTTAAATATATGCAACACTCGATAAGAGGCGCTCGGCTCTTAAGCGCCAAACGGGGGAGGTGTTAACCCCTTGGCATCAGAGACGTGATCTAGGATGGTAAACAGCCATCAAGGGATGGTGGTGATGAATTCTGATTCTAAATCACCTATGCACATTAAATGGCAATACGAGCACATTAAAAGGGTAATATAGCCCTGGTAAACACAAACAGGTATAAATAACCTCCCTCCCCAAATTTTGTTTTATTAACACAGGACACATTATAATTAAGCGAGGGGGGGAAACGACGCACCCTGTCACCCCCTGACACCCCCACACATTGCACACCTACGACATGCCCCATCACCCACATTGCATACACATTAAATGCCCCATCAACAGCCATTACATGCCACCATCGCCCTCATTACATACCCCCACCACGTCCATTACATGCCCCCATTAACCTGATTAATTGGAAGGAGCTAAAGCTTGCTGAATGGTGGGGGAGGGAGTGAACATGTTTGAAGCACCAGAAATGTGTTTTTAACTCCCTCTGGCAAAGTGCCGCCCCTGGCACAGTGCCACCCTAGGCGAGTGCCTAGTTTGCCTTGTGGAAGATAAACTACTGTTGCCAACATCAGCCATGGTTCCAGGGACATGCATTGTCCACATGCAGCAGACCCAGCATGCAAAATGCTGGTCCAATCAGATCTCCACCCTGATTGATTAATTCATTGTGTTAGCGTTGCCACCCGCCCGGCTGCACTTTACATGAATTGGATTGTGTGTGTGTATATACATCCTACATACTGCCCGGCTGCACTTTACATGAATTGGATTGTGTGTGTGTATATACATCCTACATACTGCCGGGCTGCACTTTACATGAATTGGATTGTGTGTCTGTGTGTATATACATCCTACATACTGCCGGGCTGCACTTTACATGAATTGGATTGTGTCTGTGTGTATATATATCCTACATACTGCCGGGCTGCACTTTACATGAATTGGATTGTGTGTGTGTGTGTATACATCCTACATACTGCTGGGCTGCACTTTACATGAATTGGATTGTGTGTGTGTGTATATACATCCTACATACTGCCGGGCTGCACTTTACATGAATTGGATTGTGTCTGTGTGTATATACATCCTACATACTGCCGGGCTGCACTTTACATGAATTGGATTGTGTGTGTGTGTATATACATCCTACATACTGCCGGACTGCACTTTACATGAATTGGATTGTGTGTGTGTGTGTATACATCCTACATACTGCCGGGCTGCACTTTACATGAATTGGATTGTGTGTGTGTGTATATACATCCTACATACTGCCGGGCTGCACTTTGCATGAATTGGATTGTGTGTGTGTATATACATCCTACATACTGCTGGGCTGCACTTTACATGAATTAGATTGTGTGTGTGTGTATATACATCCTACATACTGCCGGGCTGCACTTTACATGAATTGGATTGTGTGTGTGTGTATATACATCCTACATACTGCTGGGCTGCACTTTACATGAATTAGATTGTGTGTGTGTGTATATACATCCTACATACTGCCGGGCTGCACTTTACATGAATTGGATTGTGTGTGTGTGTGTATATACATCCTACATACTGCTGGGCTGCACTTTACATGAATTGGATTGTGTGTGTGTGTGTGTATATACATCCTACATACTGCCGGGCTGCACTTTACATGAATTGGATTGTGTGTGTGTGTATATACATCCTACATACTGCCGGGCTGCACATTACATGAAGTGGATTGTGTGTGTGTGTGTATATACATCCTACATACTGCCAGGCTGCACTTTACATGAATTGGATTGTGTGAGTGTGTATATACATCCTACATACTGCCGGGCTGCACTTTACATAAATTGGATTGTGTCTGTGTGTGTGTATACATCCTACATACTGCCGGGCTGCACTTTACATGAATTGGATTGTGTGTGTGTGTATATACATCCTACATACTGCCGGGCTGCACTTTACATGAATTGGATTGTGTGTGTGTGTATATACATCCTACATACTGCCGGGCTGCACTTTGCATGAATTGGATTGTGTGTGTGTATATACATCCTACATACTGCCGTGCTGCACTTTACATGAATTGGATTGTGTGTGTGTGTATATACATCCTACATACTGCCGGGCTGCACTTTACATGAATTGGATTGTGTCTGTGTGTATATACATCCTACATACTGCCAGGCTGCACTTTACATGAATTGGATTGTGTGTGTCTGTGTGTATATACATCCTACATACTGCCTGGCTGCACGTTACATGAATTGGATTGTGTGTGTGTGTGTATATACATCCTACATACTGACGGGCTGCACTTTACATGAATTGGATTGTGTCTGTGTGTATATCCATCCTACATACTGCCGGGCTGCACTTTACATGAATTGGATTGTGTGTGTGTGTGTGTGTGTATATACATCCTACATACTGACGGGCTGCACTTTACATGAATTGGATTGTGTCTGTGTGTATATCCATCCTACATACTGCCGGGCTGCACTTTACATGAATTGGATTGTGTGTGTGTGTGTGTGTGTATATACATCCTACATACTGCCGGGCTGCACTTTACATGAATTGGATTGTGTGTGTCTGTGTGTATATACATCCTACATACTGCCGGGCTGCACTTTACATGAATTGGATTGTGTGTGTTTGTATATACATCCTACATACTGCCGGGCTGCACTTTACATGAATTGGATTGTGTGTGTCTATGTGTGTATATACATCCTACATACTGCCGGGCTGCACTTTACATGAATTGGATTGTGTGTGTCTGTGTGTATATACATCCTACATACTGCCGGGCTGCACTTTACATGAATTGGATTGTGTGTGTGTGTATATACATCCTACATACTGCCAGGCTGCACTTTACATGAATTGGATTTTGTGTGTATATATACATCCTACATACTGCCGGGCTGCACTGTGTGTATATACATTCTACATACTGCCGGGCTGCACTGTGTGTATATACATCCTACATACTGACGGGCTGCACTTTACATGAATTGGATTGTGTCTGTGTGTATATCCATCCTACATACTGCCGGGCTGCACTTTACATGAATTGGATTGTGTGTGTGTGTGTGTGTGTATATACATCCTACATACTGACGGGCTGCACTTTACATGAATTGGATTGTGTCTGTGTGTATATCCATCCTACATACTGCCGGGCTGCACTTTACATGAATTGGATTGTGTGTGTGTGTGTGTGTGTATATACATCCTACATACTGCCGGGCTGCACTTTACATGAATTGGATTGTGTGTGTCTGTGTGTATATACATCCTACATACTGCCGGGCTGCACTTTACATGAATTGGATTGTGTGTGTTTGTATATACATCCTACATACTGCCGGGCTGCACTTTACATGAATTGGATTGTGTGTGTCTATGTGTGTATATACATCCTACATACTGCCGGGCTGCACTTTACATGAATTGGATTGTGTGTGTCTGTGTGTATATACATCCTACATACTGCCGGGCTGCACTTTACATGAATTGGATTGTGTGTGTGTGTATATACATCCTACATACTGCCAGGCTGCACTTTACATGAATTGGATTTTGTGTGTATATATACATCCTACATACTGCCGGGCTGCACTGTGTGTATATACATTCTACATACTGCCGGGCTGCACTGTGTGTATATACATCCTACATACTGCCGGGCTGCACTTTACATGAATTGGATTGTGTGTGTATGTGTATATACATCCTACATACTGCCAGGCTGCACTTTACATGAATTGGATTGTGTGTGTGTGTATATACATCCTACATACTGCCGGGCTGCACTTTACATGAATTGAATTGTGTGTGTGTTTGTGTGTGTGTGTGTGTGTGTGTGTGTGTGTGTGTGTGTGTGTATATACATCCTACATACTGCCGAACTACAGATTAGTTCTAGGTTGCCCCAGTCTTCTACTTCTACGAATAGAAGTTGACAACCACAAGTGTGGACAGAAAGTTTACTAGAAGAGTTTTACCTGCTTCTTCATTAACAAGAACCCAAGGGATTTGTAATGGTGGACTGTACATTGCTTTGTTCGTCCTTGTTCTGTCACTGAGCTCTCACTAAGTCTCCAATAAGTAACGCTTGTTGCGAAAATATCTTGTGTAACTGTCTTTCCTGTTATCCACAAAGACACTGCCAGTTTGCACTAGTTTGACATCTGTTTGAGCGGTCAGTGTATCCAGAGCAATATGGGGTTGTTCTGCATTACAGTGACAATAATGGTGAGCAATTACACGTGAGATGAACATTGCATCTCACTGACTTTACTATACCTGGCGCGTTTCTCCTCCTAGAAGAGAAATGGAGCCTAACAGTGGTTCAATCCCTGTCTGCACTATGTTTAACTGTAACTACATAACCGCTTGTAGGATGTTCAATCTTGTGCTACATGTCAGTGCCTAAAGGCTTCCAGGAAGGCATAGAACATCCCTAGTGTCAGATAAGGCCAATCTGAGTGCCAAACCTCCTGTGTGCGCCAGCTAAGGCCATTTACTAACACAAAAAAAGTGACCCTCCCACCGCACCCCAAGGGGGGGCAGAAGCACCATTTCAGGCACAAAAAGTGTCAGAATATTTAATAAAAGGTACAATCGCTGTCATTGGAGAATTTTTCTTTTTTTTTTACTTAGGTCTTAAAGGGACAGTATCACCTAAAAATAGTTGCTACTGTGCATGTAGAGAATGTAAAATGATTGAAAATGATCTATACATTGTATTAGCAAAACTTCAAGCAAATTCCTAAACTAGGAGAAAAATGTGTTTAAAATGCCTTTGTGGGCAATATTCCACTGGTTGCCTTGGTGACTGCTCCATTTTTCTAACTTTTTTTTTATATATAAACCTTGATAGAACATTAGCGCAGAACCACACAATATACAAAGTATAAAGTTTATTTATTATGCTGCTCCTCATAAGAGGCACCTACAGGAGAAATGTTCCATAATCTAGTACATCTTCTATAGAGTTTAAAAAAAAAAATGAAACAAAAAAATACTCCAGTGCAAAACAAAGCAATCTGTCATCTCTGCTCCGCTATTGATTATCAATAACAAGATACTTTCCGAGACAAACAGCTCTGTTTTTGCAGAAGTACTTTGGCCCGATCTGCACTCAATGAATCATATTAAGCATTGGCCTGTTTAAAGACGTGCAAACATGTCTGTAATTGTGTTTGTCTAATGTCTGTGCGCCGGGCTCTCGTCTCATCTCAAATAATCATCAGCGATCAGGAGCTCAGAATAATAATTGTCATTGATTCGACAGACACCAACATATGCCAGAGCGCAGTACAACAACAAATGTAGGGACGTATCCATTACAACAGGAATTTCTGCTGTTTCCCATTATCCTCAGCCAACATTTTATCCATAAGCCAAATAACCTTATTCTTAGTGCAGTATCTGACAGCTGGTGATAATGGTGGAATGAAAGTCCAATTGCTGTGAGTCAACATGGGTGGGGGCTGTCCCGATTTAATGGGATTATGGGTGTTTGGTAAAAAAAAAAAATCCCACCAATTGCCAGGAAGTGATAAAACTATTTGTGATTTTTTTTTTTATGTTTCATCACTTACAACTTACTGAGTTTGAAGGTCCAAGCGATCTAGATGTACGGAGTTCACCGTACTTGTCTCCTAGGTTATATACTGCCCTAACATCTGCAGTGCCCAGGATCACTGACCCAGTTGGGCATCTGTACACATATTGGGGTTTTATTTATTTTAATACCATTGTCGTTCCACTAATAAGCCTTCGTGAAACCTAGTCCTGTCAACGAGTGGGCTTCAGTTTTCAGGGAGGTCTTATTTAAAGGCAGACACCCCCCTTTGGTGACAGCAAGAGAATCCTAAGTGTTGTGTGTATATAATATGAATCATGGTTAGAGATGGAAGGCATTGAACCAGTAAGTGTTCTCCCCTGTACAGGATGGGATGATAAATGAGATATGTAGCAGATTTCCCAAAGGGTTGGGGGGGTTTGTTGTGGGGTTTTTTCTGCTACACCATATTTACATCCATAACATATCATCTCTCTCTTGTCCTGAAAACACAGGATAAATTGATCCACGAGCAGAAAAACCTTCAGTGACAATTTTCACTTCTCCAGTCAGCGAGCCAATGCTGTGTCCACACGGCAGAGCAAATTCATCAGCCGATGGGTTTAATTAAGCGTGCATCCTTCACACGAGACATCCGGTGGGCTCTCTAAGCCTGACGTGAGCACGGCAGCAGCAGAAATATAGCAGTCACGTTGGTAGCCGTCTGGAATGAAATGTGCATTGGGCCGGCATTAATATCAAGAGAGAGAGAGATGAGAATGTTGAACTCAGGACGAGCTCTGTCAGGGGGCAGACATGTTGTTTAGAATCTTTACTCTGTATAGCTCTATCAGGGGGCAGACATGTTGTTTAGAATCTTTACTCTGTATAGCTCTATCAGGGGGCAGACATGTTGTTTAGAATCTTTGCTCTGTATAGCTCTATCAGGGGGCGGACATGTTGTTTAGAATCTTTGCTCTGTATAGCTCTGTCAGGGGGAGGACATGTTGTTTAGAATCTTTGCTCTGTATAGCTCTATCAGGGGCGGACATGTTGTTTAGAATCTTTGCTCTGTATAGCTCTGTCAGGGGGCGGACATGTTGTTTAGAATCTCTGCTCTGTATAGCTCTGTCAGGGGGAGGACATGTTGTTTAGAATCTTTGCTCTGTATAGCTCTATCAGGGGGCGGACATGTTGTTTAGAATCTTTGCTCTGTATAGCTCTACCAGGGGGAGGGCATGTTGTTTAGAATCTTTGCTATGTATAGCTCTACCAGGGGGAGGGCATGTTGTTTAGAATCTTTGCTCTGTATAGCTCTATCAGGGGGAGGGCATGTTGTTTAGAATCTTTGCTCTGTATAGCTCTATCAGGGGGCGGACATGTTGTTTAGAATCTTTGCTCTTTATAGCTCTATCAGGGGGCGGACATGTTGTTTAGAATCTTTGCTCTTTATAGCTCTATCAGGGGGCGGACATGTTGTTTAGAATCTTTGCTCTGTATAGCTCTGTCAGGGGGCAGACATGTTGTTTAGAATCTTTGCTCTGTATAGCTCTATCAGGGGGTGGACATGTTGTTTAGAATCTTTGCTCTGTATAGCTCTATCAGGGGGAGGACATGTTGTTTAGAATATTTGCTCTGTATAGTTTTATCAGGGGCGGGACATGTTGTTTAGAATCTTTGCTCTGTGTAGCTCTGTCAGGGGGCGGACATGTTGTTTAGAAACTTTGCTCTGTATAGCTCTATCAGGGGGAGGACATGTTGTTTAGAATCTTTGCTCTGTATAACTCTATCAGGGGGAGGGCATGTTGTCTAGAATCTTTGCTCTGTATAGCTCTATCATCGGGCGGACATGTTGTTTAGAATCTTTGCTCTTTATAGCTCTATCAGGGGGCGGACATGTTGTTTAGAATCTTTGCTCTGTATAGCTCTGTCAGGGGGCAGACATGTTGTTTAGAATCTTTGCTCTGTATAGCTCTATCAGGGGGCGGACATGTTGTTTAGAATCTTTGCTCTGTATATCTCTGTCAGGGGGCAGACATGTTGTTTAGAATCTTTGCTCTGTATAGCTCTATCAGGGGGCGGACATGTTGTTTAGAATCTTTGCTCTTTATAGCTCTATCAGGGGGCGGACATGTTGTTTAGAATCTTTGCTCTGTATAGCTCTATCAGGGGGCAGACATGTTGTTTAGAATCTTTGCTCTGTATAGCTCTATCAGGGGGCGGACATGTTGTTTAGAATCTTTGCTCTTTATAGCTCTATCAGGGGGCGGACATGTTGTTTAGAATCTTTGCTCTGTATAGCTCTATCAGGGGGAGGACATGTTGTTTAGAATCTTTGCTCTGTATAGCTCTATCAGGGGGTGGACATGTTGTTTAGAATCTTTGCTCTGTATAGCTCTATCAGGGGGAGGACATGTTGTTTAGAATATTTTCTCTGTATAGCTCTATCAGGGGCGGGACATGTTGTTTAGAATCTTTGCTCTGTATAGCTCTGTCAGGGGGCGGACATGTTGTTTAGAATCTTTGCTCTGTATAGCTCTATCAGGGGGAGGACATGTTGTTTAGAATCTTTGCTCTGTATAACTCTATCAGGGGGAGGACATGTTGTTTAGAATCTTTTCTCTGTATAGTTCTATCAGGGGCAGACATGTTGTTTAGAATCATTGCTCTGTTTAGCTCTATCAGGGGGCGGACATGCTGTTTAGAATCTTGGGTCAGATCTTCCTTCATCAGACCCAAAATATCTGCCCCCTGATAGTTCTATACAGAGCAAATAGGTTAATACTACTACCTTTTAAGTGTTTTTCTCTAATGTTCACAAGCATTGCACCCATGTAAGGTCTTATTTCAATTCATACAATTAATAAGTCTTATTTGATAGACACCATCTGACCCAAATTTCTTAACAACATGGCCGCTACCTGACAGAGCTATACAAGTAAATAGGGCTCAATAAATGCCTACACTTAAATTAAACATAATTTTTTTAGCAACAGTTGCAGTTAAAGATCTCAGGGGGGGGAGCTGGGGGTCAGTATTCAGTTGTATAGTTACAGAGCTCAGTAATATGAATATGCTCCTGTACCCTCAGTGACATGTTGGTGGGCCAGCAAAGAAGTAGATAAAGAGATACCTGAAGATCACCCCAGTCCAACCTGGAGAAGAGATGTTCCCTTGCTTCCTGTGTCCCAGTTTGCGTAGTACCATCTCCAAACCTTATGCAACACTGATGTTTGTAATTTTGCTAATCCCCAAAATGCCCATTCTTATTCCGGGGCCGAGTCTCTATGTCTCCAGCTTTCTTGACGTCTTTGTCGAGAGGATGAATTAATGCTGCCGTCTGCTTAGATTACAAGGCATGCCAGTGAAAAGGGTTGGAAAGTCTCGACAGTCACTGGGCTGGAAAAGGTTGGCATTTACAGAGCTGACATATGGTAATATATGAAATGTCCTCTGCTCACCTCTGTGTTGATGGCGTCTTAACGCAAGTGTGGATGCAATAAATAAAACTACATGATCTAATTAAGAGGAACAGAAGACCCATGATCTTATTTAGCAGCATGGGGTGCAGAGCACAGGCTGTTGAAGGGCTTCTTCTAGGGTAACGGCTTTTTTTTCCCATCCCATGGGCCAGTGATGGCAAAGCCATAGGCCAGTGATGGCCCAACTGTCCATGTGTATGCAACAAACCAAGTTAATGATCTTAAAGTGCAATTTCTCCCATTATTTTGAACCGTCTCTCTTCATTTTAGTTTCCCCTTCCTTCAGGGTGGCCCCTGTTCCATAGGTTCGCCATCACTGCCATAGGCATTAGGATAGGATGGTCATGGATGTAACCAAGCTAGTGGCATCCCCTTATTTTGCTTTTTATTATTATTTATTTTTAATAGTTTGTTTTAATAACTAACTTGTTCCCATATTCCCATAGAATTGTATTCCGAAACTCATGTACAAAAAACTGGTCACGTCTTTCCATTAAAGTGAAACGCTCATCCCCCGAAACCTGTGACGACAAGTCAAGACTGAGGCTACATGTAGGTAAATGAAGAGATATACTTACCTGAATGCGGATGCAGCCTCTGCCAGTGTGGCTAGTCCTACAGCCATGATGGGGGGGGGGGGGCAGCCAGGATAGGCGTTCATTGGCCCGGCCCCTAATGCTGATATTGGCACGCCACAGTTCCTTAATAGTCTCTCTTGTTATCTGCCCATTTTTTGAACACTGAGCTGACGATCGAGACTGAATGAAAACATTTACAGAAATTACATATGTCTTAAATTGATATTAATTCATTTCCAATCTAGTTACCAAAGGGGTGAAACTGTATTGAATGAGAAACCCAATAAGCAGCATGCCTGTATACACAGGAGACTCTGACCAATGGGGGTTGGATGTGCATGAGTTTTGCCATGCGAATTGTGGATGGTGGAAGGCATGCGTAAAAAAATGTAGGTAGACACTCTAAAACTCGCCTGTTATTTCAGCGTGCCTATTTGCTCTGAGTTTTGTACCTGCAAACATTGTACCCTAACAACGTGGGAAGCTGGGGCGTGGCTTGGGAATGGAGAGCCTCAGCTCAAACTAACATCGCATGCATAGTATTCTTTTCCAGTGTCTCAAACACCGAAGACCGTTTTGTTTTTTTCGTGGGTGAGTGACCCTACATTGAGACTGTACCACTCAAAGCAGGATAGTTGAGGGTGCATGTTTTTGCGATTTCCTGGTCAGTTTCCTTGAAGGCTCATTACCCAGGGATATATTCCAGCTCATCCTCCTGTGCTTGCATTTTAACCCTTTCAGAACCAAGGATTTTCTGGGCCAAGTACCAGAACGATTTTTCAATTTTTAATATGAGTTTGTTGAAACGTAATTTTCCTCTCTGTCATTTAACGCACCCATAAAAGTTATACATTGTTTTTTAAAGGATAGTTAGAGCTTTCTCTTAATACCCTATACATTAAAAAAAAATCCATAATTTAGTATTAAAAAATACATATAAAAGGGGAAAATTTGGGGGGACAAAATGTTTTTCCCCATTATTTTCCCAATAATAATCTACACAGCTAGTACAGCACTAACCCACTTATCCCAACTAATTAACTAACTACATGACGAGTTAACTAGTCATAAGGTCACGAAAGAGTTAATTCTATAATGTACCCTTTATTTGGATTTTTAGGATAATGCATTTTTTTGTCCGCGGAACTCGTAATCTTGGCATTATCCTACAATCTGGAAGATTAAAGCAAGTTATTTACTTTATTTAAATATGTCCTCCCTGATTAAAGATCTCTCACGGCCTCCTGAGGCTTGGCTTCATATTTTCTTTGTCAGTAATTAATATTTAACATCAAATATGTTGAAATGTAATTAAGAAAAGATGTCATTAATATATATTTAAAATAATCAGCATATGCCACTAAACGCTTGGCTGTGAGTGACAGTCCAAACTGAATTAATATAAATAATATTTATAAACGGAATGCACATTATTGGCTGTTACGGCCAGACAGGGATGGTCCTGGTGATTTAAATTGCTTGTGACATGTCTAGGAAGTGAGTAAACAGCCAAACCTATTTCACCAAGTCAAGGTTTTAAAGTACCACTTACCTTTAAAAATAATTTATATTCACTGCTTTATTTCTTGTACGCTGAGCAGGCATTCCTATTAAACTGAACAGATCTTAACTCCTCCTACTGTCTGTGTCCAATCATACAGCTGTATGATCGGCCATTTTTTTTAAGTGACACGTATCATTTTTGTGTTGTGCTCTGCTTGCAGAAAATAATTCCTATGGGATTTATTCCTTCATTAATCAATTCATACACTTACATTCTATACTCCGCATGGGATCATTGTGGATCATTCCACAAAAAAACTGTCAGTAAGTGCTGGACCGCTGGCACTTGCCTACCAACTACCACGGCCTTGTGTGCAACAGTCCCCATTTGGAGGCCGTGTCCAGGCTATCCCGCCGAGCTCTACCTTGGTTTTTTGGGGAAGAGGTAGTGATCAGCAGGATAATGGGATTCTGGAATTGGGATCCTGAAGTCCTAATATCATTCTCCAATGTTTTGAAATCAAAAAAAAATGGTAGACAACACACTAATTGTATTGGTGTTCAAGCTGGGTTCCACCACATCCCACCAAACATAATGAAGACACCACTTGGGAGGAACTCGAGCCTGAAAAGTTGAAAGGTCACTCCAGACGGTTTTGAAACAAATTCCTCAGAATTTGAGTGTCCAGCATCAGAATTTTTATTATCAGCTTCTATGACCGTGCTGTCACACTAGTGTCCTCCCAAGCTCCTGGTGTACCGATTCACCAGGGGCAGAATTTGAGAGGTATACAGGTGGAAGAAAGTGGCAGATGTTTGCTCTGTACAGGCTCCTGTGCAATATATGGACACAAGTATTGAGACACCCGACCAGTACACCGACAGGGACTTTAACCCCTTCCCGTCCTTATGACGAGTTAACTCGTCATGCAGTCTAGCCGGCGGTGCGCACCGTGGGCACCACCAGCTAGTCTGCAACGGGTGCAGGACTAAGCCTCGCACCCGAGGCAAAGCTCCTGGACCCGATCGGTCAGTTTCCGGGCATGTGATCGCGGTGATCGAGTCATCACCGCGATAACATGCAAATTAGATGGCAAAGTCAGTGTGTTCACACACTGACTTTGCCTCTAATTCACTCTCTGTGCTTCACAATCTTATAGTGAAGCACAGAGAGTGACCTGTAAGTAAAAATAAATTAATTAAATAGAGGTAAAAAAAAAAAAAAAATTAACCCTTTCATTGCTGATCACAGTTTTTAACTATGATCAGTTTCCTTCCACTTTATGGCCCTCATTTAGTTTTTTTTTAACAGATTTTTTTTTATTTTTACAATTTATAAAGTTTTTTTTAATAAATAAAGGTAATTTTAATATATTTATTTAATAAAATTTAACCCCTGCATGCCTGTTGCATGATTTTTACTGATCTGACATCGCACTCTTTAGAGTTTTTTCTGTCTTTTTTGTTATGGGGGGTTTGGGAACCAATATTTTTCTTTTTTATTAGTTAGTTAATTAGGGGGGATAAGTGGGTTAGTGTTGCACTAGTTATGTAGGTTATTACTGGGAAAATAATGGGGAAAAACTTTTTTTTCCTCAAAAATTTCCTCTTTTATATTTATTTTTTAATACTAAAATGTAAATCATTTGTATGTGTACGTTAAATGAGAGAGAGGAAAATTATGTTTCAAAAACCGCGTATTAAAAATTGAAAAACGCTCTGGTCCTTGGCCCAGGAAAATCCCTGGTCCTTAAAGGGTTAATGACATTGCATTCTAAATACATAGACATTAATATGTCCCTCCGTTTGCAGCTGTAAGATCTTCCACTCTGAGAAGGCTTTTCACAAGGCAGTGTTTCTGTAGGGATATTTGCCCATTCATCCAGTAGAGCATTTGTGAGGTCGGGCACTGGTTTTGGACGAGAATGTCTGGCTTGCCATCTCCGTTGCAGTTCATCCCAAAGGTGCTCAGTGTGGTTGAAGTCAACCTCATTGACCTCACCAAACTCATCCAACCATGTCTTTATGGACCTTGCTGTGTGCACCAGGGGTGCAGTGATGCTGGATTAGAAAAGTGCCTTCCCCAAACGTTTCCCACAAAGTTGGAAGCAGAGCATTGTCAAAAAATGTCTTGGGATGCTGAAGCTTTAAGATTTCCCTACACTAGAAGCAAGGTGCCTAGCACCATTTGAAACAAGAGACAGCTATACATGTAAAGCCATTTCTCATGATCTATGCATTTACTTCTAACTCTGCTTAATTAATGCACCACTAATAATTATGATTTTAATTTCCTCTATAGATACTGATCTCCAGTGATGAATCCAGTGTAAGACTAGCTGACTTTAATTGAAGTGTGCTTTGCTGTGGTCTGTTAAATAATGAGAGGTCTTTACATTCAACTCCCCTGTCCTTGTTTTGCACCAGGCCTCAAAAAGGAGCAGTATTTGTGGTTAGTTTAATGACTTATCTGTACATTTAAAAGCTCAGGAGAGGTACAATTTTGATGAGATGATCCAATTTCATGCTACATTAGTGAAAAATATTTGAGATTTACACACACGCTGAGATTACAATGAGCTGTTACTTCTAAAGTAAGGACGGGTATTAAAAGCCTCATTCAGTTTGTGCCAGGGTCCAATGCCAAATGCTGTTTGCTAGATCAGTTGCACGATCATCCTGCTGCCTGTCTCTGGAATTTGTCAGATGACATGCCCCTCTTACCAGAGTTGATAAGACTGCGGGCTATGATCTAATATTTTCTCTACGTCCACACTTTAAAATCAATATTGTGGGTTATGGCACTATGGAGCTTATTGGACCTTTAGAAATTAAAAAAAAATAATAATAATAGTACTAGGAATAAAAAGGTTAGGATTTTAGAAGTGTCTTGAACAAAATTCCAAACTCAAATTGGGCTCAATGTAGAGAATGAAAAAAGAAATGAAAATGAATGAAAATACATTGTGTCAGCAGAATTGCAAGCAAATATGTGTTTCTCACAATGAATCCATTGGTCCTGTCTCCTGTGTATGAAGTCACATTGTAGCTTCATATGCAAATTTCTCTTTTCCCATTGAAAGTCATTCATTTGATACATTTACACTGACTGCTGGGTTGACTACAAGGTGAATTTGTTTAGGCTACATGAAAAAAATACATAGCGGGCTTCTGTTTAGCATTTATGTTTATTTTGTTTTGATTGTGCATTAATAATAATAATAATAAAAAAAACATTTCTCATCCTTTGTAGCAGTTTAATGTTTTAAGATGTGCCAGCGGATATCTAAGAGTGTGTTTGTCATTGTATTTGTTGCCTCTGTATGTCAGGTGTGTACGGATTTGTTATACACAACAAATTGGAAAAAAAAAAATCTACTTTGTTAAATTGATGTAATTTTAATGGAAGATATTTTCTTTTATCGGAGAATGAATAAATAATCACACACAAAAGAAAGTAGCTCATTTTGCAAATCAGCCCACAAGGTGATGTCATAAGTAGGAGACACAAGAGCCCCTTTTAAAACATACTTTTCCAGGGACACATATTTGTTCCACATACAGTCCGGCAGTATGTAGGATGTATATACACACAGTGCAGCCCGGCAGTATGTAGGATGTATATACACACAGAGCAGCCCGGCAGTATGTAGGATGTATATACACACAGTGCGGCCCGGCAGTATGTAGGATGTATATACACACAGTGCAGCCCGGCAGTATGTAGGATGTATATACACACAGTGCAGCCCGGCAGTATGTAGGATGTATATACACACAGTGCAGCCCGGCAGTATGTAGGATGTATATACACACACACACACAATCCAATTCATGTAAAGTGCAGCCCGGCAGTATGTAGGATGTATATACACACACACACACACACACAATCCAATTCATGTAAAGTGCTGCCCGGCAGTATGTAGGATGTATATATACACACAGACACAATCCAATTCATGTAAAGTGCAGCCCAGCAGTATGTAGGATGTATATACACACACACACAATCCAATTCATGTAAAGTGCAGCCCAGCAGTATGTAGGATGTATATACACACACACACACACACACACTCCAATTCATGTAAAGTGCTGCCCGGCAGTATGTAGGATGTATATATACACACACACAATCCAATTCATGTAAAGTGCAGCCCGGCAGTATGTAGGATGTATATACACACACACACAATCCAATTCATGTAAAGTGCAGCCCGGCAGTATGTAGGATGTATATACAAACACACACACAATCCAATTCATGTAAAGTGCAGCCCGGCAGTATGTAGGATGTATATACACACACACACAATCCAATTCATGTAAAGTGCAGCCTGGCAGTATGTAGGATGTATATACACACACACAATCCAATTCATGTAAAGTGCAGCCCGGCAGTATGTAGGATGTATATACACACACACACAATCCAATTCATGTAAAGTGCAGCCCGGCAGTATGTAGGATGTATATACACACACACACAATCCAATTCATGTAAAGTGCAGCCTGGCAGTATGTAGGATGTATATACACACACACACAATCCAATTCATGTAATGTGCAGCCCGGCAGTATGTAGGATGTATATACACACACACACAATCCAATTCATGTAATGTGCAGCCCGGCAGTATGTAGGATGTATATACACACACACACAATCCAATTCATGTAAAGTGCACCCTGGCAGTATGTAGGATGTATATACACACACACACAATCCAATTCATGTAAAGTGCAGCCTGGCAGTATGTAGGATGTATATACACACACACACACACAATCCAATTCATGTAAAGTGCAGCCCGGCAGTATGTAGGATGTATATACACACACACACAATCCAATTCATGTAAAGTGCAGCCCGGCAGTGTGTAGGATGTATATACACACACACACACACAATCCAATTCATGTAAAGTGCTGCCCGGCAGTATGTAGGATGTATATACACACACACACAATCCAATCCATGTAAAGTGCAGCCTGGCAGTATGTAGGATGTATATACACACACACACAATCCAATTCATGTAAAGTGCAGCCCGGCAGTATGTAGGATGTATATACACACACACACACAATCCAATTCATGTAAAGTGCAGCCCGGCAGTATGTAGGATGTATATACACACACACACAATCCAATTCATGTAAAGTGCAGCCCGGCAGTATGTAGGATGTATATACACACACACACAATCCAATTCATGTAAAGTGCAGCCCGGCAGTGTGTAGGATGTATATACACACACACACACACAATCCAATTCATGTAAAGTGCTGCCCGGCAGTATGTAGGATGTATATACACACACACACACAATCCAATTCATGTAAAGTGCAGCCCGGCAGTATGTAGGATGTATATACACACACACACACACACACAATCCAATTCATGTAAAGTGCAGCCCGGCAGTATGTAGGATGTATATACACACACACACACAATCCAATTCATGTAAAGTGCAGCCCGGCAGTATGTAGGATGTATATACACACACACACAATCCAATTCATGTAAAGTGCAGCCCGGCAGTATGTAGGATGTATATACACACACACACACAATCCAATTCATGTAAAGTGCTGCCCGGCAGTATGTAGGATGTATATACACATACACACAATCCAATTCATGTAAAGTGCAGCCCGGCAGTATGTAGGATGTATATACACACACACAATCCAATTCATGTAAAGTGCTGCCCGGCAGTATGTAGGATGTATATACACACACACACAATCCAATTCATGTAAAGTGCTGCCCGGCAGTATGTAGGATGTATATATACACACACACACACACAATCCAATTAATTAATCAGGGTGGAGATCTCAAAGGACATCCGGGTTGCACTTTGCATGTTCTTTCTGCAGCATGTGGAACACATATGTGTCCCTGGAAACATGGCCGATGTTGGCAACTATGCTTATGCATTTGCTTTCAAGTTTGCTAGCACAGTGTATAGCTCATGTTCAGTCAATTTTTTTTTTTATTCTCTTCATTATGATTAGGTGACGCGGTCACTTTGATTTCTCTGTTGAAAGAACTCCAAACCTTCAATTGTTTAGGAGCGAATATGTCCCCTGAGAGAGCCACTGGATATCAGGCAAGTTATTAATAATCTCCTTGTCCTTTTCGTGTCCCCGGCAGTTTCTGCGACTCCTCATTTGGAAGGATTTCCACAGCTGGATCACAGTTACTTATCCTGCATTGAGACGCTTCACAGACCATGGTTAAACTGACTGCAAATGATGCTGTATTTGCTCAGGGTTTTGTGGAGGCACCAGCAGTATTAAGGTATTTATATGATGGGTTAGGAAATATTGCAGTGATAAAAAGAAAAAGAAAGAGAGAAAATAATACTAAGTGGTAGAAGTAATGGTACACATTATGCCCCATTTTAAATTCCCTTCTCAATTTCATTTGAAAGTCCCCTGTTTTTCCCTTTGGTGAAAGGTAAGAATCACTGCTTGGATAGTTTACAGGCTTTTATCCCTGTGTGATATGATGCAGGCATTCTGTATAAATCACATTTTTAATATTTGACACAAGCCCTCCCCAGTGATTACTCTGCATGTTTACTGCAGGTGCAGCAGCACTGATTCTATAGACACTGACGATATAAAGTTTTGTTTCAGTTAGTCATTTCCTGTCCTATTAAGTGGCCTATGAGTGACCTTGCTCTTGTACACAGTAGGATCTCTTAACAGTGCAACACATTGTCTGATGACATCACTAGAGCGACAGTATATTCCATTCATTTGAATGGCATTATTCTCATTGGTTCCTGCAACAACAACAAAAAGAAATTACTTTTACTCATCTAGTGTGGGCAGTCCTTGTTTCTGGCAAACTGCTGTAATGTCTTCTAGCTGTAAGTATATTATATTTTAAGCAATGCAAAATGTAAGACATGCATTTTAAAGTACTTTGAAAGCACATTGATATGTGGGCACTAGACAGTCCCTTTAAATCCAGCCTTTAAGTTCAGCACATCACTAAAAATGCAGGAATCAGAAAAATTCACCTGTAGATAACCTCTTTTGTTCTGATCTTGTGTGTCAAACTGTTGCGAGATCTTACATCCATCATGTAGTAATATCATGTAATATCCCTGAAACCTCTGGGATATTGTGCTGTCAGGATTGAGGCCAAGGTTAAATCTATGGTGGCAGACATATAACTGGTATCCTCCATCCCAACACCTAATGTACTACCCTCACATTAATCCCCATTATCACCGAGGCCTAGCCCCAACCCTCCCTATAATATCCATAAAATATTTCCCATAGCCCACACATTTAAGCCGCCCAAAGAATATTACCTAAAACTAAATTCCTCCCATCCTAAAATAAAAAAAAATCTGTCAACTCCAGCCAAGTCCGTAGCAGACTATATTTCCCATGATGCTTAGCTAGACAAATGTTGGCTAAGCAACATGGAAAGTGTAGTTTGCAGTAGCTGGAAAGACTCCCCCCAAAAATCAGCTATTTTTTTCCTGATTTGTACAATTAATTTGCACAGTTAAGTGCTTAATGAATAGAACCCATGTAACGATTATGTAGTGAAGGGGGGTCTCTCCTTGCTAGCATCCCAGATAATATGCTTTGAATATTTAATATAATTTACCGATCCCCGTTGCAGCGAATATTCCGCCTATGTATTATCTTATTGACAAGCTGCTATTTCTAAGGGTCCCTGAAGATCCCACCTCTCCATGGTGAATTGGGACATGCACGGTATCGACCAAGATGAAGCATCGGCTCAGATGCGAATAGCTATTATGTAGCCAATTACAAGCCATCCATTCGGCTAAATTACTTGTAACGAGTGGCAATAGGCCTTGTTTGTGAGGAGACTAGGGGACAGCAAGAATGCAGAATAATGTTTATTACTGAGCTGATTCTACACAGCATTCAGTGCTAATAAAACAAATAGATTATCTATCATTGCATACCTGGTCTCATCCACCATAATTAGGACATACATTCCTAGTGGAGCTTGTTTATCAAGAGTAATTCTGAAGTTCTAAAAGTGGAAACCATGTTCCATATTTAGAACCTTGGCCCATAAAGGACTATATTGGAGAACCCCCTCTTTATGTCCGAGCATTATAGAAGGTAGTAGATAGCCAATTTGTAGGTAGTAAATTAGCAGGTAGCAAAGATGGCATAGAGTCATTTTGGACCCACCGTAGGGGGACGAAAAAATGGGAGCACCGATAAGCATTTATCATATGTCTCTGTTTTTCATTCCATGAAGGCATATGAGAGGAACCTACTAGAGTATCTTTGTTGAGATTCAGGGCTTTATTCAGAGAGTGCTGCAGAGAACTGAGAAGGGTATTTCTTAACTTAAGGCAAAAGTAACAGAATTGGAAGAATGACTCAAGCCCTTACTTACTGAAGACAAAATACTTCATCACTAGCTCTCGGCCTCGGAAGCTTGTACTACACTTTCTCCCTTGAAGTCCTATAATATTCATTTTGCCCAATGCTACAATTAGGACTGCAGCTCATTAACGAAAATACAGTCTTGCTCGGAACTAATTATTTAAGATGGAAAAAGGGGGGAGGGATGTGATCCAGAATATCTAAATCATTATCCAAATGATTCATAGGTGTTTTTATGAAGCAATATAGCTAGCCAGGCATGCAATATAAATTGTGAGATAAAAGTCCCTGTATGAGGATTAACCCTTTACCTGGGTTACTCGGCCTGTCAGGAGTAGCTGGGTAGTTTGAGTGATAGATGGGCAATGTGACAGATCGAGAGCCAAGGTCATTAGCAAACACCATTAGTCTAGTTACGTGGACTTCTTTCCCCAAGCGGGTTAGGAATTGTAGTCCGCGGCTGCTTGGGAAGATATTTTTGGGTCAGTGACCGACATTTGAATTCTGATTTGTTTTTTAAAAAAAACACACGACAGCCAGTCAGAATGCAGCTTTGAATTCAGTGGCCCGGATTCAATGGCCACCGGTAATCGCATTTGGAGCATTTGTAAAACCACACACTATTCTTGGGCCAGAAAATTGAGGATCCAGGGGATCGCTGATGCCCGCTGCAACCTGGATACAGGTAATAATCTATTTAACAGCCTTGTGGGCCGGTGGTGGGACCCAAAACACAGAGTTGTGCTATAACCAAAACGTAAAAAAGGGACTACATTATCTAGAGGTTGAATGCAAGCAAATGTATAGCTTTAAAGACAATCCGTGGGGTCTCATGTTCATGACATCAACTTGTGGCTTGATATGCAAATTATCCACTTAAACCACATTCATTGGGTAATGTGTAACTTGCATGTCAGGTCACATGATGATGTCATGAACAGGAGACACACATTGTGCTCTTAATAGATGCACTTTGCTTGCGATTCTACTAACACAATGTACAGATCATTGTATTCTCTGCAGTCACAGCAAAAACAATGTCTTGGTGATAGAGTGCTTTAATTACGGCCTCACTCAGAACATGCACTGCACTAATATATTCCTTTTTTCCAAGGTATGGTCCAAGAGAAGGCTTATGTAAATGGGGAAGACCTCTCCTGATAGGACCCCGCATTACAAAAAAAAATAGGGGACGCACTGTCACATAACCACAGCATCTCAGCTTTGCCAGCAGATCCTCAGTAAAATGTAAGACTTTCTATATATGCATTTGACCCCATGTGATCCTCAGGGTCGCTCTCTGAATACAGCAGGGAGGTAATCACTCAGGTGGCCAGACACATGGTCAACAATTCGATTGTGGGGTCTACATGACTCTTGCATGATGCTCACTTTTGGATCACTCAGTTCAGATAGACATTCCAGCACACCAGATGTTAAAACTCTGCAGAACAAGGACCACAAGAGGATGTTCCCGGTGATCACTAGCGATGTGCAGTCTCTGAGCTCCTCTGCATTGGAACTACACCTCCCCATTATTATGTGTCTTCTCCTCCTTGATGGATCTTGATCTGGTAATGAATCAGTTAATAATGCCACGGCAATTTCATTTACGGAAGAGAGAATGGCTGTTCTGCCCACAGACATAGACGTTACTGTGTCCAGGAAAGGAGAGGTACTTGTGCCCTGTAGATTTACATTTCTGGTGTGTTAATAAATAAGCTATGAAACAGCTGACTGCTTTCCAATTGCAAGCTTGGAGTTATTTACACACTGATCCTTTAGCTTTCAGCTCAAACTGGACAGGAATGAGAATGACCAAGGCACATGGAACCAGGAGACGGTGGGGGGGGGGGGGGGGGAGGCTGTGAGCTAGTCAATTTGCTGTGTTCCACTTGAATAGATTTCTTCATTTGACTCCTATTAGCTCCCATAATGTATCTCTGCCATTAATCAGCTCCTAGAAGAACCAGGACAGGTGTAACTGGCTTGACTCCAGATAGAAGGTGACTGTGTCTATATGTGTATCCTTCACAGAAAAGAAGACAAAAGGAGAAAGGGGGGGGGGGGGGTTAGCTACAAGATGAAGGTGAGGAGAATGGAAATACAGAGGTGAATGGCAATGAGAACAATAATAGAAGGAAAGGAGGGGATCTTTCAAAAAAAAAAAAAAAAAAAAGTACTTGAAAAATGTTTTTTTCTAGTCGGCACAGAGAGATGACAAATTTTCGTAAAAGTGTATATTTTAATTTGATGAGATCCCAAGGCAGATAGAGATAAAGATTTGTCCAAGGTCATGGGATGCTAGTCTTCTACTCACATGACTTCTACCTAGCACAACTATAACTTAATTCGGTGCAAGCAGCATTCAGTAAAGTAATGCCTAGTTACTGACGTATGGGGTAGATCCAATACAGACAGGTCCATACCTCCATAAGTGGCCGACTTGCTTTTTAAGTGTTTTTCCTACTGTAGAAAACTGTGCAGTCATAGTGAGATCAGGGACAGCTTAGTAGGAGATCAAGGACCAAAGCCCACAGGCAATAATATCAAGGATTATACCCATCCACATCATAATCAAAACCCCACAGCAATCAGATCAAGGACCAAGTCCCACCAGCAATGAGATCAAGGATAAAACCTCTCTACATCATAATCCAAACCCCACAGCAATCAGATCAAGGACCAAGTCCCACCAGCAATGAGATCAAGGATAAAACCTCTCCACATCATAATCCAAACCCCACAGCAATCAGATCAAGGACCAAGTCCCACCAGCAATGAGATCAAGGATAAAACCTCTCTACATCATAATCCAAACCCCACAGCAATCAGATCAAGGACCAAGTCCCACCAGCAATGAGATCAAGGATAAAACCTCTCCACATCATAATCCAAACGCCACAGCAATCAGATCAAGGACCAAACCCCACAAAAAATGAGATCAAGGACCAAGACCCACCAGCAATGAGATCAGGGATCAAACCCCTCCACATCATAATTCAAAACCTAAAGCAATCAGATCAAGGATCAAACCCCACCAAAAATGAGATCAAGGACCAAGTCCCACAAGCATTGATATCAGGGACCAAACCCTTCCACATCATAATCTCAACCTCACAGGAAAGTAAATCAACTACCAAACCCCATCAAAAAGAGATCAAGGACGAAGCCCCACCAGTAATCAGATCAAGGATCAAACTCCTTCATATCATGCTCAAAACCTGCAGCAATGGATCACGGACCGATTCCTAAAACTAATGAGATCAAGGACCACACCCCACTGGAAATGAGGTCAAGAACTAAGCCCTACCAGCAATGAGGTCAATGAACAAACCAGGCCACAACATCAACCAAATCCCATAGCAATGGGATCATGGACCAAATACCCCAACCAATGAGATATGGGGCCCAAACCAAACCAAAAATGAAATCAAGGATCATACCTCACCTCAACATTGATGACCCACCAAACCCCACACTGATGGGATCAAGGGCAAAGTTCCACCAGGTGTGAGATTAAGGATTAAACCCCAACACAACCTAATCAGTACTAAGAAGAAAACACAGATACACCAGCAAAGAGATCAAGGACCAGCCTTACCCCAAAAAGAGGTGTGAGAAGCTCGGTCTCACCCTAAAGATCGATGGTGTATGGGACAGTCAATCCTGGTTGCTTGAAATATGATAGTATAAAAGGAGTTAGTGTCCACAAACTGAGGTATACTTTCGTTGAGCAACCTTCAGCCTGTAGTCAATCCACCCCCACTTGCCAAAATAATCATATACACAATATCTGGCATCATCACAGCGGTTTTGTGAACCAGCAGAGAGAGTCAAATAAATTCCTTATTCTCAAGCAACATTGAAAACATGATGACACTGTACCAATTTTAGCAAACAGTTCTAGAAAAAAAAACCTTAGCAAATTATATTTTGGATGGACTGTAAACTAGGGCAGAGTGACCCGACAACAAAGAGGGAACCACAGTGAAATCTGTAAATCCCAGAGGCGTCGCAGCGGAGATTGTACTCTTTTAAAAGGTGAAAATATAAAGGAATAGTCAGTAACGTAAAAAAGGAATGCTGCATCTCTGACTGAGCGCAAATAAGACTTTGGTCCACACAGCAGTCCAGCCTTTCTGAGAAACGGCACCTCGTGCAACTCCGGTTTCTACGGAATGGACAATCTCAGAGGTGTACTAACTGGATGGTTGGGGGCAGACCGCCCCTCAAGCATCACTCGGTCAAAGGTGGCATTGGATGCACCCATGAAATCCTGCACATCATGATAGAATGTATTACGGTAATAACTTGTACCTTATGTTACCTCAAAACCAAGATGTAAATTGGTGGGAGGTACAGGGTGTCTTTTGTTGACTGGGGTACATCAATGGTGCAGGCAGACACCAGGGGTTGCTGGCATTGATGGGCCCACATGGCAGCATCATGGGTAATCTAGTCGACACCACCAAAGAGTCAGAATACTGAGGAGGGAGTAGAGCAAAAACGTTCTGCAACCAGACTCTGCCACTGACCCACATGACCTCTTATAGCATCCTGAGTGCACCAAACCAAGCGCTGCTTAGATAATCTGAGCCCCCAACATTTAATACGGCTAAATGAACACACCCGTAGCAAGGCCAAGGTGGAAAAGTCTATAAATAATATGCTATTATAATAGTGTTACACAACAGAGATCTCCTAATGATTCACTCGAGAGGGACTAATGAAATAATATTTGTTGCTGGCTGTCTCCTAATGTTTTCCAAACTATTAGAAAAGACTCACAAATCACCTTTAATATCTTTTGCTTCACTTGACAATTCTAAACTGTGGGAGAGAAAAAACAGCTTGAGTTGGAAGAAGAAAATATTGATTTGTTTCAAACAAACTGTAATTTTTATGTATTATTATTATTTATTTTTTGAAAGCATTTGGCCTTTAAACAGTTGTGGGGGTTTTTTTGAATAAAGAGATGACGTCGCAAAAAATGGGGGCTATTCAACTGTTTACTACCCCCCAACCAACCACCCCCACACCTCTCCCGTTGTGGAGGTTGAGGACGGCGGGGCAAATGCACCTTCGGGAACATTGTCTTTGCAATGCTTTTAAACAGTTGTTTTTTTGTGCATTGGGATGACGTTACAAACAATAGGGGCTACTCCAGGCTAAAAAAAAACATTCCCCCTTCCCCCTGGGTGGAAGTGCCCGCTATGCCATCAGAGACCTCAGAAACACCTCTGTGTATGTGCAGAGGACTTCCCAGCCCCCATGCACGGATCTTTAGGCTCCAGCTCCTGCATGTCGAGTCTACAGACGTTCTCTAGGATGGTGGAACAAAGGTCCAACATCATGATTATCCTGCATGGGAGATGAGGTATATATGTATCACATGAGTTTATTACTTGACATCCAGCTCTGGCGCTTCGGTTAGATGCCAGAGCACGCTCTACAGAGCTCTGAGACCCTTCTGTGTATTGTCCACCTGTTCCGATTTGGGACCACTGTCCTACAATCGCGATTTTAATTTCCTGGTGGCTGGGAGGATTGACTTGCTGCAGTATTATCTCTGGTATTTTTCCTAGATGATAACACTCCCAAGCCAAAAAAATAAAAATCTCTAAAAAATAAAAATAAAAAGTTAATTAGTCTCCCAAGGGCTACTTGGAAATAAGTTATACCTGAACCCACTGCAGCTACTATTATTACGCTAGTCTATGTCTAATCTCCTGCACACAGAAAGGATGGAAGGCATAGTTAAAAGGAATCATAATTTTATTTACTTAGCAGTGACTTCTGCCGTTGTTAAATTTCTCACCCATAACCTGAGAATGTGTATTTGCAAAACAGTCGCTGTCGAATGGAAGCCAGCTTCCTTGAAGTTAATTTTAGAAGCAATTACTGTATCATTCTTGTAAGTAATGATCTATGCCGAGTGATGGAACGGCCTGTAGTCACAGCTTAGCAGTGCTGCCCTCTAAGTGGAATCCGTTTGGCAGACACCCCAGTAATCAGAGACACATGTCGGACTGGTTGCCGCAGTCTCTGTAATACATTTTTTTTTTAAACTCTGATAATTCCCTGGAACACAGGTAATTGGGAATTTAGATCTTGATGAGCTTTGAAGGAGAGCGTTGACTTGCAGCCGTCCGTGCCCTTAATTCAATTCCCCCCCCCCCCCCCCCCCCAAAAAAAAAGAAGAAACCCATGGCTGATCTTGAACCATCTCCAAAATGAAATGGCATTCCTTAACAAACATTTATATATGGGTAACTGTTTCCATAGTGTCGAAGAATGGAATAAGCGATACTGATTCCGCCGGTGGAATGGCTCACTGTTATAATGCACCAGCTTAATTTGTTCAGTCCTTATGATTGCAGGCTTGATTCCTGGCAAGGTCGGAAGTCAATAAAATGGGTGCCATTAAGATGGATTCAGTATCACCAGGACGTAGTTGGGGTCTGTTTGCAGTCTCGCTCTCTCCTTTTATTTGTGCAGTCTCTGTCCCCCTTTTTTTTTGTACAAAAATCAAATCTCTCAAAGAATTTCTCGAATTTCTTAAATTGGTGGCGGCAGCCGTCAAATTCCTTAAAGTGCCCACAAACGGCCCCAAGGGCAGGCGGCCTTCCGGGATTTCTCAGGTGGGCCAGTCCGGCCCTGGTGGCGCCCAGCTCATGGTTTTACCCTAAGGCGGCTGCTTGTGCTGCCTTATGGTAGCGCTGGCCCTGTCTGTCTCCATCATAGAAACAGAAGGAGGCGGGTTCTGCCTGACACGGACTTGGAACTCCATGCATCATTTGCAAACTTTTTACTATGGCATTGGGCACTAATAAATTGATGATATTCTCATGCATGGTAAATGGCAAAGGTTTAGATCTAGTGTAGAGATAAACAATGTGTTGTCATAGGGATGACGCCAACGCGTTTCACAAATGAATGTGCCACAACACTTGATCATCATTTAGATACTCGCTAATAACATGGATAACCAAGCAGAAATACATGATTGTTATATTTCTGAGTTACATCCCCCAGGCCAAAAAATCCCAAATTAAATCTTACGTGAAAGTTTCTCACTGCGGCTTCTCTTAAGTCCCGTCACGAGAAACAGCGAATAATTTAAGCATTACAATGATTAGTGACACTTTTTTTTCTTATTATTATTACACTAACACTCAATTATAAAAGACAAACATTCCAGAATCTATCACCTCCCTTTGTCATCTAGCCGCAAAAGGGACCAGATATCTCCCGACAGCTTGTCTGCTATAATTAACTGCTAGTCCAATAAAATAAAAAAAAACTTTATCATTGCTGAAATCCTCATTTATATTGCCGGTATTACTTAGTAAATATTTTTTTTTAATTATTCATTTTAAAAAGTTGGCATGATTAGCAGCTAAAAAAAAAAAAAAATGTCGTTCTATGTAAGAATACACCTCTACGAAATGAGTTTTCTGTAGTATACACTTGGAAATAGCGAACATATTTCACTATTTTTTTTAAACTTCCTAACCTTTGTATTGTAATGATTTCTCTTGCACGTATCCAGGGTATTCCTACTCCTATTGCTTTTCTGCGCTTTTTTTTTCTCAATTGCCGCTCCCCCACTTTGGATTATGTGCATTATGGATATTGATTTCTCTAGAGATCCCACAAACATGTATCCTTAGTGCTTGGCTAGTTAATGGATTCTGACCTATTCTGTTTTCCCACAAACAGATCTTAACGAGGTCTGATCTGAAGTTAGTGGGGCTGATAAGGTAATAGATAAAGCAGGTCACAAAAGAAGAAGGTTGTGGAGAAAATGGGTGGAGTTTGGGCAAATTGGGTGGGGCTTTTTTGGGAGTGGGTGGGGCCATTTAATTGTGTCCAGCATTGCACGTAAAGAAAGAGGTGTCTTTTACAGGACATACAAAATCAGTGGGCGCCCCCCCCCCCCCCAGGGCACTTGACACAAACGTGAAAACGTTATCGATCAGACGCAAAATCCAATACCCTGCATAATCACTGTGTGTGGGGAGCGCGAGCAGCACATTCTCATGCTGCCCACGGCTCCCCGTGAAGCAGGGTGGGGGCGGAGCTACACCTCTCACTGGTGAGCTCCGCCCCCTCCACTGGCAAACCTTTTATTTTTGCTAGTCGGGAGGGCGCCCCCTGGGGTGTTGCGCTCTAAGGCCGGCCCTGTTGCCAGAGATTTAAGTTTACGAATTCTCACTTTATTTCCCTGTGTCACAATCGCCCGAAACAGTAAACCTCTCCAAATTAGCTAGATATTGCATCTTTTTTCCCCCTGTGCTATACAGTATTAACCGAAAAAGAAATAGACCGATAGAAAATTGGAAGAAAAAAAATTCAGTTTTGCCTTAATTATATTTTTCTAAAAAAAATAATTGCTTGGACCCTATTCTCCCCTCAATTCTTTTCTGTTATTCTCTTCATTTACATGTTTTTTCCTGGGCCACTATAATCAGCGGGGGAATTAAAAGCTACAAGCTTTGCAGAAAAGGCTGCAGAGAGGAGACTTCGTTCGTAGACAGACCGGTCATCAGTAACCTTTTTTTAATTAACTGTTTTATTCCACATAGGATTAGGCATTAGGATAGAGGAGGGAAAGAGGATTTTTTTATGGGAAATATTAATTTCCATCACTTAGTCCCCACAAAGGATTCTGGGAAGTCCAAGGGATGGCGTCAGATACATATCATTTATCCTGTGAATGTAGAGAATAAAGCAATTTAAAAAAAAAAAACTATATATTATGTTAGCACAACTTGCATGGAAAATTTTAAAGAAAAACATGATTTTATTATGTTTGTGGCAATAATTGTTTATTACAACACCTGGAGCTTGAGATACAAATTCAATTTTTTTTTTTTTGCATGTGCCCATCTTTGCAGGTGTAATTTGCATCCTAATCTGCAAGGGGATGTCATGAACAGGAGTGTAATTTTATGCGTTTGCTTGCAATTCTGCCAGCATACTTTCTAGAATATTTTTGATCATTTTTTTATGCTCTGCGATCACAATATGAATGATGTTTAGAGTTGACTGTACAGGGGCTGTATCACCCAAACACTGTTTTTACTGTGTTTATTGAAAATGATCTATACAGTGTGTTAGCAAAACAGTGAGCAAATGCCTTAATTAGGAGCAAAGTGTGTTTTAAATGTGCCTGCGGAGTTTCCTGCTTATGACATCACCTGTGGCACGGTATGCAAATGAACACATTACACAACGTAGTTCATTTGCATACCGTGCCACAGGTGATGTCATAAGCAGGAGACTTCCACAGACACATTTAAATTTAGGCATTTGCTGACAGTTTTGCTAATACAATACATAGATCATTTGCAATCATTTTTTATGCTCTACATGCACAGTAAAAACAACGTTTAGGTGATATAGACCCTTTAAGGAAGAGATTCAGCTTCAGGGGGTATCAGGAGTTTGAGAAACATTTCTTTAGATTTGGAAAAAATTGGCCCCTAATAAATTCTGCAAATCCCAGGTGCATTTGAAATCCTTGAGTGGATCTTTTTTTATTACCGGAAGACAGCTCCTGGTATATACTATGGTTTGTGGGGAAAGAAATCTCAACATCATACCTCCCCAATTTCGTGCCCTGCCAATCCGGGACACGGAGGGCAAAGCTTGGAGGGTCGAGCGTCCGCTTTACGAAGCCACTTTGCTTTATCCGTTTGTGCAGATGTTTTTCTCCTGTACAGTGGCATCCGGCAGGAAAATACCTTTTCAATTGCTTAATTATTTAATGTTCTTTTTTAGAGAATGCGTCTTCCTCTGGCAAATAGATTTTAGTCGAGCAGGAGGAGAGAAAAAAAAAAAACATGAAATAGTAAGGTACATAGTGTATCCGATGCCACAAAAAGGCATTAACCGCTGACAAAATTATTCATCTAATTTCCTTGCTGTGAATTATTTATAACAGCCCCGGTATAAATGTCTTCCTTTTCAGAATTAAAATGCGCTGTCTCACCAGCTTCTTGAGAGCCTACTTAGAAATGTGCCACCCATGCATCAGAAGCGCGAAATGTCTCTTTATAAAGCATTAAATTGTCAACAAAAACATGGGTTAGGAATTGATGGCTCCTAATTTTAGTAAATGTTGGTGGGTTTTTTTTTCTTTCTTAGACAGTTGGATTCATATTTAAATATTACAAGAGCATAGACTGTGGGGGCAGGAGATGAAAATCAAGTGGCCCCTTCTAGTGTTTGTCGCACCCCTTCCTCTCCAGGTTGAACACATCTCACTCGCAAAACATTTCCACTACAGCCCCCACAAAACATGACCGTGCCAGATTGCCCCCCCCCCCCCATCCTTGTCCACAGATCCAGATTGCACCCATATCCCTGTCCATAAAGCTAGATTGCCCTATAGCCCTTTTCTCATGCACCATTTGTCCCACACCCCTTTCCAATGCACTATATTGCCCCATATACCTTTCCACTGTACCATATTGTTCCCATAGTTCTTTCCACTGCACCATATTGTTCCCATAGTTCTTTCCACTGCACTAAATGGTAAACTGGTGGAGGCAGCCCAGATTTCTGTCCAAACAATGCAAGGAAGCGAGTAAGTCTGCTGCTCCCCCCTCCGGTCTGCCATCCTAGGCTTTGTTGGCCTAAACAGAAATAGAACACTGCAAAGTGCCCTGAATTCCTTAACAATCTTAGTTTCTATTATCTCTGCCACCAAAGGGACTTTGTTACCTAAACATTGTCTATACTGCGTAGAGAATGAAAAGGGATCTACAGCTTGTGCTAGCAGAATTTCGGTCAAATGCATAACTTAAGAGATATATGTCCTTTGAATGTGTCACCTGTGACTTAATATGCAAATGAAATAGGCAATGGAAAATGTGTCATTTGCATATAAATCCACAGGTGATGCAATAAGCATGATGTTTCCATTTTACACACTTTGCCGGGCAGAAGTGAATTCCTGATCTGGCAGACAAAGAGACAAAGCACTTGGAAAGAATTCACCAGCCATATTCACCAAAATCCTGCCCACCTTAGTCAGCCCTATTTGAGACTTTGCTATACTACATATCATGCAAAGCCTCCCATGTTATTATTTTTTTTTGGTGGGGGGGAGGCACACACCTGTGGACTCTTTCTAGGACTGACATAGATGTAAATGTGACTCCAACTCCGATAGCTCATTCAATATCATTAACTAGAACTCAAGCTCATTTATAGAATGCAGCATCCAAGAGTTACTTATGGATAGTTAAAAGATTTGTAACGAATCACTGGCCTGGTATGAACAAACAAACAAAAAAAGCAGGGAATTTAGAAAATATTCCCCAAATTTAATTACTTAGCAACAGTTCCAAGGACTTGTCGAATAATAATTTGGTTCAGATCATGTAAGAAAAGTTTCAAGGTTTATATATGGCATCATTTACACTGATTATTTGCCTAACAATAAGGAATTACTCTTGGATCCATTGCTTCTTCTAATAACCACTCGGAACATCTTTTGGTAATCTTCTTTGGCCTATAAAAATCCAGGACAGCGGTGAAGTGATACATGGTTTGCGAAGCTCAAGAAATCAAGATTTTTTTTCCAACTCAACTGCTTTGGACAAAAATGTACAACTCGGTAAACTTTTGGTTGGCTCCTAAAAACCGCAAGGAGGCGTCTCTAATGGAGATATTTATCAACATGGAGGTGAGGTGAGATGAACATTTCCTGCAACTTAACTATACATTGCGCAGGGAGAAACCTGGTGAGATGGCCATGGATAATGAGTAGGGCCAACCCTGTTCTTCACGCATTAGAATCTCTGGAGGATTGACCCTACATAATGTATAGTTAAATGGCTGAGATGAAGCTAGTGAGAATTGGTGAGTCCAACATACTGATGCAGGTTCTGGGAAATTTTGAATTAGAACAGAAAATATTAACCTGTAACACATGTCCATGTTAGATTTAGGTAGCCCACATTTCATGGTGTGCTCCAATTATGTCAACCAATCAGAAGACAAATAATCACATGATTCCATTATGTTTGGGGAAACAATTCAGAGTATTTTTTTCTTTTCTTTAAAGTTTGTTCTTGCTTCAAATATGGCTTCCCCCTTGTTAGAGATATTTTGGCGAGACATGTCATTTTGATCCATTTTGGCTATGAAACTTGGAACCACAGACCAACCTCTCACCGTTGCTTGCAGTTTAACGCTCCCAGGACATTGAAACACAGATTATTCTTGCAGGTACCAAACAACAAGAGGCCATGTCGCCTGCTGTTAATGACCTACGAATAAGTCAGGCAAAACAGACGAAACGCGTCAGGTGTGATCACAATTTTTGTCCTCCTGGCTCTATATGTTTTTTGTTTTAATCTAAAATGGAATAAAAGTGTTTTGGTTTTTTTTAATATACTTTACCCTGGAGCTGCTTTTGCATTACTATCCGGATTACATATATTGTGAACTCTTTGCTGCTGCTAATGAAACATAATAGATGTTTTATCTCTTTCGATGTCACTTTTTTCTGCCTCCTCCGAATGTTTGACGTCTGTAATCTTCATTCTGCACATGACGTGCAACCCTTCCATAGTCTACTGACCCATACGTGTATTTAATTGTGTAATATTCATTAGCTGACGGCTTCCTGGGTCTCTGGCCAGACGGCATTAATAAAGTACTCAGCGAAGGAGGATTTGACATGTTCTGAATATGTGTCTTCTTTTTATTCTCACCTGTCCTTAGTCACTGTAATTGTTCCCGGCTCCAGTTATCTGAATGTTATTCCTTATCTTGTCCAGATGAGATGCCTCTGTTACCTTTTGTTTGAGGCACAGGCAGCTCCACTGACCTTTACATTAATTGTTTCCTTTTTTTTTTTTTTTTTGTTTAAACCAGGGAAGGCCCTGTGACTTCTTCTGTACTTTGAAGCCTTCAAATTTCCATGGCTGGGCTATTTATTCTAAAAACGAAAGGGTCGACCCAATAGACACCAATATCTGCATAAATGGATTCGGGTCCAGCCAGGTCACGACAAATTTCACAACTCTCCAAAATGCTCAATATCCCCTTGTTGGACACATGTTCTGAAAACATCGGAAGCCTTTGGGTCAGGACATTTTTGCCAGGAAAACCATAGATTTTTGGCTACCCAGTGTACTTTGATCCCCCCCCCCCCCCAAAAAAAAAACATGCTTCGAATGCCCATCATTAGCTGTGTTCAAAATATGGTATTTCAAAGATGTGTTCAAAATATGGCATTTGGACATATATGGCAATATACCCATGTCAGAAAAAAAATATTACAAAAAGTGCCATGCAGCAAAATATATGTGCAACATAGACACCAATGTGTAACCCCAATGAACGGGATGGAGCACTCATGTACTAAGATGTGTATTTATATATATCATTAGTCACTGTTGTTCTCAATCGCTTGTGGAATAGCAAGGAATATAGTTATTTGATGTCTGTGCAGATGGGTCCTAAGATCAAGACACTTTTGATATCCAAGCACATCAAGGGAATTAGCCAACCACAGAACAAACCATGTTGTGTACACATATAGACAGTTATTTAAACTCTACAAAGTACCTATCATTCACTGGACTTATTGTGTAAATGAAGTTTACCTCTGGTGTTCTTGCTCCAGCAGGGATCATGAGAAAGCTGGATTCACTGCTTGCCCGTCGGTTTGGTTTGTCCCTCTAGGTCACATCTTCACTCTTCTCCTGGTCATGTCCTCACTCTTCTCCTGGTCACATCTTTACTCTTCTTATTAGCAATACGAATTGCACTATACCGACTTCTAACCAGCTAACATACTGATCCTACCTCTCCATCATCTGGGCCTGAAACAGATCCTGGTTTTTCTACTGCTTCATGGTGACACTGGGGTCTTTGTATGGACCACCTTTCTTATCCCTGGCTCCAGTCCTTCTCTTCAAGTCGTTTACACTATTGCCTCCAGACTTTATTCTGTTTGAGGCTCAACATTTCCTCTAATCTTTTGTGTCCATTTCTACACACTCAATTCTCCGTCCTCCAGACCTTCCTTCTTTCTTCTAATCTCTCTTTTGCCCCTGTTTCCTTAAATCTCCTTCAGAATTGTTCTCCTTTCCTCCAATCTCCTCTTCCTGGTTTTGCGTTTTCAAATCCCTGCCCTCCACAACCATTCCACCCAACATCTCTTATCAAACTTTTTTTTCCTTCTCCTCTTCTGGACTCTCCCTCGTCCTTCTCACCCAACTTCCCTTCAAAGTCCCGCCCTCTGCGTCAACCGCCTCAACAAGAATAGCCTGAGCCCTTATCACTGAGCATCTCGACATGTCAAAAAATAAATTTAAAAAAAGCTGACTTTTTCACCAAGTACATTAGATGGAAATGTTATATTCCTGTTTGCTGTTCCAATTTCACAGCTGAGTGGGATTTGCAGAGACAGAGGATTCTAATAAAACTCCCGAAACATTTAACAGAATGACTGGCAGATGGGAAAATATTTTTGAGCAGTTCACTTTTTCTGATTATGTTAACAAAACATGGCATGAGGTTTTCTAATACAGTAACACCGTTTAATTTACAAGTAACATTTCTGGATCAAATTGCTGATTATTTGATTTTTTGATTTTTTTTTTTTTAAAAATAATATTTCTACACTGTAGTGCAGATTTGCTGGATTCCTCTTTCAATTTATTCCCCAATTTTAGCATTTTTTCTTCATGGCGTGCGAAGACCCTCTTGATATTTGTAGCCGACGTATAATTATATCCGAGTCTATTGTTAACTGTCAGTGCAATGTGGCACAAGAGGTATGTGACAATAGAAGCTTGAGACATTGAGTTCTCACATGGAAGATAATTAAGGACATTTAAATTTTCAAGTTGATACATTCCAGCCTTCAAATTGGATTTGTACCTACGCCCTTGATATTTCCAATAATGTTTTGTTCCCCGGATAATTAGGCGATATCAGAGGCGGGAAGGGAAAAGAGAAAAATAAACAGATATTTTCGAATGAAAAAATAAAAATAAGTAAAAGGTTTGCCAAGAGAGAAATACAAGACTTTTTTCGCTGAGATTTATTTGGTTATTTTTCTTGTATTTTTTGGGGGCTGCGAGTTTATTCTACCATTGCATGTTTTTTATATATATATATATATATATATATATATATATATATATATATATATAAAATCCAAAACAGAAAAAGAATGCACTCACAGGACTTCTAAAGACAGTCATTCAGGTTTTAATGCAGGATGATCGTCAGCATAGTTCTTTCAGCGACGTTTCAGGCTGTTAAGCCTTTTGTCAAGCACTCCAAATGAGAACAAACAAACAAACATATATGCACATCTAATCAAACACTTACCAGCAGCAGCTGGAGAAACACCCTTCCCACACCACGATGTGTCAATCAAGTAGCAGGGTGCGGTACGTGGTAAGTAAGTTTGCGTTCCAACATGCGTGTCACTTATGCCTACCCGTTGCTAAGCGACGCTGTGAAGGCGTCTAGTAATCCAGCGCGCGAGCGTGTATCTGGACAGAGGCTAAAGCCACATAATGCCACCGGGAGGTAGTGCAAAGGCATGACTATGTGTCTGAGAGGCATACTGTTAAGCCAAGTGCACTAGCTGGGCACCCGGTCAGTGACTGGAGATTCGCTGCAACGGAGCTGTGTCTAGATACAGACACAGCTGTACCTCCCGTGTCAGAGACTAGAAGGGGTTGGCTTATGTGCGCGATTCCCCCAATGGGAGAAACTAATACAAGGCAGACTTGGAAGGCTGTTGATAAGATACTTACTATCTCTAATTGAGATGTAGTGGGCATGTTGAAACTACATAACCAGGTACCCTGTGACATGCTAGCATATATAAGTGGTAACATAATATAAAGAAAAAAAAGAAAAAGAAAGTGATAATATCCAACTGTGGAAGAATCAAAAAAAGAGCAATGCACGTTCAAAGAGAAAAGAAGGAAAAACGAAAAGGAGAGAAAAAAAGAAACCATAAAAAGAACGAAAAACAGAATAAACCAAACAAGGTGAAATATAGATATGTAGATCAAATATACACGATAGAGAAAAACAGAAACAACAACCTAAATAAAAGAAATAAAACAATAACAAAAATAAGCAAAAAGTCCAGAACATTGATAATGAGAGAAATCTGATGATGAGAGAAATCCCAAAACAAGGGACAAAAAATGAAAAATAATGAAAACGGGTGAGAACAACTTTTTACAGTCCAACAGTGTGTACAGGGGCCACTGGGTGTGGAGCATCTGGGGTGCATCCCCACCATAGTTGTTTATGAAGACTCTCAAAGGATAGTCCAGTTCGCATCTACTAAGCTCTTGACGAGAGGAATGAGTGGAAAAGTAGTTGTTCATTTAAGCCTCTTGGGGCTACTGTGTCCAGTGTGAAAATCCATTTACACTCACGTTGGAGAAGAAGTTTTGCTCTATCACCCCCCCTCGGGAGTGGAGGTATATGATCGATGTTCTATGGATTTACTGATCCTGGTCATTGAAGAAATAACTAAGGAACTTACAGAGGTACGAAATAAATTAACAGAAATACAAACCATGAAAGCTACTGCGTCCACACCAGCCACAGACATGATGAATAAACTTCAGGAAGAAGTACTACAATACAAGAATGAAATCATTAGATTCAAACGACAAAAAATGACACAAGTTAATAATGATTACCAGTATCACAACGTCTATCATTGGCTCAGTGGACGCAGTGGTGAATCACAAAACCGAGGTGTGAGGAGAGAACGCATGAGAATCAAGAAACCATCAGTAACGACAATTGATGTGTCCTCAGGGGACTCAGCCTCAGATGCAGAAGCAATAAATCCGCGAACCAAACCACTCCCATCTTTTTTAGATCAAACAAATTCGACAGAGTGGCCGACCTTAGGTGTATTAACCAGAGCACAACGAGATCGAGGAAGAGACCACACACAAGACGTGGGCAGAAGGGGAAACTACACCCCATTAAGAAGCAAACCCCCGATCTCCAAACATTAGAACCCATTTTCAACCTCTCTGATAGAGCCCTATCTCCAGCTGAAACAAGCCTTCTCTCGAAGGGACTATCGTTTGTACCCACGAATCTCCCTAACCATTTTGAACAAGAGATTGACCTCTACAAGTTTAATAGATCTCTAAGATTAAAAGAATTCTTCCACCGTGCACCAACACAGAACGGAGCTGTAGCACCATTCAAATTGAAAAGTCAATTCGATCCATACACCAAAAACATTGCGCTGAAAACATATTCCAATATCACAGAGAGACAAATCCGTGAAATATGTACCAGCCCCGTTGGAACAGAATACAATTTAACAAAAGATGAAACATATGCACTTCAGTGTTTGGCAAAAGACCCACAGATTATTATCCGCCCAGCTGATAAAGGCGGTGCTATTGTCATACAAAACTATGCAGACTACCGGGGAGAGATCCTTCGACAATTACAAGATAGAGACACCTACCGCAGTACATCTCGAGACCCCACTCCGAATGTCCAACAGGCAATAACTAATCTGCTGTCTGATGCTCAACAACACCTATACATTGATGACCATACGCACCAATTCTTACATCAGAAATTTCCGATCTGCCCGGTTATCTACACTCTACCTAAGATTCACAAAAACCCAAGGAAACCCCCAGGAAGACCAATTGTATCGGCGAAAGGCAGCCTATTGGAGCCGATCACCCAATGGATCGATTTTCACCTTAAGGAGACGGCTCTCCAGTTGACTACATGCTTGAAAGATACTCCTGACTTTCTGCAGAAGTTAAGGGACATTAAACTACCTACATCTGAAATCCTGCTAGTCACAATGGATGTCTCGAGTCTGTACACAGTGATACCCCATGATCAAGGAGTGGAGGCGGTGAGGACACTCCTTTCTCAGTCGACTACATACACGGGACCTCCCGTTGAATTTTTGTGTCAGATGCTCTTCTTCTGTTTATCGAATAATTTTTTTAAATTTGAACACAAATACTATATACAGACATCTGGTACATCCATGGGAGCAGCGATGGCACCCACGTATGCAAACATGTTTATGTATGTATATGAAATGCAACATATCATCTCTAAGTATGCAACACATATTTTAATGTACAATCGGTTTGTAGATGACATATTTTTGGTGTGGACATCAACAGCGGAACACTTACAGTCGATGCTGACGACTCTGAACCAGATATCGTCACCTATAAGATTCACTATGGATTTTTCAACTGAACGAATACAGTTCTTGGATGTACTGGTCTATACAAATCAAGACAGATTGGGCTATACCTTGTATAGGAAGGCTACCGATCGGAATACCTTACTACACTTTAATAGCTTTCATCCTCCGCCTTTAAAAAAATCATTACCTTACTCACAATTCCTACGAGTAATCAGGAACAACTCGGATCCCATGAATATGAGAACACAATTGGATCAAATGGCCAAAAGATTTTATGAGAGAGGTTACCCACGTCCTGACGTACAACGAGCTCTTGCCAAAGCACTCAAATATGTACCTAAACATCAACATGAAGCAAAACAATCCCGGATAGTCTTCCCGACGAAGTTCCATGTTTCCTCTCCGTCTGTAAAAGAAGTGATCACACACAACTGGAATATCTTAACGGGCGACAATACGCTGCCCAGAATAGTGGATACACCACCGATGCTTTGCTACAAACGTGGGACGAATCTACGAGACAGATTAGTCAAGTCAGATCCAACACATTGCTATTCACTTAATACTCAATACCAACGTACAGGCTGTTACCGCTGCCTTGGATGTGTGACTTGTTCCCATATGGTATCCGGCACACATTTTTCACATCCTCACACAGGACACCAATATAAAATCAACCATCGTATTACCTGTACAACTGAATTCGTAATATACCTGATAACGTGCCCATGTGGTCTATCATACGTTGGCAAAACAATCATGACTGTCAGGGATCGGATCAGAGGCCATCGTTCATCAATACGAACAGCATATCGAGATAAGGTGACAGACAAGCCAGTGGCCAAACATTTTTTTGAAAAACGACACTCTTTATCACAACTCTGATTCATTGTCATCGATCATATACCTCCACTCCCGAGGGGGGGTGATAGAGCAAAACTTCTTCTCCAACGTGAGTGTAAATGGATTTTCACACTGGACACAGTAGCCCCAAGAGGCTTAAATTAACAACTACTTTTCCACTCATTCCTCTCGTCAAGAGCTTAGTAGATGCGAACTGGACTATCCTTTGAGAGTCTTCATAAACAACTATGGTGGGGATGCACCCAAGATGCTCCACACCCAGTGGCCCCTGTACACACTGTTGGACTGTAAAAAGTTGTTCTCACCCGTTTTCATTATTTTTCATTTTTTGTCCCTTGTTTTGGGATTTCTCTCATCATCAGATTTCTCTCATTATCAATGTTCTGGACTTTTTGCTTATTTTTGTTATTGTTTTATTTCTTTTATTTAGGTTGTTGTTTCTGTTTTTCTCTATCGTGTATATTTGATCTACATATCTATATTTCACCTTGTTTGGTTTATTCTGTTTTTCGTTCTTTTTATGGTTTCTTTTTTTCTCTCCTTTTCGTTTTTCCTTCTTTTCTCTTTGAACGTGCATTGCTCTTTTTTTGATTCTTCCACAGTTTACACACTATTGGATATTATCACTTTCTTTTTCTTTTTTTTCTTTATATTATGTTACCACTTATATATGCTAGCATGTCACAGGGTACCTGGTTATGTAGTTTCAACATGCCCACTACATCTCAATTAGAGATAGTAAGTATCTTATCAACAGCCTTCCAAGTCTGCCTTGTATTAGTTTCTCCCATTGGGGGAATCGCGCACATAAGCCAACCCCTTCTAGTCTCTGACACGGGAGGTACAGCTGTGTCTGTATCTAGACACAGCTCCGTTGCAGCGAATCTCCAGTCACTGACCGGGTGCCCAGCTAGTGCACTTGGCTTAACAGTATGCCTCCCAGACACATAGTCATGCCTTTGCACTACCTCCCGGTGGCATTATGTGGCTTTAGCCTCTGTCCAGATACACGCTCGCGCGCTGGATTACTAGACGCCTTCACAGCGTCGCTTAGCAACGGGTAGGCATAAGTGACACGCATGTTGGAACGCAAACTTACTTACCACGTACCGCACCCTGCTACTTGATTGACACATCGTGGTGTGGGAAGGGTGTTTCTCCAGCTGCTGCTGGTAAGTGTTTGATTAGATGTGCATATATGTTTGTTTGTTTGTTCTCATTTGGAGTGCTTGACAAAAGGCTTAACAGCCTGAAACGTCGCTGAAAGAACTATGCTGACGATCATCCTGCATTAAAACCTGAATGACTGTCTTTAGAAGTCCTGTGAGTGCATTCTTTTTCTGTTTTGGATTTTGTAGATTGATGTGGATTGCACCCAGGCAAGTTTTGGCATTTTTTATGACTTAAATTGGGCAGAGTGCTGGTACTTTGGATCGATATATATATATATATATCATATATAGTATACCGGATACTACCTGCAGCCTTGTTACCTTGTGTGTACAGTCCTGTATGAACAGTGATCTCGCGAGGGAGTGGTGCTACACGGGAGGAGATGGGCCACACTGGACTGGGCTGGTAGGGAGCTTGGGTGGAGAATCAATATATGCAGATGGAGTCGTGCAAGGTCACATATAGGAAAGATTCAATAAATAGTGTAATAAAGTCTGTGACTCAATAGTGATTACATCGAAGTAATAAAATGCTCTCACATATAACTTATCTGGCTCTTAAGGAATTCTATATACAAATAATGATACTCATGTTGATTTAATATTGGTCTGGATGTTTTTTTTTTTAGAAAAGCAGAACATACAGGGCTATTAATAATAGAATAAGCATTAATAATAGAGCTTATTGATCCAAGGAGAAATCTGATTGCCCTTTGGAGTCAATAAGGATTTTTTCCCCCTAGGAGGCAAAATTTGAAATGGCTTCCTTTTTTTTGCCTTCTTTTGGATCAAAAGCTGGAATGATATGTAGAAGGGTTGAACCTGATGGACTTGTGTCTTTTTTCAACCTAAATTACTATGTTACTATGTTACTATGTTACTATGTTACTATGTAATATTCCCTTGTCTGACCCTTTTTTTAAAAAATGTCCTTAAATCCATTTTATACTCTGCCGTCAGATCTCTTCTAAGTGGCTTAAATGGAGTGTTATCGCTCAGTTGTCTTTCTGTCTTTTCGATGAAGATGGCCTACTCTTTAAGACAATCCCACCACCCTGCTGAACTTCTATATTATGTTCAGTTTTGAATGATTTTATGCTCTAAATTTCTGTTTTAGAATGCAGAGCGGGGAAATGCAGAGCGGGGAAATGCAGAGCGGGGAAATGCAGAGCGGGGAAATGCAGAGCGGGGAAATGCAGAGTGGGCGAATGCAGAGTGGGGGGAGTAGAGAGTGGGGGGAATGCAGAGTGAGGGAATGCAGAGTGAGGGAGTGAGGGAATGAAGAGTGAGGGAATGCAGAGTGAGGGGAATGCAGAGTGAGGGAATGCAGAGTGGGGGGAATGCAGAGCGAGGGAATGCAGAGTGAGGGAATGCAGAGTGAGGGAGTGAAGGAATGCAGAGCGAGGGAATGCAGAGTGAGGAAATGCAGAGTGAGGGAATGCAGAGTGAGGGAATGAAGAGTGAGGGAATGCAGAGTGAGGGAGTGAGGAATGCAGAGTGGGGGAATGCAGAGTGGGGGAATGCAGAGTGGGGGAATGCAGAGTGAGGGAGTGAGGGAATGCAGAGCGAGGGAATGCAGAGTGAGGGAGTGAGGGAATGCAGAGCGAGGGAATGCAGAGTGAGGGAACGCAGAGTGAGGGGAATGCAGACTGAGGGAATGAAGAGTGAGGGAATGCAGAGTGAGGGAGTGAGGGAATGAAGAGTGAGGGAATGCAGAGTGAGGGGAATGCAGAGTGAGGGAGTGAGGAATGCAGAGTGGGGGGAATGCAGAGTGAGGGAGTGAGGAATGCAGAGTGGGGGAATGCAGAGTGAGGGAGTGAGGGAATGCAGAGTGAGGGAGTGAGGGAATGCAGAGTGAGGGAGTGAGGGAATGCAGAGTGAGGGGAATGCAGAGCGAGGGAATGCAGAGCGAGGGAATGCAGAGTGAGGGAGTGAGGGAATGCAGAGCGAGGGAATGCAGAGTGAGGGAATGCAGAGTGAGGGGAATGCAGAGTGAGGAAATGCAGAGTGAGGGGAATGCAGAGTGAGGGAGTGAGGAAATGCAGAGCGAGGGAATGCAGAGTGAGGGAATGCAGTGGAGGGGAATGCAGAGTGACGGAATGCAGAGTGAGGGAATGCAGTGGAGGGGAATGCAGAGTGAGGGAATGCAGAGTGAGGGAATGCAGAGTGAGGAAATGCAGAGTGAGGGGAATGCAGAGTGAGGAAATGCAGAGTGAGGGGAATGCAGAGTGAGGGAGTGAGGAAATGCAGAGCGAGGGAATGCAGAGTGAGGGAGTGAGGGAATGCAGTGGAGGGGGATGCAGAGTGAGGGAATGCAGTGGAGGGGAATGCAGAGTGAGGGAATGCAGTGGAGAGGGATGCAGAGTGAGGGAATGCAGTGGAGGGGAATGCAGAGTGAGGGAATGCAGTGGAGGGGAATGCAGAGTGAGGGAATGCAGTGGAGGGGGATGCAGAGTGAGGGAATGCAGTGGAGGGGAATGCAGAGTGAGGGAATGCAGTGGAGGGGGATGCAGAGTGGTGGAGGAGAAAAAAATTCCAGCTCGAGTAGTGAGCAGGAGTGTTAGCAGGTCTGTGCCAGATTAGACATGGCCCTGCACTCTCACACGCTGCAAGATGCCCACTGACACCAATGATGATGGGGGAGGATGACCCCAAGTATCCAATATACAGGAGGAGCCCCACACTTGTGGTGCTTAGGAAGAGAAAATACTTTGCTGGTCAAAGCCCCAAAGTCTCCATTCCGGGCTAGAACCAAAAGACTCGGGGCTCCAGCCCCACTGAACCGCCAGTCCTAGCGAAGCCAATGCAGCTGAATGAGTGATTGTGTCCAATTAGATAACCTTAAAGATAACAGGTCGGGGAAAACTGCTAACTGAAAATGGCTGCTCCGGTTTCCTAACCCTTCGTAACTCCTCCCACTAAACCCTCTATTGGGCTGAACCCGTCCCCTGAGCACTCTGTCATGAACGCCCCTCCCCGGCCATGTCTGGGAGCTACAGGTGAATGCTGCCTTATTTAGCCTGTAATTAAAGCATGGCTGAACTTTTACTTTTCTTATCAGGCAGAAGACCATTTCTCATGGTCACAACCTACCCCAAGAGTTATTATTATTATCACTGTTTGTGCATCACTCGTATAACTTGCAGACATTTCATATATTTACCGAGTATAGTTTAGGGGGGGGAGACATAGTCCCGGTAGTAACTAAACACGAACGCTTATCCTTATTGCGGGAATTATGTGCTTATGTAAGATATAGCTTTGAGATACGTTGGCTGCAATTGAAAAAAAAAAAAAAAACGAATGTATTCTGAGGATATCTGACTGCCTTATCAGCCTGGGATAAAGTCAAAGAGCTCGGCTTGAAAGCCCCTTATCAAAATAGCATTTTTATAACATTTGCTCTGCAGACACATCTAAAAATGAGTTTTTCAGTCTCCAGAGGATTCCCTGGTTTATTTTCTTTCACCTAAAGCAGGCCTTGTTTTGTCTTATGCAAAGTTCATGGATTTGAAAGGCAATGAAGGATCAAAGCTTTGTATATACCATGGAAAGGTCAGTGCATGTATTAGCAAACCAGACAATAACACTTGGGTCTTGTCGCCTGTTGGCTTTTATTTTTTAATTGTTTTTCGGGCGCATTTTATAGGGCTTTGTAACCTAAACACCCATAAACGGAATGAAAATATTTACCCCAGCACCCATATTTGCACACAGGACTTGCCCCAGCACCCAGAATTGCACTCAGGACTTGCACCAGCACCAATATTTTCACTCAGGACCTGCCCCAACACCCAGTTAGAACAGAACTCACTCCAACACCCAGGCCTTTCCCCATGAAAGGTCAGTGCATGTATTAGCAAACCAGACAATAACACTTGGGTCTTGTCGCCTGTTGGCTTTTATTTTTTAATTGTATTTTCGGGTGAATTTTATAGGGCTTTGTAACCTAATCAACCATAAACGGAATGAAAATATTTACCTCAGCACCCAGATTTGTACACAGGACTTGCCCCAGCACCCAGACTTGCACTCAGGACTTGCACCAGCACCAATATTTGCACTCAGGACCTGCCCCAGTTAGAATAGAACTCACTCCAACACCCAGGCCTTTCTCCATGATGCAGACGTCACATCCTCATGTTGAGATCCCTGTTGCTGTCCCTGTAATACTGCCCATATTCAATACACTTCTGCTTCTAATACAGGTCCCCTCTGTTGAACCCCTTTAAAACTAAGGGTTTGTTGTAAAGATACCTGTAGGTTTACTCCAGAGAAGGAGGCATTTTATAACCCTTGTTTCCTTCATGTTTTTTAAAAAAACACTTTTGTTGACCTTTGAACTGTGTATGATGGTGAACTTATGATTAAGAGTTCATTGGCTCGAAATGTGCATTTCCATTTTGATATCTGTGTTTCTTTAACCCCTTCATGACGTTGGGACGTACTATGCTGTCCTGATTTTAAGTGCCTAAAAGGCGCTAAGACGGCATACAACGTCCTGTGTTAAACAGCGTGATGAGCTGTGCTCAGATCCCGCTGCAGGCGCTAAATCGCGCCGTGCCACAACTTCCGGGTTCAGGCACGCCTCCCTGACATCACACGTGACGTCCAGAGGTCTCGCGATTTTTTGGCAGGGACCCACAGGGTCTATTAAGACCCTGATCGGGTCTCTGCCATAGTGTTCCTGGCTACCGATCACCTTGTGACGCAAGCACCATGCGTCACGAAGGGTTTAATGAAGAGAAAAAAAATATTTTGTCTTCTCATTATACGAAACAGGGGCAAGACAGGCAAACCCCATCCCACGCAGTTTAAGTTCAGACGTACTTTACCATAGAAGAGTTTAATTAGTAAAGACCCAATACATAATGCAAAGGCTTCCTGAATGGGCGATAAAGACAGATATAGCAATTATAGTCCCTACTGTTTAGTACTAAGCGTTAGAATGAGAATTCTCCAGTATTATACATCAACAGATTGCAAGCAGCTACAGTTTTTACCATGGATTAGCTAAAACACTCATTTGTAAAGAGGGTCTAAATTATTATTTTTATATATTGTATGCTAATAGCGCACCACGTATACTATTTTCTTATTTCACCTTTTCACACACCTGCTTTGGTTTCCGTTGTTTTATTTTAAATACGTTTTATTCCCCATGAAGCAGCTGCTTAGAAGATATCTACAGAAACATAGAATGTGTCGGCAGATAGGAACCATTTGGCCCATCTAGTCTGTCCAAAGACCACCCACAAGTTTGGTTTTGGTATTTTTTTTTATCTTTTTTTTTTGTTTTTTATTGCAAAAGTATCAAAATTACATATATTCAGTGGATTTAGGTTTAAAGTGCAAAAGACATTACAATACACGTACAAATTCTATCTGAGGTGCAATAAACATTTCACTAAGTGTCATGATTACGTCCAGTTACAATCCTTAATGTGTGACCACCCACAAGTTAGTGTCCAGCGCCCATCCCTTAGGACTTTTTGCCTCTCCTAGGCCAAAGTTGCCAGCCCTCTCTTGCAGGTAAGCATGAATTCAGTGGAGCTGCGGATGTTTGGGTGGTGTAATAAATACATTGTATGAGATAGGACATAGGACAAAGTAATGCACTCTGTTCCTCTTTTCCCTTATCTGCAGAGGATCCAGCAAAGAGCGGGTTAATTCCCGTCGGCCGCTAGGCTTTTTTTATGCTGTTAATTAAGAGGCTGATTGCACCTGGCCTGGGAGCCGGTGATAAACCAACACATATTTGCTAAGTCCTGTGACAGCAAGAGTTCAAGCAAGGCAGAAAGCTTTGTACGCAGAGGATGATGTGTACCATATTTGTGACTTTCCACAGTACATGAGACCTGTCTGTCTGCAAACAGAAAAAAGGGGGGTATTCACTTAGACTGAACTGTTAATGCTGGAATTTTGCAGCAAATAGTCTGCGAAGGACCTTATCTTTTTCTCCATCTGGTGCAGCATTCAGAATTAAGTATGCCTTATTATTTGCAAGCTCAAATATACATAAGGGTCTAACAAGGTGGCTCCGAATTTCTCAAGGAAAATCTGAGTTTCAGACGCCATTGGATCACACCGAATGGCCCATAAATTCAAGTTACTCAGCGTGTCATTTGCATACTAGGCCACAGGTGATGTCATAAGTAGGAGACTCCATAGACACATTTAACCCTTTTGCGAAAATGGACGTGTCAGGCACGTCCAACCAGGAACTCAATTCCTGACAATGGACGTGCCTGACACATGCTCCGGTGAAATGATCGGGGGGGGGGGGGGTTTAGGTCAAAGTTCGAAAAAAAGTGTTTGTTTTTTTTAAAATGTCATAATATTTTTTTTTGTATTAAATTATATGATATGATGAACATAATGGTATCTAATGAAACCCCTTCTTATGACGATAACAACAACATATCATTTGTGTGGGTACAGTATGTGAGGGAGAAGAAAATTACAGCTAAACACAAACACCCCAGAAATGTCAAAACAGTTCTTGACCAAAGGATCATGTCACTAAGGGGTTAAAACACATTTTTCTCCTACTTTAGGCATTTGCTTGCAATTTTGCTACCACAATGTATAGATCATATTCAATAAATTTGTATTCTTTGCATTCACAATAAAACCAATGTTTAGATGATCTAGTCCCTTTTACACATATCTCAGGTATAGATATCAGGTGTCTGATCACTGTGTTTTGATAATGTACATCTAAAGTTTAAACTCAATGCTAAGCACAGTTTAGTCATGCCATGACATCATCAAATTTAACCCCCCCAAAAAACAGGACTGTTCAATGAAATCCAGGACTATTGACAACTATGCATTAATTTGTAGAATTGTGCCAGGCCTGTTTTCATCTCTTTTTTCCTTAACAATCTTTCAACAATGAAATGACATGGAGAGACAAACAAAAAAAAAAAACGTGTCAGACTCGGTAGCTTGAAAACAAATGATCTGATCAGCATTGGAATCATAAATGGAGGAATCCATATGGAAGAAGATAAACTGAACGCTGTAAAAACTCACAATATTTAAATGAACTTAATGAGCATCATTTAAATATTATTATTCTCATTTGGCAACAGAACATCGTCAAAAGCCAAATCACTCAAATATGCAGAAAAAAAGGGCTTCTAAAAAATAAAAAATAAATGGAAGCCGGATGCTAGTCCTTCCAGTCATGTCTTGATAGGTGATTGGGGCGTTCTGTAAAATCTGACAACAATGTTATTCCTGGTACTGAAAGATCAGTAAAAAGAAGTTGGATGTGGGTAGTATTCTCAGGTTTATGCCAAGCCCCCTTAGAGGGTCTGTAACAGCTAAACCCACTTGATACTGTTAATTCAAAGAGTAAAAAGTGATGAAAAATCATCTATATGTGTGAGCGGAATTTCAAGTAAATGCATCAATTAAGAGGGGAAAAAAGTGTTTTAAAGGGACTCTGTGGCCTAAATATTGCCTGTTTTATTAATGTAATGAAGTAAAAATGATTTTGAAAATGATCTATACATTGTTTTAGAAGGTTTGCAGGTAATGCTGTAGATTAGGAGAAAGATGTGTTTTAAATTGTTCCAGTTTATGATATCTTCTGTCTCGAATCCAAACGAACTGCCTTTCAAACGTAAATGTGAAATTTGCATATCGTCCCAGCTGATGACACATCATGAACATTTAAAACACATTTTTCTCCAAATTTAGCTATTTGCCTCCAACAGTGTTTGGATTAATTTTGATCGTTTTTTGATCGTTGTTTTGTTTATTTTTATATTCTTTACATTATTCTTCACAGCAAATGCAATGTTTAGGTTAAAAAAGTACCTAAAGCAGAGAGAGATCCTCATTTTTACATGGGATCAGCAGAGGAGACCTTAACTAGCAGAGAGAGAGACCTCTGCACCATGCAAACAAACCCCCTGCTCTGATTGGCTGTGCGCTAGCTGGCACTGCCAGCTTCCTGACCGGCTCTGCCTCAGAACTGAGAACCAAGAATAAACCTGCATGTATCTCTAAATATACAAGACGGGTTAACTTAAGTGAAGGGGGCACTATTTTTTTTTTTTAACCCTTGCTTTCTCAAACCCTTAAGTGCACTGTCCAGTTAAATGGAGGCATCCAGAGACATGAAGGACGGACGCTGATTTCCCCTATTTCTATCCGCCATAAATACGAATTTTGCTGCCAGTTTCCTACACGGGTTTGTTTATTTTCCACTCCGTGCAACAGACGGCGATCTGAGGAGTAACAGCAGGATGAGTCAGAGGGATTTACATGTAATTAGGAAACGTACATAATTATGTGTCATTGTAACATTGTATTAATGACTAATGAGAAGACGGAACCTTTCCCCGTCACGTGAATTCTCAAAACCCGTAGAGGATAGTCGTTTTATTTGTGTATTTTTTTTATTTTCCTTGACGAACGTTTAGGGCCAATCTAAACAGAGTGTTGAGTTGAGGAGACAAAGAAAACCAGACTTCAGCTGGACACTAGAATTGAATAATGACACTGGAAAGGGCGATATGAAGTCAGGTGAGACTAGAACAGAAAAAAATAAATGTAACATAGTGTAGTATGTCACAACCATTCAGTAATCGAAGTTGGAGAGGGAGATTACGCTCCAAAATGTGAAGATACATAAAACAGTGAATAAATATCACTAGGAGATGTCTTGTCTTGTTTAATCTGGAAATGTATAAAAAAGACAATATGGTGTAGTATGCCAGTACTGTCTAATGCCCCAATGTATGAGCAAAAATTTACAAACATCCAACAAAAAAATCAATAGGAGATCCTTTAGAAATTCTGATAAATTGAATAGCTGGTTTGACGCGTTTCGCTGCAGTAAATATATAAGAATTATTAAATTATTATGCGTTTCTATTGGATCCCCGATTACTGTTGTCTATTATTATTCTTATATACATTTCCAGATTTAAAAAGTGTCACGTTTATCTCCTGGTGATATTTATTCAATGCTTCATATATTTTCAAGTCTGGGAGTGCCATTTTACTGACCAACATCTATTACTTTATGGTTGTGATATACTACAACCTGTGTGGCATTCATTTTATTACTTTCTAGTATCACCCGCGAAACGCGTGAGGCAGCTGACGCTCAAACTTTTTTCACTTGCCATGTAAAATCTCTATATATTGATACTTCTTTACTCATCCTGAAATAACTATATATCTTTTTCACCGTGAGAGCGCCACTCCTTAGCCTTTTGTTCACCTGCGGTGCACTAAGGAAGTTCATTGTTATTATGACTGTATGATTGTGCCACATTGTTTTTCTAAGATTCCTGGACCTTTACGAAGGAGCAAGAGCCTCCTCGTTCATCTGCAAACTCTTGATAACTCAATACAGTGGGCAGTATATTATCCAAAGTATCCTAACATTATCCAGCTTTTTGTTTAATTGCCCGGAAAGTTTCTTTTACTAAAAAAAAAAAAAAAAAAAAACGCAGCTTACGCGGAGATCCAAGACATTCTTCATCCAAAAAGTATTTGTCATGGAAACCATTAATCTATCTAAATTAACTGCCCTTTCTGATTTAGAAGAAAGAAAATGAGTATCGATCTGTCTTTTGCTCCTCATTTGGAGTTAAGACTGGTCTTTTGTTTCTAGGCTTCAGTCAATTCCATTTTTCTTTCGTTCTTCAGCTGAGAAGAGGGAATACGGTTCCTGGGCTCGGCTCTCTCCCCTCTACGCTTCCAAGTCACGCCTGATCAATACTTATTGACAGGTCATAATAACGCCGGCTGTCATTATTAAGCACAGCTTGCTTCTGTCGTTCTTCGTATGGCATCAAATTTTTATCAATAAGGAAGATAAGGAATTATTCATTACAAATAATTTGAACCTGGCAGACGTGACAATCTCTGCTCTCACGCAACCTCAAATTGTCCCAATTAAAAACCTGATTATAATGTCTAATTGTTTATTTTTTGTGTCTCATTACAGCCCATTTGTCCTGTTTTTAGCTTTTTTTTTTTTTTAACTCCATGACATTTTAAATATCGCTTCTACTGTGAATGTAGAGAATAAAAAATGATGAAAAATGATCTATTGATTGTGTTAGCAAAATTGCAAGAAAATGCACATAAATAAGTGAAAAATATATTTTAAATTTGTCTGCAGCGTCTCTTATTTAAGACCAAATAAACTACTTTTTTTTCATACAAACAGCATGAGCACTTCCCCTTTTTCTACTGCTAATACCTCTCCCGATACAACCAAGCATTCTTCTAATACCTTTACCTATACAACCAAGCATTCTGCTAATATCTCTCCATATTCAACCATTAATTGTGCTAATACCTCTCCTGATACAACTAAGCATTCTGCTAATACCTCTCCCTATACAACCAAGCATTCTGCTAATACCTCTCATGATACAACTAAGCATTCTGCTAATACCTCTCCCTATACAACCAAGCATTCTACTAATACATCTCCCTATACAACCAAGAATTCTGCTAATACCTCTCCTGATACAACTAAGCATTCTGCCAATACCTCTCCCTATACAACCAAACCTTCTGCTAATACCTCTCTGGATACAACCAACCATTCTGCTAATACATCTCCCTATACAACCAAGCATTCTGCTAATATCTCTCCCAATACAACCAAGCATTCTGCTAATACCTCTGCCTATACAACCAAACATTCTGCTAATACCTCTCCCTATACAACCAAACATTCTGCTAATACCTCTCCCTATAAAACCAAGCATTCTGCTAATACATCTCCCTATACAACCAAGCATTCTAGTAATACCTCTCCCTATCCAACCAAGCATTCTGCTAATACCTCTCCCTATACAACCAAGCATTCTGCTAATACCTCTCCCTATGAAACCAAGCATTCTGCTGATACCTCTCCCTATACAACCAAACATTCTGCTAATACCTCTGCCTATTCAACCAAGCATTCTGCTGATACCTCTCCGTATACAACCAAGCATTCTGCTAATACCTCTCCCTATACAACCAAGCATTCTGCTAATACCTCTCCCTATGAAACCAAGCATTCTGCTAATACCTCTCCCTATGAAACCAAGCATTCTGCTAATACCTCTCCCTATACAACCAAGCATTCTGCTGATACCTCTCCGTATACAACCAAGCATTCTGCTAATACCTCTGCCTATTCAACCAAGCATTCTGCTGATACCTCTCCGTATACAACCAAGCATTCTGCTAATACCTCTCCCTATGAAACCAAGCATTCTGCATATCAAGCCAGAAGGTGATGACAGCGATTTTTTTTCAAATTGCCGAAAAGATACAGTTAGGCTACAAGGGGTGGCTAAAGGGGCAAAACCAATTCCAAAAACATTTGCCCCAGAACTGCTTTTTATGTCTTCATAGAAATCAGCCTTAAATCGCTACCTCTACTGATTCACTCTGATACTCACCTGAGTCAGAGAAAACTCACCTCCCAAAGAGGTACAGCATTCGGTGTATGAAGCTGCTCTGAGACGAGTATATCTGACACGCCGAGGTTTGTAATTTAAAAATAAAAAAAGACTTAAATTTCCACATGGACGACATAGATCACCGATTCCATAAATACTCTTCTCGTAGAAAGTCTGACATATCTTTAGTGTTGTTCATAATATAAAACAAATCGGAGCTATAATTAACACTAATTGCTGGGTCATACCATGTGAAGCACTCAGCAACAGAGAATTCACGTCGGCATGATAATTTACACTATTAGATACACATCTGGGTACAGATTGATTTAAAAAAACAACAAGGTACAGGTGCCATTCTGGACAGAATCTACGTGGAAACAGTTACTTTTAATGATGTCGATTAACCTTTTCGTTAACCTATTCGTGTGAGACTGATGCTCCTTCTGTCCCACTTCCATTCTCCAGCATTCCAGTTCTCCGAGAAACCGGAGTAAGATAGGGCAACTTTATTGTCATGGCCCCCTTTCATGTTGACCAGTAGACCTATAAACCAGGTGATGAGTGACCTTTAAGACCTAGCATTGCTGAAATGCACTGACCACAAAGACACTGAATGATACAATTCTTCTTCTTGGCAGAACCATTAATTACTGTTAAGACAATATAATGTCTCGTTTCTTATCTGCTCGCTAGTCTTTCCGCGTGTTTCCTTACCATGCAAAGCATGGAATGCATACATCCAGTTCAACAATTCATCTAGAATAGCGTGTCTCTCTAGACTGATGGGAAATATCGATTACGAAAACGAGATGCTAAGGAAATATTGACCGGGAATCTCTTGGGTTATTTTAAGGCTCATTTTGGTTCTTCTTTGTTTCTCATGCTCTCTATTAGTAAACAATTCTCTCTCTCTCTCTCTCTCTCTCTCTCTGTCTCTCTCTCTGTCTCTCTCTCTGTCTCTCTCTCTCTCTGTCTCTCTCTCTCTCTCTCTCTCTCTCTCTCTATATCTCTCTCTCTCTATATCTCTCTCTCTCTCTTTCTCTCTCTCTCTCTCTCTCTCTCTCTCTGTCTCTCTCTCTCTCTCTCTCTCTCTCTCTTTCTCTCTCTCTCTCTCATGTAATCTAATGTAAACAATATTATACAGGCTATTTAGACGGGGTCTTTTTTACCGATTGTAATTGTGTAAAAGATTTTTCAGGTAAAAGTGTTTTACATTTTTTACATTTTTCATCATATTTTATTTTAAAAAAATTACAGTCAGTTTATAAGATATGATGAAAATAATGGTATCTTAAGAAAGTTTTAAATAAAAACAGTATATATGTGATATATCTGTGGGTACATTAAACAAGACTAATGACAGCTAAACACAAAAACTGCAGAAGTCTAAAAACAGCCTCTGTCCTCATGGGGATAAATGTATCTGTGGTGTCTCCTGTTTATGACATCATCTTGTGGCTTGAGATGCAAAAAACATGCTAATCCTAACTCAGTTGCATATCACGCCACATTTTTCTGGTTCTTTTTTTTTTTTTAGAGTTTTTTTTTATTTTATTCTAAATAAATAGTCTGTTAGGTGACGGAGCCTCATTAGCTATAAATAAATCCCCAAATCACACGTTCTCCCTCTTACAGGCTCCAGTAGAATAAAACCTCACCTGTCTCTTAGCAAACAGCCAACCTTGATTTTTGTTTTCATATCTGAGCCATTTAAAATCCGGAGCTAAAAAATATGAATCAGCCAAATACGAGTTTCTCATTTGTAATTTTTGTACTTGTTTTGTTTGTTTGCTGTTTTTTTTTGCATGTTGCTATTGTTGATTTTGTTGATATTGTTATGCTTTGACAAACCCCATCTATTCTGTGTTATCATAGATATTGACAGTAACACTGTAATCTGGTCTCGTGGTCTTTCACGGTCTTTGTCTTGCTTCCCTGCTAACACCAGCACTGAACAGGTTTCAAGATTAGCCTAGCTGAGCATCTTTTTTATTATTATTATTGCTTTTCGATGCTGGTGTGTTGTGCTATTGGTTTTGTTCTGTGTTTAGTTACTAGCCGGGTAAGTATTCATGTGTAGTGTAAACTGCACAGTGGGAAATGGAAGGAGAGAAGTGAAACACCAGCCCACACGATCTGATTGCGGGAGAACGACAGCGCTCAACCAACACAGAACCTACCGCGCTCCGTCATTACTCCGTGCTTAAGTCTACTCAAACATTATTGTTCACAGTGAGGAAAGTCAATCCCGGTTATTAATGTTTCTGTTCTAATTTACCAGTAATTGTCTTTTTTTTTAGGATCAGCTGGAGCATGTCAGCAGGCATGTACAATGTCATTAAAGTGGAATCAACCTCCCCACCCCCAAGTTTTTGTTTCCTAGAACCATAAGCGTCTGCAGAAATGTTTCAGGGGTGCGATGGGGGCTGCAAAATGTTAACCCCCACCACTGTCTCCCCCTTATTTATGAAATCATCACACAGAGGTGGGAGTATAGTCAGTATGATGTGCTGCACTGGAGGCTATAACAGTGATGCAAGGTGCCCTACTGCCGGGGAATGGGCACTTGTGTATCCTGTGATCTACAGGCAAACCACTGCACAATGCATGTCCAGAGTGCCATATGTTGCCTCCCCCCAGTGCGTTTTTTGCACTGAGCCCACTTCCTACTTTTGTGACCCTCTGAATTTCTTTAACCTACTGGTTTGCCCCCTTTCCTTCTACCCTTATCTCCCTTCTGCTAGTGTTTCCCAAATCTCACTGTCCGTTCACTCTTCTGTTTTTTCTCCATCACATCCTTGGCACACCAGCTGCTATGGCTTGTGGCTACCATAATGCTGGCCACAATGTTGGCTGAGAGGAGGCTCAGTTTACAATGCCAAACCTTAGCAGTCATCTACAGACCCCATGATGTTCTGTCGGCCATGGGATTGGCTGAGCACCACGGGAAGTTGTGTAATCCACAGCAGCTGCGTTATCAAGGTTTCATTGTGGGCTACATTGCCTTTGATTTATAGACAGCCATGTTGTCGGCTGAGCACCTCATGTACATAATAGCCTTCCGAAACTGGTGGCTGGCGGACGTTAGCTGCAGACAATATTTCTATGATGCTCAGCCAGTTCTGTATCTACACGGGCAGCATGTGAAGAGTAGTCCACCGCAACTAGAGAAGTCCCAGAGGGTTAAGAATGGTCTACACTTCCCATGCTGCTCAGCCTGAATAAGCAGTCCACCCGCTCTTAACAAACTACAACTCCCATGATGCTCTGCTGGGCTCCATAAATATTCGAATGGACATTGTGGGAGCTGACCCTTTCTGATGCCCAGACCTACTGCATATCCCTTAATCAACCAGTTATTGGATGAACTCTGACTTTACAATATTGATGCAAAAAAAAAAAAACATTCTATTGAATTAAAAAAATTGTTATCCAAACAAAATCATTAAAAAAATACATTACGGGGGACTAAACTTTTTTTTTCACTTGTGACTCACATTGAAGCACAAGAGTCAACTGTATGAGGATAAACTGGCAGTGCCGTGGATGCTGTATGTTAGGCAATGTCTTCTGGCCGACAGCTGCCATGTTTCCCTGAGAAGCAGGCAGGCCAATCTGGTCTCCGTCAAAATAAACCCCCCATGCATCTCTAAAGACACAAATCGGATTTACTCTGACAAGGGAACGCTCATTTTTATAATACTTCCTTCTTCTAAGGAAGCAAGGGTTAAAATAAAATGTTTAGTGCCCTGATTGTCCTTGACACCTGAAGATTGCAGGTTCAAATCCAGGCAGGGTCAACTCCGCACCTTCATCCCTCCGAGGTCGATAAATGAGTACTATCGATTGGTCAACAAGAACATCTATCATTCAGCTGCCTGTTCGGTTAATTCCAAAATTAAAAAGAATTGAGTCCCACTGGGAGAAAGGCGCTATATAAATACTTATTAAAAAGTTCCACATACTGTCCACATTTCTTCTGTGTTTAGTATTTCTTATTACTTTTATTACGAGCCAAACTGCATAAGAGTTATGTGCTAAGAAACCTTTCAGTTGAGGTTTTCTCTCTATAAGTGGCCTGGCCGAGGAACAGTGTATTCTTCGCTCTATTCTCCTACAGCAGCTCAGTCTCATGCTGCATGCCTGACCCTGATGGATAAAGCCTTCTACATGAAACTTTTATGTATTCTGTCTCTTCTGGTGATGTCGTTCTTATCTTACGGAGAGTCAGCAGCAGGTAACATTAAGTAATTTGCCCCAGGCGTTTGAAAATGACATGCTTATTCAATAAGCTAACAGCCGGCTTTGCTCCGGGGTACAATGAAAGCAGAGTGCTAATTTTAAAGAACGAAGGTTTGCTAATTACACAGCAGATGAGGACACTCTCTTTCCCCTGTGTTGAATCATGTGTGGCCCCCATGCCGAGATCATCCAGCACGACGTGCCAATTCCTCTACTTATATAATCCAACATTTCTGCTGCAGTCTGGGGTAAGATAGGACAGTCTTTTTGCAAACACATGACATTTGTGCCATTTATTTTATTTTTTTAAAGTACGTTCACAGCAATCGTGCACCAACAGCATTATGTGGGGCCTACAATTGGAGCTCACGGAGATTTTTCCCCAAAAAATTATGAGCTTGAGAGGGAGTAATGTAAAAGAGCTATGCAGAGATAGTTTAATATGAATGTAATGTTCTCTAAGTATTTGTCTGTCTTGGAGGATGAAAGGGATTCACTGCCATCTACAAAATTTGGTTTATATCGAATTTAAAGAGCCAGGGAATATTTGGAAAATCTAACAAGCAGTGACTTCGCTGAAAGAGTCCTATATCTGCTGTTGGAGCTTTCTTGCTATTGACTGGTTTCGAACGGTGTCTCTCAAACATCTATGTACAATTCACACAAGATTTCCCATGGTATCATGAATATTGCGTGCAAAATTAGTTTGATGCCAGGAGTGTCCCATTAATGGTCCTACAAGTGTATGTAGCATGGTTCTACTTTAGGCAAAATTCTTGCTCGACTCAAAGTAATGAGTTCACCAAGTTGTTTTGCTGGCACTGCCGTTTGTGCTAATTCCAATAAAGTAGGGAACATCTTTCTTGCAGACTTAACGAGAAGAAAGTAGCTGTGGGGGTCATTATTTCTGGTGGGGTGGTAATCTACTATAGCCGTCGGGAAGGCCCTTAGAGTGTTGAGGGATGAGAACAAGTCTCGACACCAAAACAGACCTGGATTCCACTTTATGGATCTCCGAGCGGACGTCGACCACAGTGAGGGGCTCGATTCAGTAGACCGCATATCTGAAAGGACATCAATAAGTTACAACTGTGCACAGAAGGAGGGGGTTTGTAAAATGATGCTTTGCGTATAATATATATCATTTCCGGAAAGTGACCTAGATTAGTGTAATCAATAACTGCTTACGGATTCCATGCAGCTGTATAATAAAGCATGGTGTAAGAAGCTGATATTAAACATCCGTTGCCTTGATTTATGAATTTGCTTCAGTTTCTGCTACAACTAGATCCTGTTTATATTTTTTTAATTCTCTGTATTTGCAGTACAAACAATGTTTAGGTGACAGAATCTCTTTAACACCTTTGCGACAAAGGACGTGCCAGGCACGTCCTGGGAGAAACTCCCTTAACGACAAAGGATGTGCCTGGCACGTCCTGCAGTGAATCAAGTGGATTTCGCGATCAAACGATGGCGAAAAACGCTTTAAGGCTGCTGGTCTATTGCCTCGATGTCGAGGCAATAGCCAGCACTGAAATTTCTGTTTTGGAGCACCCACGATCGCCCCACGGAGCGATCGTGGGGAGCCATATTGACGGAGCATGCTGCCGATCTGAGCTTCGGAAGTGAAAGTAACTTCACTTCCGTTGCTCTGAATATGCTACTTGACTACCCCTAGTGGTAGTTAAGTAGCATTGCAATGGAAAATATTTAAAATACATATTTAATTAATTAAAAACAGGTTATATAGCTATATTAGCCTATAGGGTTAAAATTAAATAATTTTTAGCATAAGGGATAGGGTTAAAATTAAATTAAAATTAAAAAATATTAAGGGATATAATAAGGATTAGAGTTGGGGTTAAATTTAGTGTTAGGGTTAAATTTTGGGTTCGGGTTGGGGTCAAAAGGTCAATACAGGAAAAAAACAAAAAACACTATTTTTGGTTTTTGCCCCATAACTCGCAAAAAAATACCGCTAAATATGGAAACATGCATATTTTTGAACTCGGGACAACATTTAGAAACTATTTAGATGGGGTCTTTTTTAATGATTTTATTTGTGTAAATTATATTTTAGGTCAAAGTTAGAAAAAGTGGGTTTTTTAAAAATTTTCAGCATATTTTATGATTTTTTTTGTAGTAAATAATAATCATAAGATATGATGAACATAATGGTATCTAATGAAAGCCCTTCTTATGACGATAAAAACAACATATAATTTGTGTGGGTACAGTATGTGAGAAAGAAAAGAATTACAGCTAAACACAAACACCCCAGAAATGTCAAAACAGCCATTGTCACCAAAGTAAAGTCAAGCTGAAAATGTCTTGTCACTAAGGGGTTAATAGTAATGAACTATTCGTTTACTCAATTATTAGTTTATATTATGTGCTTTTTTTTTTCTACTTCAGGTTCTAGCCTGTGTTTGTATAAACCTGTAAAATGACTTGCATAAACTAGTGCGTTTTGTAGATTCCTTGAACATTGAATTCTTTCCTTTACTTGTAATTGCACAGCTTCCTCTAAAAGCATTTTCGGTTCACTGATTTACACTTACACCCATGTTATAACTTCCACGGATTTGCAAAGTCAGGCACATTTTAATTCCCTGACACACCAATTAGCTTCTATAGCATCCAGAGTTTTGATTTTTTTTTCCCCTTCTTATACCTGTGTGGTGATGTTAGAAAGGGTTTTAGTTTGTTTTTTTTACAGGCAGAAACAAATATTTGGAAACTCTCTTGCTAGTGAGGTTGGGTCAGTAAATAAAATCAATATGTTTTTTAAAAGCAGAGTTTACAAAACGATGATCATTTTTGCAAAGCTACAAAAAAAATACTCATTATTAAAATTGTTCATCCAGTTAGTTTTTATTTTTCTTCTATTTTTTGAAGAAAAAAAAACCTGGGAGATTGCCCTCTTTTGAAATAACAGAGGTTAAATAGCCTATGTTCTTCTTATAAAAACTGCTTGGATGAAACATTATTTCATACATGAATGTTAATGACATCACTCTGTGGCTAGATATGCAAATCACCTACTTTCAGCAGGAGACATGATTTGCATATCAACTCACGGGTTGGGTGTCCCGTAAAGACCAGGAATAGGTCAAGTGTCCATACAAGGATATCAGGATCATGGCAAGGTCTGTGAATATCCATCATTCAAGTGTCGATCACAGACCCCAGTAAATATCTACCATGAGCAACGCTGGTGCCAACTTGTGGTGATGTCATAAAAGATTCCAGCCATACTGCGGCCTCTATAGAGTCTTCATTGGTCTACAGCCAATTTTTAACTGCGCTGTTGGTAATAATACTACTTGGGTGGCAACCCTAGACACAACAGATACATTTAAAACACTTTAATTATGCATTTGCTTTCAATTCTAATAATACAATGTACAGATCATTTTTTTTATTTTTTATTCTTTGCTTTAACAATAAAAACAATAACAGATTTCTATTAATATACTAATCATTCTTCTGTTTTGCATGATGTAATTTTAAATATATATATATATATATACTTTTTATAACTTTGTAGTTATTGTAATGATGAGATTGATCATGAGCTGAGACAAACAGCGTCAGGTTCATCCTCACTGCTCTAATCCCCAAAATATTGCTCATTGGAGATTTCGACAAATGTTTTAGCCCAATCCGCAGCCCAGAGCAACATTATTAATAAACAGAAGTAATTCAGACTCGGCTTGTGTGCCATGTACCTAGCCAGTCCGTACATGTTAACAGCTACCTAATTACCCCTAATTGGAAAAGAAGCTTTGTGAGTTTTGTGTCTCGCTGAGATGACAAATGTTCGTCCTGTGTCACTGTTCAATCCATCACTAGACTGGGTGACAAGAGATGAAATGAGATGCTAAGAAATTGGAATATTGCAAATTACAATACTGGGCATGGTATAAATGTACCAAACTGGAAGGGTAAGTTTTTTAGAAAATGTGCATTAAAAAAAAGGGACTAAGAAAGGCTACAGTGGGTTTTACGGGGAAATTTACAGTTGGTGGAAATTATATTTTTGAGGAAAGTATGAACCTTAATGACAGATAATATTAGAAATATGTTTTTAAGTGGCAGATATATGTATATTTCTTGTTTTACTTATTTTCTGTGTGTACTTTTAGTATGTGTTAAATAAACTTAATTCTATCTTAAAGTAAATTGCCGGTCTCCTTTAGTTCTGCATTCAAAAATACTTTGACTGAGTCTTTTCAATCTAAATTCAATTACATCAGGGCAGCAGTTTTCAAGCTCTGCTCTAAGTAAGCACTGTTATTCAATATTACAGTGGAATATGCCTCTCCCTCTCTCTCTTTCTCTCTGTTCAACTAGAATATTTCAAGTGTTTAGAATCTTGGTTCAGATAATATTTATCCCATGCCAGATAAAGAAAGATCTGCCCCAAGACTGTGACAGTCAAATATCAAATACCTGCCAACTTTCATGAACCAAGTCCCAGATATGAGAGGGTGGATACAAAAAGGGGAGTGGTTACGTGAAACTGTTTGATGTCATGTATCACCCCCAACAGATTGGACTCTAACTTCAGGGCTTCCATGGTAGAGATTAGTTTTTTTTTTTTTTGTTTAGGCTGTCTGTGTCTATCAGACATTTTGGGGTCAATTTGGAAGATTGTGGTTGCTCGCTCCGAGATGTTTTTGTTTTTTAATATATCTTTATTACAAATTTTTCACAATGATGACATTAAAAAGGTACATTTATATTTAAAATTATATAACGGATATCCCCATCCATGGACTTTTACATTGTCCCCCTTTATACATGTGTAGGTAATGCTCAGGTATTCTTCCTGTCTCTCTCCCATCTGCTTAAAAAACTCATCATCGGTACCGACTCATCCCTTCTAACAACACGGGGACAGAGCCCCACGCATCAAAAAGACAAGCTGACAAAACACAACAAAAAGGAAGAAAGAAAAGAAAAAAGAGAGAAGAAGAAAAGAAAAGGGGAAAAAAAAGAAAGAGAGACAGGGTTTAGTTATTTTTCTCTCCAAAGCTTCCCCGCCGCCCCGCCCCCTCCCCTAACCCAACTGGGCCAACACTCCGAGATGCTTGAAGCCCATTTCATGCGTCATTTCAAATATTCTCCTCTAACTGAACCACAATAGGCTTTGATGTATGATTTATTTTTTCTTCTGTCATATGGATACACTTTTCCTTGTGTCATATCGTGCGATATATGCGATTTATAGGGACCCTATCAACCTAAACACGGTTTATATTGTGATTGTAGGATTAAAAAAACGATTATAAATGCACCAAATGAGAGAGAATATTATGTTTCAAATGTGTCTGCTGCTTATGACATCATAATTTGTCATTCATTTTTCCCAATTGTTTATCCTCTACATTCACAGTATAAGCCATGTGTAGATAAACAGAGTCCCTTTAACAACAGCAAATCCCATGCGTTGTGTTTTAACAGACTTAAAGGGGGTTTTTTTATGCCTAAAAACAGCTTGAAGCCTCCTCTTGACAGATTCGCGGCCCAGGGCTCTGCTAATTGTTATCAATTGGAGACACAACAGGGCTTGGGGATTTGATGGTAATTAATGCTGAATTCTGCCTGCAAAGTAAACATGAGCTTCATTGCTAACAGACATTTTTAACAGCGAACTACTATCACAGCCCAAAATACTGTCACGGCTGACAAAACACATCCATGCAAGGGACAGATGTGTGCTTCAGCTTTATTTTTTTATTTTTTTTAGCAAGACTACTATTCCCATCGACTTCAGCCATCTTGCACGGCATCTTTTCTATGAAGGTCTGATGTCTAAAATTCAACCAATTCAAATATACCCATGGATAACACCCGGTTATAGTTCCACGCCTCCCCCTGGATTCGAGGCTCGGTCTCACAGGTTCCTCCCAGCTCTACCTGGGTTTCGGGACAGAAGGTAGAATTCGACGGGACACAATTATGTCGGGACCCCAATCCTGTGATCCCAATCGCATTCTCCAGTGTCTGTCACCGGATATATATATTATTATTTTTTTGACTGTACCAATTACATGGAATGCAGAATTTCCATATGCACAGCTTGTGGTGAAAGGAAGGGATTAATTAAATGAAAATCTAAAAAGGCGATGATATCTGTAAGCTTCTTATTGTGAGAAATCAAATATTGCAAGGCTTAGTGTAGCACGATGGATATTGAAGATTGTCTTTTCCGAAGGACGATGCACATTAACCCGTTGACGAGAGCTTTCTTGGGATTTTTTTGTCATGTGTGTTTAATTGCAATTCCCCTCATGCTCATAAAGCAGAATTGAATGTTTGGGTGGTTTTTTATTGGTCACGGCCTTTGTTTACATTCATGACTCATAAATGTATCATATGCACTTAAACCCTTCCCTGTGATGCCAGCTCCGTCATGAAAAATCTGTTAGACGTCCCTGGTGCATCTTGTGGTGAAAGAATCAGCGATCACTGCCTGTGCTCAGCCAGTGTTGTTGAAATGCCTCAATATTAAGGCATCCAGCAACACCAAAAATGTTTGATCGCAGGCACCATACTTGAGGGCAGCATGCCATTCCAATATGACGCTGTACTGTTGTATGGAAAGCGAATCGGAAGAGATCAGTGATCACTTCTGTCACTGTCTGTTGTTATTGCTAGACTGCGGAAAAATCGACGCAATAAAACATGGTCAGGTTAAAAAAAAAAAAAGACCAATTAAGGATGAGCTGCCATCGAAGCCTTATTACCGTTCGGTGAAACTGATGTTTTTAAAGTTCCCTCTTCGTCCAATGATGGCATCGAAGGCTCCTGTCCATGATCTGGCTGCTGGTACCCAGGATGAAGTGGCGAAGATCAACCAGCCCCTGGCCATGATGGTGAAGAAACAAGATAGGGTTCATGGATTCACGAAGGACCGGACAATCCAGCGAAATAGTCTGTTAGCAAAAAAAGTACAGTGAGGAGCGTCTGTCCGAAGCAAAAACCCGCAACTACATGTTGAGGATGGAGCGCGCTAGATTGACTTTCATGGCCTTTTCAATGGCATCTGCCTCAAATAATAATACTTCATCAGCACAGAGGATGACAAGGATACGGACAAAACTTCTCCATTGCCCAGATCACCATCCTCCTTCTCCTCATCATCTAAATATAACATTCGACTGCAGCCTACTTGCTAGCAGTCATGAAACTCTCTTGTTCCATCACCATTCCGATCACCCAGATGGTTTTATCCTCCTCTTTTGAACTCACTCATGGCATCACTTCTGGCCCTGTTAGTGCCCCTCTCTGCCTAATTTTCTAATGATGGATTAAAAAAAAAAAAATGTAAAAGATGGATTTAAAAGTTTAATAAAACACTTCTCATCCTTCGGGTGTCTGTACTTGTCTCTGACACCTTCACATCTCCCGCAGTCACGTACGTAAAAGTACGCTATCATTGCCACGGGGGAGAATGTTGCATCCTCACTTTGGAAATGACACGGTACTATATGTTACGCGATGGGGGGAGGGTACAAGCTGCTTTTGATAATGATCGTTACACCCTATATTGTCACCGGTATTGTTATTCCACAAGGGCTGTTATGTTGATTAGAGAAATAATGTATGTTTATGTATAATCAGACATACCTGCGGATTCCAAACCTTTTAATGATGCTGCTAGATGGCATATGGCATTCAATCGTGTTTTAATATAGGAAATTAAAAATAACAGGTTGACTGACTAGGGAATTGCAACAGTCTGGCCAAAATTGAATTTGCATTTTTTAAATGTCCTTTTTGGCCTAATTCTCCAACATAAACTTAATATGTGCAATTCTCCAACACAAACATGTTCATCTCACCTTAATTCACTGTTTCGTGAATAGACTTCTTTTGTCCTTAAACACAAGCAGCCTTTTTGTCTCCACAATTTTTCCTTTAAAGGATTCTACCTTCAAACAGTTAGGTAAAGAATGATTGAAGTAGTTTTGTCTAAATTTCTAATTGCTCTGTGTTGATTTTCTTTTTGTAGAACCATCTCAGTTAATTGAAATTGACTATCTTGTTTGCTTTTGATATTGCTCTTGCGTACAAGAGTATTTTTTATTTAAAAAAAATATATTTATATATATATATATCCAGTCACTTTTGTATAATTCCAGAATCTAAGTCCATTTTCTGCATATTTTGCAAAACTAAAGTGATCCTCTCCTTCCCCCTTATTCACCCCTCTTCAGGTTTAAAGGCCAGAGTGATTATTAAAGGGACTCTGTCACCTAAATATTAAATAGAGAAAATAAATTATCAGAAAAGATCTACATATTAGCTGTGGATTCTCCTGTTTATGACATCAGCTGTGGTTTCATATGCAAATCACACATTTTGCATTGCAATATCAGAAAGCTATGGCACCCATTACGAAAACTTTATGAGCATCTGTTACATGTATTTTGATTATCAGATGAGTACATCTGTACAGGATTTTTCCATTTGTATAAATAATCGCTAAGTGTTTGGCCCCTTTCCCTCTAAATATAAATCTAGACATATTTATTTTTCGTAAATCTTCTTGGAGTAGATGATTTCACTGAAAAATGCTATCAATTGTGATGTTTAAGTCTTTGTCTTAATGGAAAGAAAATGTCTGCCTATATGTCTTGTTTTAAAAAATAGTGTTTACTGTGGTTCCGAATAGTCAATTTTTCAAAAGAGAAAAAAAAAAAAGGAAGGAGAGAGAGGGGGAGAGAAGAAAGGAAGGAAGGTGAGAGGGAGAGAAGGAAGGAAGGAAGGAAGGAGAGAGAGGGGGAGAGAAGAAAGGAAGGAAGGTGAGAGGGAGAGAAGGAAGGAAGGAAGGAAGGAGAGAGAGGGGGAGAGAAGAAAGGAAGGAAGGTGAGAGGGAGAGAAGGAAGGAAGGAAGGAAGGAGAGAGAGGGGGAGAGAAGGAAGAAAGAAAGGTGAGAAAAAATAGCAAAAAGGGGGAAAAAAGCATATTCCAAATTGAATTAAATAGACATTTTTAATTAGAAGATGTAGCCTAACATTTCCAGCAAAGACAACCGAATAAAGTACATTTTATGAACCAATATTTTTTTGAGATGCAACTTAGACAGGACTGCTAAAAAAATAAAAAATATTTATAAAAAAAAAAATTAAAACATTTTTTTTTCAGGAATTCAAATGACTGGTTCATGAATTTGCAACCTGCTGAATTATTATAGACAATACTGCACAAAAGAAAAATATTTGACAAAGAAAATCACACAAAAAAAAAAATAGAATCATATAATAATATTTAAGTATTTCAGACAAACACAACCAAATAAAATCCGTTTTTATGAGCAAATAATTTTGGAGATGCAGTGTGGGCAGGCCTGCTAAAAATCAACATTTATTAAAACCAAAAGAAAGAAAAAGCAAATAAACAAGCGTATTACAAAATAGAAAAAAAAATAGGAATCTTTAATAAGAAAAAATAGCTGAACATTTCAGACAAACATCCAAATAAAGTCTATGTGGCCAAATTTCATACCGATATTTTGGAAGCCGAACTTCTCCGGAGATTGGTTGCCAAAATAGTAGCCTCCGTCCTACTTTGGATTTTTTTCTGAGCTGTTTTTTTTAGTTATTACAGAACTAGCCAAAGTCTTACCATACAAGTCAATGGGAGGACTAAAGATATAGCCGGGATAGCCAAAGTCCTCCCGAAATGATATCAAATTAAAGCAGTAAATAAATAAATTAACAAATATTTGTATTAAATTTTAAAACTGCATATATTAATGGGAGTATACTATAATAATATATAACATAAATATATTATAATTGTACATAAATATTTAGATGTTCACAATATGTTTACTTTAATTATTCTAAATCTAGATAACTGAATAAACAGATAATGGAGTAAAGAAAATATATATATATTTACCCAGGGTCTGACAAATCCCAGGATCCAAGGAGCCGTGGCTCCTAAGATCTCTACTGCTAGCTCCTAACTTTCTTCATGATTTAAAATAGAACTCAACGGAACAACCGTTTTTTTGGCCCCTAAAAATAACTCATGTGGTAACTAAGTTGGCTCCTGTTTGGCTCCTAACCTCTACAAATATTTGTCAAGTCCTGTGTTCACAGCAAATATACAAAACTAAGAGGACTTACTGACCAAAAGAAAAATGGGATGCAAGACTTTAATATGGGGTTTTTTTTGTATCCCCCCCAAAAAAAATAAAAAAAAAAATACATTAAATTCTATTATTTTTTTTTATAACACTCTGCCTGTAGATGAATGGTAGATGTGGAATCCTGTGAATGGTTGGAGTTTGATGAACCACAGTTTCGTAAGAGAGGTAATTTGTAAGATAAATCTCTCCTACGGTAATACAACTTTCCCTGCATGCTGGTGAGGTTTCTGTAGTTGATAAGTCCCCCACCAGACATTAATATTCCACAGCTATTCTTCCAAGAGGAAAAATTGTAAGGAAAGCAAAATATGGGGCAAGATCATCTATCCTGGTATTCGCAATGGTAATGGGTACAGTACAGGCACAGTAAGGGAGGGCTGTTAATGACCTCATTCTAGATGAATTAATGATGCTTAAACCAGTCTCATTTGCCTTGATATCAGTGGACAAAGTGCATAATTTGCCTTTAAACCCCCCCCCCCCCCTCCACACACACAGTTGTTAGGTACTATAATTCAAGTGGCTTTGAATGATTCCATTGTTCCAATTTATGATAATGTAATATATATATATTTGTAAAATAAATAAATCAGGATTGTTTTACTTCCTTGGTTTTCCTACCGGGGGGTGGTGGGGGGATTAAGGACAAATATTAACTTGTTCATTAGATACACCTTAAATACGCCAGTGGTATAAATGTATTTTTGGAGTAGGGATGGGTTGCTATATTACGACTCCCCTGATCCATAGCCAGCCACACTTTCATTGCAGAGATGGAGAACAGAGTCTAAGTGGGGAGGGATTAGACTTTATCGCTCATCATGTTGGACCGGCCTTAGTTTCAGAAACAGGTTAGCCATTATATTTTGGTTTTTGAAGCAATGTATTTGATGGTGAGACTGTCCGTTACCTGCTGGCAGACGTCGATTTCCCATAAAACCCATTGGACAGTTGCCTGGGCTTTTTTTATAAAAAAAAAAAACATTTTACACGTCTTACAATGGGACAGCCCTGGCTCATCAAAGGTTATTTTACTCCACTCCACAGGTAGTCTTTTCAAATTTCCTTGGATTTTTGTGTCTTTGTAGTGTCTGGGAATTGAGGGTAAGAAACAATACTGTTAATGGTGGATCTTGATGAAGGACAATGTAATGATGTTCTACAGAACCTTCACCTTGCCAAGGACATTGGTGCCCATGTGCGAACCCCCCTGCTTATCTCTGGTTTCCAAAATGCAACACAAGATCTACAAATTATAGTAAATAAAGCTACGGTTAACCACGGCCCATTGCCCAAACGTAGATCGTGTTGTGTGAACGCTGTCATAGGTGATAGCCCATGTCGCTATAGGAAAGATCTGTATTTAGATAGGGCTGTGGATACGCACAGGATCATTTACCAGCTCAGAACACGCTTAATGTGGATAAAGAAGATAATCAGACATGCCTGCAGCAATATTCACAATATTTACATCGTATCACCCATCCCAGTACAGCGACACTATACACAGATGTTTATATATAGAGATATTCTCCTTAGTCTTCCTCTTCGAAGGATGGCCCAAAGCTCTAGACAACAGCGACAGCCCAAAAGTAGGTGGATTCAGAGCAAACCAGCAGCTCTACTGTGTACAATTCTACTTGTGCCCCAAACACCGGAGCATAAAAACAGGACCACAGGGATAGTGGACGCTGTAGTGGATCTTCATCAAGGCAAACAAGGCACTCGCCTAGGGCGGCACTTGCCAGAGGGTGTTACAGCACACTTCTGGTGCTTCAAACATTTTCACTCTCTCCCCCACCGTTCAGCAAGCTTTAGCTCCTTCCAATTAATCGTGGTGATGGGGGCATGTAATGTGGTGATTGGGCATTTAATGTGTGTGCAATGTGGGTGATAGGGCATGTTGTGGGTGTGCAACGTGGGTGATGGGGCATGTCGTAAGTGTGCAACGTGGTTGGGGGGGTGCCCGAATTTTGTCTGCCTAGGGCAGCACAAAACCAAGATACACCACTAAGTGGACCCCGAACCTGCATTTCCACCATGCTTTAACTCGGCCCAAAAAACAGATTCCCAAAATCAGGACTGTCCCACCCCAGGGAGAAGGCATGTAGAAATTGCAAAACACTGCATCATTCGGGCTCTCCCAAACCCCCATCCTTTCTTTTGCTCCCTTAAAACATTGCAGAGATTATTTAAAATACATATATCCTGTATTACCTGCAGAATGAATGTGTGCGACCTCTGACACAATCTGTACAGTTACTTGTGTTTATACACACACAGTAAGTACCTGAGGATGGCACAGGGAAGGTACTAGAGGCGACCACCTATGAGTGGCTAATGTGAGAGACGGCTCCAAAAAATGGATGTTTTATTACAGATTTTCATTTCTAATGTTTTAACTGAAAAAAAAAAACGTTTTGGCAGGAAATAATGACACTGCCTCCAACCGTTTCCTGCGGGGAATAAAAAGAACAATAATGTCAATAAATGAAATGCTTGAGACACTTGATAATAAAGAGTATATTAAAAGAACAATAAAACCACCAAACAAACTAGTGCACAATCACCTCCATACATCTGTATAAGTGGAGAACGAAATATCTACCAGCCAGCGTTGCAAAGTAGAATACTACACAGCCAGCAAGAGGAACATGGGTCTCCTGCTTATGACATCACCTAGCTTCATATGTAAATGAATTGCTTGTCAATGGTAAATGTGAAATTTGCATATATCAAGCCACAAGGTGATGTCATAAGCAGCAGACAATGTATGAATCATTTAGATTTTTTTACAGGATACACCATGTATTATTAATATTTTCACTCAGATATCGCCTTTCCTGTGTCTGACTGCTGCAGTAAAGATCTTCCATGACTTGTTTGCTGAGGTCAGTAAAACAGTAATTCAATTCTCCTCTGCACTGTGCAGTATGAGTCTCAGACTCTCAGGGGGAATTATTATTACTATTTTCTGTAGATCGTTTTATTCAGGCAGAAAGCCGCTTCTGCCTGATTATAACGCCTTTTGAACAGTTCTCCTAGCGTGTGCTATACAGAAGATATTGATGTTTAAAGGACCACTAACCTTTTTTTTTTGTTTCATTTGTGTTTCTATTGCAGAATCCCAGTTGAAGATTGCAGCATCCTTAGTATAATGGGATAATGGCATGTATTTCTTCAGATACATGCCACTTTACCATCTGACTGATGGGCAGCCTCCACGCTTCACACTGACAGGGTCAGCGCACACCCGCTGCCAGATCTACTCAGCTGAAAAGGAGAGCTGAGTGTACATCTTTACAGAAACACGGGAGTGGGGGGCTCTGCTTTTTAACTTCTGTTCTATCTAGTGCCACTTTTACGCAGTGAAAGTTTATTTTTTAGGTTTAAAATGTTTTGTTTTTTTTAATTCCCAGGGCCGCTTTTTATTCCCAGTCCAGACCTGGTTAGCAATCAAGCTGCAAACTCCCACTGTCCTCAGCCTTCCACTCATTGGCCTCCCTCACTCCTACAGTAACTCCACCCAGACCAAGGTACTCCAGATATAGTCTCCAAACTCCATCCCTTGCCCGGCTCTCCCAGACTAGATATCATATCAGAATACCAAATGATGACTTCACCTTTTTTCTTTTCCTTGAACACCCGTGGTTCACCGGCCCTTAAGAATTACAGTTTTTAGTGTAATGCAATAAATTCCATCTTAATCTCTTTGCTCGGCGGAGAAAGAAAAAAAACAAAGTGTCGGGTGACTGTACAGGATGTTTGCTGTCAGTATTTGTATAATAACCTTCTCCTTATCATCTTCATACAGTGAGAAACACTCATGAAATAATCCAATTCTACGTCAGGATGATTTTATTAGTAGCGTCTTCCCCTCTCCTTTGTCCTAAACTGCAAATAAAGTTTTTTTGTTGTTGTTACAGCAACAGTCCCGCCTCTCTCTCCAAGCCCCTCCTCCTTGGAATGTAAGGGATTTTAGAAGCCCCGGTGAAATTATTTTCTATGTAAAACTACAGGAGACCTGGAACTTGTTTTTTCAAGTAAAAAAAAAAAAAAAGAGAGAGAGAGAATTTCACATATATTAGAAGTATGTACAACATACAGAATAAGTGGCACTGCCCCTTTAAAAAGTATGACATTACCAAGGTCATTATGTGTCAAGGCCCAAGCGTCTGTTATGTCTTTTACTGCTGCGTGGTTCGTGCATCGCCTCCTACTGGTTTTAAATACGGCAAGTGGAATAATTCAACTCAGAAACATGAAAATGGCTCTCGGTGACTTGTTGAGAGAATTTGAATTGCTAATCTCGAGAGCGGCTTCACAGAGGCGTCCTGGAGGATTACAGTGAATTGCTAATTTGCAGGTCATCAGGATTCTGGTCAATGATAAAGTGACTTTGTCTTAACCCCATTGCGTCCGGGCCCCTTACATTGTTTGTGACCCACTTAGCAGGCTTTTCCATAATATTCTCTGTAACACAGAAAGGAGCATGCAGCTCACACCAGTGGTGTAGCAATTTGGGCACCCCCCACCCACGTTGCACATCTACAACATGCCCCATCACCCATATTGCACACCCACGACATGCCCCATCACCCCATTACATGCCCCATCACCCACATTGCATACACACTAAATGCCCCATCATCTCCATCACATGCCACCCTCACCCTCATTACATACCCCCACCATGTCCATTACATGCCCCCATCCCCCCCATTAATTGGAAGGAGCTAAAGCTTGCTGAACGGTGGGGGAGGGAGCGGAAATGTTTGAAGCACCAGAAGTGTGCTTTAACACCCTCTGGCAAAGTGCCGCCCTCTGGCAAAGTGCCGCCCTAGGCGAGTTTGCCTTGAGGAAGATACACTACTGGCTCATGCTACAATAAAAGTGTAAGATTTGGGGTAACATAAGTCATACAGATACTGTGATCGTATACACTGTGATGGGCAGGGTCGCCACCTGTCTGTATTTACCTGGGAGTGTGTTCCCCCTTCCTACAATAAATATTTATGTCATTGTTTCTGCAGCTGGTTTTCTTTAAGGATCTATTTTTCTACTGTGGGTTTTACTTGTATGCCAGCATGAGACGGTAAGGGATCCGTTTGGCACAGATTCTGTGCCAAATCCCTCAGCTAGGGCAGTGCCCATCAAACATGTATGATGCAGGGAATTGACAAGGGAATTAAAGCCAAATTAGCAGAGTTTGAAGAACAGCTTTGCAACTGTCAATTCTTAATAAGGCCAGAAAAGTAAATTGCACCTCTTGCTCGCACCAGTAGAGGGCACTGTGGTGCACACAAGCTATGTGGCAATTACATGGAACTGCAGCTCCATTCAGCTTGCAGTCAGACTGCGCAATAATAAATATATTTATCGCTTCCCACGACCCCAATAACGGCGCAGTGAAACCTGCCGCTGAATATTATTTAGTACGTTTATTTTCCTTGCCCTGGAAATCTAAATATTGTTCCTCGATAATTGATAACCGAGCGGCAGAGTGATATTAATGGGAGCGCGGCGATTTCCTGTGTGTTTTTGCGTCCGCTCAGTAATTACTTTGAGTTGTTTCCAGTCATGCACACAATCCTTCACTGCACAAAATGTTCACAAATTTTTTTTAACTACCAGTAATTACATCTAAACAAATAGCATGAGTTTGTGTAAACAGCAGAGAATTGATGGGGAGGGGGGAGACTTTTATCTGTGTTATGGTGGGGGGGATCAGGATGCATAACGCCACGGGGGCATTACAGCGGGGGGTAAGGAGGCATTACGCTGGGGGGATCAGGAGGCATAACAATGGGGGGGATCAGGAGGCATTACAGCGGGGGGTAAGGAGGCATTACGCTGGGGGGATCAGGAGGCATTACGGCACGGGGGGATTGGGCGGCATTACAGCTGGGGGATCTGGATGCATTACAGTGGGGGGGGTCAGGATGCATTACACGGAGGGTTCGGGAGGCATTACACGGGGTGGATTGGGAGGCATTACACGGGGTGGATTGGGAGGCATTACACAGGGGGGATTAGGAGGCATTACAGCGGGGGGTCAGGAGGCATTACTGCATGGGGGATTGGGCGGCATTACAGCTGGGGGATCTGGATGCATTACAGTGGGGGGGTCAGGATGCATTACACGGAGGGTTCGGGAGGCATTACACGGGGTGGATTGGGAGGCATTACACGGGGTGGATTGGGAGGCATTACACAGGGGGGATTAGGAGGCATTACAGCGGGGGGGTCAGGAGGCATTACGGCATGGGGGATTGGGCGGCATTACAGCTGGGGGATCTGGATGCATTACAGTGGGGGGGTCAGGATGCATTACGAGGAGGGATTGGGAGGCATTACAGCGGGGGGTTCGGGAGGCATTACACGGGGTGGATTGGGAGGCATTACGCAGGGGGGATTAGGAGGCATTACAGCGGGGGGTCAGGAGGCATTACAGTGGGGGGGATCAGGAGGCATTACGCGGAGGGATTGGGAGGCATTACAGCGGGGGGTTCGGGAGGCATTACAGCGGGGGGGATCAGGAGGCATTACAGCGGGGGGTTCGGGAGGCATTACAGCGGGGGGGATCAGGAGGCATTACAGCGGGGGGTTCGGGAGGCATTACAGCGGGGGGGATCAGGAGGCATTACGCGGAGGGATTGGGAGGCATTACAGCGGGGGGATCAGGAGGCATTACAGCGGGGGGTTCGGGAGGCATTACAGCGGGGGGGATCAGGAGGCATTACGCGGAGGGATTGGGAGGCATTACAGCGGGGGGATCAGGATGCATTACACGGGGTGGATTGGGAGGCATTACAGCGGGGGGATCAGGAGGCATTACACGGGGTGGATTGGGAGGCATTACAGCGGGGGGATCAGGAGGCATTACACGGGGTGGATTGGGAGGCATTACAGCGGGGGGATCAGGAGGCATTACACGGGGTGGATTGGGAGGCATTACAGCGGGGGGATCAGGAGGCATTACACGGGGTGGATTAGGAGGCATTACAGCGGGGGGGATCAGGAGGCATTACAGCGGGGGGATCAGGATGCATTACCGTGGAGGGGGATCAGGAGGCATTACAGTGGGGGGATCAGGAGGCATTACAGTGGGGGGGATCAGGAGGCATTACAGTGGGGGGATCAGGAGGCATTACAGTGGGGGGGGATCAGGATGCATTACAGCGGGGGGGATCAGGAGGCATTACAGTGGGGGGGATCAGGACGAGTTCCTTGTTATAAAGGAAAAGGAAACTCAATAAAGGAGGATATATGAGATTCATGGTGGATCTGTGGTTAGTGAATCATCGCAGACAGTGAGATGGCACAGTGGGTATATGCACCAACTGTAAAATCAGTTCTACAGTTTCAATTCAGGTTCAGTTCCTGGCAGCCCCTCATCCTTGTGAGCTTGGTAAAATGAGTTCCATTAATTGGGTACTAGTAACATTCTCTAGCTTTTGGACAAAGGTAACACCTCCACATACCTCACAGCTTTGCCCCCCCCCCCCCCCCCCCCCCAGGTGACTTGGGGCACAGAGGGCAGAGTCTGGGGAGGTGTCAGTGCTCCTGCCCATGGGCGGTAACACTGTCAGCCACTTCAGATCCTGGCATCTAAAGCCAGGATCGCTACTGCCCATGTGCACAATGCTGGGCAGGCCCAGTAAGCATTCTCTGGTGTCTGGGACACAGGAGAGTGTGATCAGGACCCCGAGATTGTGGTCCTAAGTCCTGCTGTCCCACTGAGCCCACAAAAAGCAGGACAGAGGTACAGTGCGGCAGGACAGTGGGACATAGCTCCCAAATGGAGACTATGCCTCAAAGCCAGATATATTCATATTTAAATACTTTGTTGTTATTATATATACCATGTGTCACACAGAATGAGTTCACAAGAGCATGCGATTATGCCCATGGCACAAGGTTCGTCCACATGATGCAGTACAATGAATGCACCCCTGCCTGTCTGACTGTCCTGAATATATAGATTAACAATGCTGGCGCCTAGTACTGGATAGAACAGATTATATAGCTGGTGCATTACACCAGTGAAAGGCTATTATTATGCTTTATCACATCCCAGCAGTGAAATGAGGATGAATTAAAGGCAGATTTCTATCAGTAGAATAATACTTTCCATTGACTGGTACTGAAAGGGTGCTATCCACTGTATTTAACTATCCTATGGCGCCACCTCCTGGTGCAATGGCAAAACTGCATTGCCCATCAGGATTACCCTCTGAACCGAATCAGATAGACACCATGTACTGCAACTCCCAAAATGTTCAGCCAGCCACCTGGTGCAAGAAACAGAGCGTGACATAACCATGCAATTTTTTTTCCGTTTTTTACGGCAGAACGAAAATGGTTAAATTTTTCAGTGCCAGAGCAGCGTGCAACCCCCTGGCACTCATTGGGTGTTTGATTAAAAGACAAAATTATGATAGGATTAGAGTCTTCAGCGAGAATCCCAGATTACTATTATTATTATGTACAAAAAGCACATTTTGCAAATGCCTCTGCTGATCCCTCAGCTTTATAATGTCTTAAGCTCTACATTCTTTTTATTGATTTCCTGATTTACCTCGTTAGTCACACTGGTTTTATTTTGCTTCTTTTATATTTGTTTTCAGAGGGTTGTTTTTACTGTGCATGTAGATGCTGATGCAGATGACTGAAAAGTATCTATACATTGTGTTAGCAAAATTGCCAGCAAATGACTATATTAGGAGAAAAATGGGTTTTACATGGGTCTGCGGAGTCTACGTCTTATGACATCACCTGTGGCACGGTATGCAAATGACACATTTGCCACTGAAAAGCAGTTCATTTACATACCATGCCACAGGTGATGTCATAAGCAGGGGATTACACAGACAATGTATAGATAATTTCCAATGATTTATATGTTCTACATGCCCAGTAAACACAATGTGTAGGTGATAGTCCCTTTAAACCTGGTAAGGTCGGCCTTCCTAGACTTCTCATCAGCATCAAGCCATTTTGTTTATCAGCCTGCCAGTAAAAGCCTACAAATGGCCAATCCAATCCAACTATGGATTAGCAATAAAGTATCAACGTTATCTTTGTTAAATATAAAGGGAGAATAAATATAAATATAAAATATATTACCTAGCAGAATCTACTGAGGTTTATTTCATTGTTTATTATATACAGGGGAGCAAGTATTAAACAATTAAAATGTAAAAGAAAATAAATATAAATGAAAGAGGACTCAACCTAAAAATTCCTCCCGATCCTGTACATTACATACAATTCCACTGTATAATCCTTCTTTTGTTCACACCTCATTCCCGAATACTTAATAGGAGTTGTTTTGATTAGATTTGTGTATTATTCACCTTTGGTTCACTGTTGCTCCCATTTTTTCAATGTCTATAGTACAATGATTAACATATTATGCGCCAGACACTCTGAATGGGCAGGGGATATAAAAGTGTCAATACCCAAAGGCTATTAAAAAGTAGTCCAAATGTGTATTAATTCCAGCCAATCCACTGATATAACACTGTGACTCACAGCTCACCAAAAGGTATGCCCATTGACACATTTCTTGCAATTTGTAACATGCACCTATCATTTTAGAGGTTGTTTTTTTTTTATGAAAGAGGGAATTGACAAGGGAAAATCCAACTTAAGGCCAAATCAGCTGCGTTGGAAAAATTCTCCCAATCAGCTGAAAAAGGAGCTATTAATTTGCTGTCCTCACTATGTATATCCATGCTACACTTGTATCTAGACATGTATATGTATTGTGACTTGGGCTTAGTATATTTTTGAATTTAAACATCTATACATATGTTTGTGTTGGTTCCCAGTCCCACGGATACAGAGGGGGTTATGTATAAAGTCTAAACGTGGTCCAGTCACCATGAAGACCAGTAGAATGCTCCTGCTGATTACATCATTTTTAGAACTTTACCCTAGAAATGACCTTCAAACAGACCCCCCCCAGAATGTTGTAATAATAAACCCCCCATCCTATTGATAAGTAAACTATCAAGCCAGTTTAGTCCCTGCCCCTCCCTATTTTGTTTATTTCTCATTCATACAAACTCATTGCTCAATAGGGGTTGTTTTTATTTGTATTATATTTCTGTGATCTTCGTGTTTCATTCAGTTTTATTCTTATTTTAGTACTGTGATTGCCACAGACCCTCTCACTGGGCAGGGTATCAGTACCCAGAGGCTATTCTAATTGTCATAATGTGTATTAATCTATTCTGCTCTATGTTTTAATGTCAAACTATTAAGAAACATTTGGAGCCAGCAGCAGGGATTTTAAGAGCCCTGAATAGCTCCTAAGCCCTGGTAGCCAAGCTCTGCTTTTCGTACATGCCATTTGTGCTGTAGCCTAATCTAATCCTTGGTTTTGTGGGATTTACTCATATTCCCTGTAAATAGTGTTATCGAATATACAATGATGGGATCAGTAGCAGTCTCCTGCACCCCAAAATCCTTTACACATATACGATAAAGACAATTCCCACATGTGAATGTGGTGCTTACACATACATTGTGATATAGAAACATAGAATATGTCCGCAGATAAGGACCATTCGGTCCATCTAGTCTGCCCAATTTTTTTTTAGTACTTTTTTTAGTCCCCCGTTCCTGGTCTTATAACTAGGATAGCCTTATACCTATCCCACGCATGCTTAAACTCCTTGACTGTGTTTACCTCTACCACTTCTGCTGGAAGGCTATTCCATACATCCACTACCATCTCAGTAAAGTAATGCTTCCTGATATTACTTTAAATCTTTGCCCCTCTAATTTCAGACTATGTCCTCTAGTTGTGGTAGTTTTTCTTCCTTTAAATATACTCTCTTCCTTTACTGTGTTGATTCCCTTTATGTATATAAATGTTTCTATCATATCCCCCCTGTTATGTCTTTCCTCCAAGCTATACATTTTAAATATTATATACAGTAAGCTGGATGTACTGTACAGGTGAGTTATTTGCTGTATGGTTGAAGGGATATTGGCTATAAACTACATTTGCTTCATTAAGTAAATAGAAGGTTTTGCAGCCACTGTTTGGAGAGCTAACTATACATCGGTCAGCCCGAGCTAAGATTATACTGTGAATGGAGAAAAGAAAAAATGATGTATAGATGGTGTTAGCAAAATTGCACACACATGCAACTTGTGTGTTCTAATATAAACACAGTACATGAGTTTATCCTCTGATCAGCTGGAATCTGACCCTACACCCTATAACCAGACTGTGGACCCTGGGATCTTACCCTACACCCTATAATCAGACTGTACACCCTAGAATCTGACCCTACACCCTATAATCAGACTATAAACTCTGGAATCTGACCCTATAACCAGACTGTGCACCCTGGGATCTTACCCTGCACCCTATAATCAGACTGTACACTCTGGAATCTGACCCTATATCCTATAATCAGACTGTGCACCCTGGGATCTTACCCTGCACCCTATTATCATACGGTACACCCTATAACCAGACTGTGCACCCTGGGATCTTATCCTGCACCCTATAATCAAACAGTAGACCTTGGGATCTGACCCTGCACTGTATAATCACACTGTATACCGTATAACCAGACTGTGCACCCAGGGATCTTACCCTGCACCCTATTTTCAAACTGTACATCCTGGACTCTAACTTTGCACCTTATAATCACACTTTACACCCTATAAAATGTAAATGAGATCTAACTTTGCAACCTACACTCATACTGTGCACCCTAGGATCTTACGCTGCACCCAATACACAGACTGTACATCCTATACTCAGACTATGCACCCTATACTCAGACTGTACACCCTGGGATCTTACCCTGCACCCTATACTCACACTGTACACCCTATAAAATGTAACTGAGATCTAATTTTGCAACCTATACTCAGACTGTGCACCCTGGGATCTTACCCTGTACCCTATAGACTGCACCCCTATACTCAGACTGTACACCCTATACTCACACTGTACCCCCTGTACTCAGACTGTACACACTATATTCAGACTGTACCCCCTATACTCAGACTGTACCCCCTGTACTCAGACTGTACCCCCTGTACTCAGACTGTACACACTATACTCAGACTGTACACCCTATACTCACACTGTACCCCCTGTACTCAGACTGTACACACTATATTCAGACTGTACACACTATATTCAGACTGTACACACTATATTCAGACTGTACACACTATACTCAGACTGTACACCCTGTACTCAGACTGTACCCCCTATACTCAGACTGTACCCCCTATATTCAGACTGTGCACCCTGGATTCTGACCCTGGTAATATTTTCTTATTACAATCCCAGATATCTGTCCATTTCCCTGACATGTTAAACCCCATTATATTTCCATGACACTGATCCAGTTTGTCCAGTTCCACAATGATTTACATGTTCACACTGACTGTCCCACATGCTGAGCTATGTCTTTTGGTTTCTATTCCCAGTGCCTTAGGGCACAGGCTCTTTGTATTGTCACATGGCTCTGCCTCTGTGCTTTCTGGGCACAGCTCCTTTGTATTGTGATTGGGGACTGCCCCCTTAGCTTTGTCTGAGGACAGACCTCCTATAACTGGCAGTCCCATGAGAGGTCCAGTCACATCACTTGTGTCTCTAACCAGTAGCTGCCTCCAGGTGTCGCTGTCTCCGCTCTCAGTATCCAGCGTGTCCAGCAGGTGCCTCCAGGTGTCGCTGTGTAGTGGAGTCGCAGCTCCCGATCTTTCCCTCCCGCTCTGTCTCGCTGGTTCGGCGCTGCGCACACACTGAGAGCCCGGGAGAGAATCAGGCCGGATCCGTGAACAGTCACCTCGCCAGCCGTGTAACCCCAGCCCGAGGCCGCAATGCCTACCGTAGAGGAACTGTACAGGAACTACGGCATCCTAGCCGATGCCAAGGACGACGTCAGCGAGGTAAGGAGCGAAATATAGCAGCATGTCCGGGCCCTGGCCTGCCCCCTCACCGGCCGCTTCTCCCCCCTCCAGCTCCCCCTGTGGGGACTCCTTCTCCCCCCTCACCGGCCGCTTCTCCCCCCTCCAGCTCCCCCTGTGGGGACTCCTTCTCCCCCCTCACCGGCCGCTTCTCCCCCCTCCAGCTCCCCCTGTGGGGACTCCTTCTCCCCCCTCACCGGCCGCTTCTCCCCCCTCCAGCTCCCCCTGTGGGGACTCCTCCCCCCCCCCCTCTCCAGCCGCTTCTCCCCCCCCCTCTCCAGGTCCCCCTTGTCCCCGCTCCAGTCCCTTCTTGTGTGTGTGTGTGTCCGTCCCCTCTTGGTATGCGTGTGTCGTCGTCCCCCGGTCCCCTCTTGGTATGTGTGTGTGTGTCCCCGTAACCCCCCCCCCGTCCCCCCCCCCGTCCCCTCTTGGTGTGTGTGTGTCCCGTCCCCCCCGTATGTGTACGTACACCCCCGGTCCCCTCTTGATATGTGTGTGTCCCGGTTAACCCGCCCGCCCCCACCCCCGGTCCCCTCTTGGTATGTGTACGTACCCCCTCCGGTCCCCTCTTGGTATTTGTACGTACCCCCTCCGGTCCCCTCTTGGTATGTGTACGTACCCCCTCCGGTCCCCTCTTGGTATGTGTACGTACCCCTTCCGGTCCCCTCTTGTTATGTGTACGTACCCCTTCCGGTCCCCTCTTGGTATGTGTACGTACCCCCTCCGGTCCCCTCTTGGTATGTGTACGTACCCCCTCCGGTCCCCTCTTGTTATGTGTACGTACCCCTTCCGGTACCCTCTTGGTGTCTTGTTTTCCCACCTCCGGTCCCCTCTTGGTGTCGTGTGTTGTCCCCCTCTCCCTGCTTGGGTAGGCCTCTTGTGTCAGTGCCCCGGCCTCCCTCTCCCTGCATATACCGTTTTAAACCGGATAACCCCCCTTTTCTCCATGTTGTGGAACGCCATCATCCATTGCAGCTTTGTGGTCATCTTCTTACTAATTAAAGTACATTTCTTTCTTTCAGCACAAAAGTGCGTACCAAGTCATCTTGGACGGTGTGAAGGGAGGACCCAAAGAAAAGAGATTGGCCGCCCAGTTTATCCCCAAATTCTTCAAGTATTTCCCTGACTTGTCTGATGCTGCTCTCAATGCACAGCTTGACCTGTGTGAAGACGAGGATGTTTCTGTAAGTATAGACAGTTTGAGCTCTATGTGTATGTGATATCAGTCCCTTGTTTAATCTGGGGATTAATTCCTGCGTTATTAGGAGCTAACAGCAGATCTTCAAAATAGAGGCTGAAAGAGAAAGTTGGAAACCATTTTCCACTGTATCGTAGGCTTTGTCGCCCTGTTCTTAACTTACTACAGTTCACTTTATAATAATAAACACCATTGTATTTCTTTTCTGGGGCAATCTCTAGAGCAATATGCAGATTGGGGGTTGTGTATAAATAATGGTGCTGTCTTATGTGTATACCCGATTCCTTCTTCCTTGGATGGTCAATATAAACCTGGGAGAATGGGGTTTATAGGGGGAAAAAGTGGGGGCAAAACTGCAACTTTTTGTTCAGTGGAGAACTGTAGTCCAATAAAAATGACCTAAAATAGGCTTAAATTTGGGACTTTTTTTTATACATAATTCTTACACAATAACTAGATCACTTTTTTTTATTATTCTGTCGGAAATCATTTTATAGATCTGGGTAGACCCGAATTATGGCGCAATTACACTTCTGGCAGAAATGCCTTTATATATATATATATATATATATATATATATATCCGCCATCGTGTGCGTTTTTTTTTTTCTCTGTCATTTTGCGTACTCCCATTACGTACATTTCATTTTGTTTCTCCCTCAAACATACTTGTGAAAACATTCACATTTCCAAACATTAATTCTGGGTAGAAGTGAAACCATAACAATGAAATGCTCCTGCGTTTTAGATTTCGTTTGCACGCCTGACCTGTATAGATAATCCTTCCATTGTCTGCAAAGAACCAACATTGATGTTAATGTAGATATTTTGTCTTTGCTTCTCTACCAGATTCGTCGGCAAGCGATCAAGGAACTGTCTCAGTTTGCCACTGGAGAGAACCTGCCACGTGTGGCGGATATCCTGACACAGCTGCTGCAGTCAGGTACGAAACCATCAAATTCATTCCAAAATCTTAAACATTGTGTTTTGCAATTAATATGTCAAATGAGTCTTGCGGAAAGAGAGCAGAACCGTCCTTTATTATGGATCAGAATTAGGCAGCAGTCCGCTTTCCTGGCAGTAACAGTATAATTTTATATCTGATGGTGAAATATCTAATTTTTTAGTGTGATTTTGACTAAAGTCTGTAATATTGCACATGTCACATACTAAATAATCTTATGTTCCCCTCTTGTGTAGATGACTCGGCTGAATTCAACTTGGTTAATAATGCTCTGCTGAGTATTTTTAAAATGGATGCTAAAGGTGAGTTTTTTTATTTTTTTTTTTACCATTAAAATAATATTAGGAAGAGAGAGAGATTGGATGGAGATCTTTAGAAGAACACAACTTGTGACTGTAAAAATTCTTTAGAGCAAAGGTTGCCAAGCCTTTTGAGATCATGCTCTCCCTTCCAATTTTCATCAGTCTCATCTCTCCCCCCCCCCCCCCCCCTTTCCTGTTTGTTGCCCCTTTAGCTCCTCTTCATCAGTGTTAGGCCTCTCTGTTCTTCTTTTTCCTGCATGTCGCCGCCTCTCTTTGGGAGTCTGTTACTTGGACAATAAAGTGTATTGAATATTCATACCAACACACAGCCTGGATTATTCACACCTCCTGCTGGAGCGATCACACATACCCCCTGGGGAATCATTGCCTTAGATATTTTTTCCCCAGAGTTCCTTTGTAAATATGACAGCTATTTAGTAATGTTTTTGTTGCATTCCTCAGGCACATTGGGTGGGTTGTTCAGCCAGATTCTCCAAGGAGAAGATATTGTCCGTGAGAGAGCCATCAAATTCCTCTCCAGCAAACTAAAAACTCTGCCAGAGGAAGTCATGACCAAGGAAGTCGAAGACCTTGTCTTCTCAGAGTCCAAGAAGGTAAGAATTCGAATGTGGACCAGATAATATGCAACCCCTCCATATGCAGTCCTCCAGCTTTAACACAGAATGTGTCGGCAGATAAGAACCATTCAGCTCATCTAGTCTGCACAATTTTATGAATGCTTTGATTAGTTCCTGGCCTTAACTTATCTAGGATAACCTTGTGCCTATCCCAGGGCTCGACAAACCCCAGGCGCCATGGCGACCAGGAAATTAGACCTGGCGCCTGGGTGCTGTCAGCCTCCTGGTCCCCTTGCCGCTGCCATCTGATTTTTCCGCAGCGCGAGGGGGTAAAGTCTGTGCCGATGGCACAGACTGCAAGCTCCGCCCCCTCGCGCAACGCGTGTCTGAGTGCCGGGTGTCGTCACGTGACATCCTGGCACTCAGCACGCTGACCAACGGAGATCAGCAGCAGCATGAATGTCCCCCTCCCCTGCAGTGAGGTAAAGCAGCAGGGAGGGGGACACATCAAGAAGAAACCCCCAAGAAAAGACTGTGTGAGGTGGGTGTGTGTTTGTATGTATTGTGAAGTAGGTGTGTGTGAGGTGTTTGGATATTTGTGTATATGTAAAGTAGGTGTGTGTGTGTGTGTGTGTGTATATATGTGTATATGTAAAGTAGGTGTGTGTGAGGTGTTTGGATATATGTGTATATGTAAAGTAGGTGTGTGTGAGGTGTTTGGATATATGTGTATATGTAAAGTAGGTGTGTGTGAGGTGTTTGGATATATGTGTATATGTAAAGTAGGTGTGTGTGTGTGGTGTTTGGATATATGTGTATATGTAAAGTAGGTGTGTGTGTGAGGTGTTTGGATATATGTGTATATGTAAAGTAGGTGTGTGTGAGGTGTTTGGATATATGTGTATATGTAAAGTAGGTGTGTTTGTATATATGTGAAGTAGGCGTGTGTGTTTATGAATTGTGTTTATGTTTGCGTGATTGTCTGGCTCCTAAAAAAAATTTCTGGCTCCTAAAATCAAATTAAATTTGTCAAGCCCTGGCCTATCCCACGCATGCTTAAACTCCTTCACTGTATTATCCTCTGCTGGAAGACTAGTCAATGTGTCCACTACCCTCTCAGTAAAGTAATAGTTCATGATATTGTAAAGGAAGAGAGTATATTTAAAATAAGAAAAACTACCACAACTAGAGGAAATAGTCTTAAATTAGAGGGACAACAATTTAAAAGTAATATCAGGAAGTATTACACATTCTATGTTTATATTACTTTTAAACCCCTGGACCCTCTAATTTAAGACTGTCATCTCGTTGTGGTTTCTTTTTTTAAAATACTCTCCTCATTTATCATGTTCATTCCCTTTTGTGTATATAAATGTTTCTATCGTGTTATGTCGTTTTTTTTTTTCCAAACTGTATATGTTCAGATCCTGGTAAATATGCAGCAATCTATGCACAAATGTAATAGTCCTTCTCTGAATGCTCTCCAAAGTATCCAAATGTACTGGAGACTATTAACTTCATCCCATACTCCCCTGCCACCTCTTAGATGAGCTGAGTATTCTGGGAGATGTATCCTTGTATCAGCTGCTGGTGGGCCTTAATTCAACCCCCATGTCCTTATGCAATGAAATTGGAAGAAATGCTTTTGGACTAGCATTCAGCGGTTTCACTGTATTCACCTTTTCCGCCATTGTCTCCTTTCAGGTCCTGTATGACGTCACTGGAGAAGAGTTTGTATTGTTCATGAAGATCCTGGCCACGCTGAAGACTTTGCAGAGTGTCAGCGGCAGACAGCAGCTCGTGGACTTGGTGTCTGAGCAGGCTGGGTTGCATCAAACCCTAAACCCTGCAGACCCTGATTCGGTAGACCGCCTACTGCAGTGTATGCGCCAAGCTGTTCCTCTATTCTCGGTAAGTTACTATTGCTCCTGCTTTTTGAATGTTGTGTCTGGGATTGTGATATGTCATATAATATTACTTATGGGAGCTGCCAGTTGAACTAATCTCATCACTTTGAATTTTGTCTTTGTAGAAAAATGTCCACTCCACCAAATTTGTGACCTATTTCTGTGAGAATGTTCTCCCCATCTTGGGCACCTTGGCCAGTCCAGCGGAAGGAATTGATGTCCAGCTTGAGGTAAGAATTTTCCATAACTGCCTGTTTCAGTATCCAGTAACCTGGGATGGCTGCAAGTTTGGGGAGTCGTGTATAAAGCTGATTACTGGGGCAAGGTTCTAAAAGTGATGTAATCAGCTGGAACATTCCATTCATTTCCATGCGGGCTTGTACCACTTTTACAACTTTGCCCAAAATTGACAAATTGAACATGACCTTTAATCCTGTTTCCTGTTGTCTTTCCAGGTTCTGAAGCTGCTGGCAGAAATGAGTGCCTTCTGTGGGGATATGGACAAGCTGGAATCTAACCTGAACAAACTCTTTGCCAAGTTATTGGTAAGTATTGGTGAGCAGTGCTCTCTACCTCCTGTATGTCTGTCCCTGTTCATTTAGCATAGTATGTAGTTCCCTTCAATGATCTGTACCAAGTGCTTTGTATATTGTTGGTGCTAAATACAAAAATGTTAAATGTAAAACTATCAGTAGTCACATTAAGCTGGTGAGATGGGTCAGTGGGCTAGCTGTAGAGATGAGAGCTTTATAAAGTGCAGTCATAACACAGTTTGTTTAAATCAGCATGACCATAATGCACCAGCTGTAGAATCGGTTCAAACCTGAGCGTTGCAGGTTCAATTCCTAGCAGGGCCCACTCAGTCCTTCATCCTTCAATGGTAGATCAAATAAGTTGGGTAATAGTTTCATCAGGGACTGACCTTTCCTTCTCTTTGTTTCATTGACAGGAGTACATGCCCCTTCCTCCTGAAGAGGTTGAGAATGGTGAAAACACCACCAATGAAGAGCCCAAACTGCAGTTCAGCTACGTGGAGTGTTTACTGTTCAGTTTCCACCAGCTCGGGCGCAAACTGCCAGACTTTCTCATCGTGAAAGTGAACGCCGAGCAGCTGAAAGATTTCAAAATCAGGTGAGTTGATCCTTCAGTCCTGGCAGCGAATGAATCGCGAGTGAGGGAAACCAGTTTTTGGAAAGAATGATAGTGCCGTATCAATCTGTACTTTGTGCAGCAAAACCAGATACACTGCAGATTTTTGTAGTCGCTTTTAAAAGGTTTGCTATCAAGGTATTCCCAATATGAACGGATGCAGTGGCATGTATATATTAATATTCACAGACTTTTACCTGAATCACTAACAAATGAATGTTTGTTCTTCTACAGGCTTCAGTACTTTGCCCGTGGGCTGCAAGTTTATATTAGACAGCTCCGTCTGGCACTACAAGGAAAGTCCGGAGAGGCTCTTAAGACAGAAGAGGTAAGAGACTATTAAGGAAAACATGTCTTGTTAGCGTTGGACTGTACAGTTTCATTAGATATTGTAAATATAAATTAAACTGTGTTATGACAAGTGTTACCTAGAAAAATAAAAGCACACAGTATATTGGGGGTCTGTCACATAATTGGTAAGGAATTCAATTGTCCCTCTCTGGAAACCATTAGAAAGATTTGTTTTCCTGTGGATGGGCGACTCAAACACGGTCAAACCGTTTTATAAACCCAGACTGGTTTAAGCTTTGGCTTGAGAATAACAAGTGAGATTCCTCCTAAAAATCTAACTTACTTTCCATTCGTTTATATGAACTTGCATGTCTCTCTGATAACCCTCTTACCTTTTATTTCCCTTTGTCTTCTACAGAACAAAATCAAAGTGGTGGCTTTAAAAATAACAAACAATATCAATGTCTTAATTAAGGTAAGTGTCTGACTCTCCCCCTCGCCTACTATCCCAGCCATTCATTTGCTGCTCCTGACATATCGATTCTTATTTTTTTTCTTCTGTTTTTAAATGTAGGATTTGTTTCACATGCCGCCTTCCTACAAAAGTTCAATTACACTATCCTGGAAACCAGTGCAGAGAGCAGAGACTACTGGGTAAGTTTGACATCTTATTTATATCTGTGCTTCTCTGATTGTTACTGCTTTTGGTGTAGGCAGCTTCCGTTGCACCCCATGACATATTCAAGGTCGTCAGAGATGGCCAAAGGCTTTTCTTTTTACCTGTTTACTAAATATGTTGGGCCTAATACAAATGTACTTCTCCGACAGACAAAAGAGAGCGAGTGAAGAGCCAGCGTCCAGTTCACCTCAAAAGAAGCCTATGCCAGGCCCGAAAAGAGATGCCCGACAAATCTACAACCCACCTAGCGGAAAATACAGCGGGAGCCTGGGGAACTTCCCACATGGTAAGACTGGGCGCTATTCACTAAACTGACACGAGAACTGGATTAATATCAGAGTTAGATAAACTTTCCAACCCGATCCCTGAATTTTAAGACTTAAAGATGTCATTTAGACTAGGCAGCTAATACAAATAAATTTATGTATTGGGTAAAACAAAGTAACCTGTACATTTCGGTCCATCTAGAGGGGTCTTTTAAGCAACTGGACGTTATATGCAGAGCTGGGTGATGTGTTTTTTGTTTCGGGAGAGAGGGGTTCGACTGCTATTCTATTCTAAAAGTTATCCCGAGAAAGGGATAATGTGGTTCTGAGTTTTATTTATTTATATATATATATATATATATATATATAATCTTTCCATTTGTGTTTGTGTGTACATCTGTTTACAAATAAATACAGGTAAACATTTTGGTGTACAGTTTGAGGTTTTGCCCTAGTGCAGTGATGGCTAAGCTTGGCACTGAAGATATTTGGGGAATACATGTCCCATGAAGCTCAGTCAGTTATAAGGAAATGTACTTCCCACATAGTGACAGTGCCAAGGTTAGCCATCACTTAGTTATGTAGATTTGGTAAAGGTCATTACAGTGAAGGAGTTTAAGCCGGCATAGGGCTATCCTAGATATAAGATAAAGCTAGGGACTAATGAAAATATTTGGGATGAGCCGACTGGTTCTCATCTGCCGGTGATACATTCTGTGTTTCTATATATCCAGAGTTTTGCTTGTGAATGACAATCCTTATACTACATGCTTCTACCATCCCTTTAACGTCCCTCAATGTCCCTGCAGAACAGCGAGGGGGATTCCGTGGGAACCGAGGAAGAGGATGGGGCAATCGTGGCAATCGCAGCCGAGGAAGAGTCTACTAATGAACGCAGCAGCATCAGCGAAGGATCTCTCTTTTTATTTTTTATTTTTTTTTTATTTTCTCTAAATCAAAGGCTGGACTGGCGATGACCTGACATTTGCCTTTGGCTACAGACTTTGACATGAAAAAGCATTCTTTCCACCTTTTATGTACCTACTCTTTTCTACCCAGACGTTCTGCCACCACACGTACCTGTCACACTTTGGATGTCGCACATCCAGGATTCTGATCCGTTTCCATTTTGTTTTATTTGTTTTCCTGTTATTATTATTTGCGCAGACTGGATGGCTCCCTCTTTATTTCCAAAAGGAACTATTAACTGGCACTCGGGATCAGCTACGAATAGAAATCCCAGCCGAAATACCCTGCAGGCCTAACCATTTGTACTGCTGAGTTCTTAATATGTTGCTAAACTCTGCATTTTTCTCTGCAGTTCCTCTGTGCAAAGCCCCCTTTTTTTTTTCTAGTCTTTTGCAGAATTTCAGCAGAAATCATTTTATTTTTCATCATAGAACTTTGTTTAGAACCGTTTTTCACGTACCAGCCCTGTGATATCTGCAGAGTCTGTCAAGCAGCTCATATAGCCCTTTTTTTTGTTTAAATTCGTGTAACACCATATAAGTTTCGTGGCAGTGGGTTTTGCATTATGGAAATGTTCCATACCCTGTAACCGGAGCTGTATAGAATCAATTACTAGTACATTACAAGTAGCACTTTTAACCCTCTGCATGCCAGAGGGATGAGCAGGTGTTCCTGAACACCCCCGTCTGGCACTCAAATAGGACTTTTTGTCACATTTGAACCTTTCTTTTTGGAGATTGCTTGAAGGCCATTTGATTAAAATTTATCATATGTTATTTAAAACCAATTTTCCCTGTGCTTTTGTGTTTATTGAAATTGTAATAAATCCATGTGGGAGTTATCGGCTTTAATTAAGCATGAATTAATGAAGCACTTTTAATTCAGAAGCAAAGCACAACATCGAAAATGTGCCGCAATTAAAAGTATTACATATAAAACAAAAATGTTTTATTCCAGTGATTTTTGTAATTCCTCCATGGCGACCCCTATGCTAATCAGGTTGGTGGGGTCAGATCTTGTTTAATCAGTGATCCAATGCAAAAAGCTGATTTTAATTTGCCATCCAATTGAGGTATGCTGTATAAGATGATCTTGGTCAATGTTCCAGAAATGGAGCAATCGGCAGGTACATTGGTTTCCATGGGAATTGCTTCGCTTGTTGAACGTTGACTTCACCTTAATAAATGGCCACCAAGATGCGTACTCTGATTTCCTCTGTGGGCCTTTGGCTGTCACTGGACTACATTTCCCAGATTCCTCCAGTTTGGTTGGGTCTGATGACCTTTGACTGGTCCGGTATTTGGCCAGCCCTGTTTTAGCCCATGACTGATTACGGTGGGTGACTATTTCTAAATATCTTGTTTCCTGGTAGTTTAGCTGCAGCTCATTAAGTTGTGGTTTGTTTAACATGTTAATAGGACTCGTTTATATTATTTACCATTCTAAATCTGGAGCAATCGGCATGGACTGATATCTGTATTCTCTGGGATTGCTCTGTGTTGTTTTTACCTTTATATAAGCTATGTTTGGGGTTAGTTTTTTGGACAATACACATCTGAATACGTCATTATAAGATGATAAAATCCCGAATTCAGATGAAAACTGGCATTCCTCTGTTTGATGACTTGGTGAGAGATCTGTGATCCAATGTACGCAAAGGGTGTCAAACTGTGACCCTAGAGGATGCTGACGGACTACATCTCCCATGATGCTCTATCTGTCGGGGATGCAGTCTGAGGTTTGAAACCCCTGCTCTCCTGTCTGTCTGTATAGAGGATAACTTACAGGTCATGGCAATTTGATATTTGCCAGTAAAATCATATATTGTCCACTGGCATCAGTTGGATTACAGCTCCCCTGTGTTTTTGTCTGGTAAAGCTATATGGGACATGTAGTTTATAAACTGTCAGATCTGCCCACCCCTGCGGAATGAAGTCTTATAAGCAAAAATGATTTCTTTTGGCCTACTGAAGAATTAAAGGAACCTAAAAATTGTTTACACTGAATGTAGAGAATAAAAAAAAAAAAATCTGTGTATTATATTATGGCATCACCTTGTCATCTGATATTTTGCTGAACTACTCTTTAAGGCCAAATTTTTCTTTTGCGTATCAAAACACTAAGTGGTGTTGTAAAAAGACAGGTTTTTTTTTTTTTTGGACTCCATACCTTCGTTGGCAATTATGCTAACAAAACCTAAATTCCCAGTACAATTAAAAGCTGTTTAAATTGCATTTCTTGTACTGATATTGAACACATACACATCAGTACTATAGGATCTTATATAAACTGATAATTTATACAAACACTTTAGCTGGTAAACGCCTGTGTAACGCAGTAAGTCCAATAGAGGTTCATACAGCCACCGGGCCATGTTCCCAGTGGATCCATTAAAAACTAATTTAAGCCTGGTTAACTCCAAAATAAAACTGATAGGGTGTGGATATGCAGTATTGCACTGGTTTCTAGTTAGATATATGAAAAATAGAAAGTATCTGTGTTTGGCTCTCACCCTTCAGGTATATTTATTTTCATTTTTTTTTTTTTTACATCCGTTTTCATTTCAGGATTGTTTCTTTTGTGTGTCTCTGGGGGGCTTGGTTTGCGTTTGGCTTTGGAAGCAAATATTGTTTTATTTGCTTTATATTTTTTTTAATTGTTTTCATTTGAAACTGGATCCAAAGTATTGTAAGTTTTTTTTGTTGTTTTTTTTTTTACCTGATATGTGTTGAAGCATGTTTATAATCCAGAGATTGAACTGTTTGTTTTGGAAAAGTTATTGCATTTTACACAAACTGTTTTCTTCCTCCTGATCTGTAACTGTTTTCATGTTCTTTTGGAATAAATTTGTTTTGTAATGTGGAGTTTACCGTTTTATGGTTTCATACCGAAATGGGTAGCACCGTGTGTAGTACAGATTATTTGAAATGAAAATCCCAAGGTTATAACTTTTTTTATTATTTTCCCACAAAATCCACAAGGATCAGGTCAATCTCTTAGGATGTCCCATCATCTCAGGAGATAACTCCTTGACTTGTAACCTCTCTAACTATTTGGATCTAAAACAAAGTGCACATATTTTTCATATTTTAGAAAGTCTAGTTTGGGATCCAAGCTAAAGTAGGGTAACATTGTTTTATACCTCAATCAGATAAGACTTCGTATAAAAGCCATTGGACACACAATTTACCAATATGAATCATCTGAGGATGAAACATCATTTGATTGTAGCTGGAGCAGCATGTGTCCTTACCTCTAATTATTTTTTATTTTCAAGGCAGATATCTGCAAACACAGGGAACAGCCATGGTGACCAGGATTGTCCCAAGTTATGCAAACATATTTATGGGGTGTTGGGAAGTGACAATTCTGGGACCTGACAACCCCTTAAGGGAACAAACCTGGTCCTCTGGCATTGCTCTATAGATGACGTGTTCTTTGTGTGGAGGGGCTCCTCTAGAGTTTGAGTCCTGTAAGATATCTAAATTCTAATGCGAGTGCTATACAATATACTTTTCAGGCAAGTGAAAACAGTATAGTTCTTCCCATGTTAGTTCAAGTTGGCAGTCTTAGCACCCAAAACCCATTTTAAATCTGTTGATGGCAACAGCTATATCTGGAGGGATAGGTGCCACTTAAAAGGGTTAGACAACATCAGACGCAACTGCTCCAAAAATTTCGGATAACCCTTCAGAAAAAGTTGTTATAAGAGAGCTATTCCAGGACAAGAACTATAATCATATTAGAAAATAGAGCACTACAATTAGAAAGAACGACACCTCTGCCAGATTCTACTAGCCAGATTCTACTAAACCCAATGATAGCACGGAATTCAAATGAGTATAAGGGGATATAAAAAGAATTGTAAGAAAAAAAAATCCTTGGGGAGGGGGGGGTGTACATGACCCCATTTTAGGTGTGGTTTTACTTAACAATGCACAAATAATATTTAAGAAGGAATGTGTGGAGTCCTAGCACTGAAAGGAACATTCAATAAACCAGTAACTGGGTTCAGAGACCAACTGTTGGGCTTCCATCTTTGTGGAAGGTGTAAGGCCTGTCTACATCAAGTCAGAAAGCGAATAGGATTTGTATTAAATGTGACAGGGATGTCATTTAAAGTGAAGCATTTTAAGAAACAGTAGCACTCTTTGGGTGGTCTATCTGGTCCAATGAGCACGTAGGATCCAATATGTGGGTCAGACCAGTAGGCCGCTCAAGGAACGCCTCTTGGACCATCAAAAATTAATTTTACATAAATCAGAAAAAGCACTCCATTCCTCGACACTTTAACATCTGCCCAAAGGGTAATTTATTCACTTTTTAGGCCATTAATACAATTCCTCCTAGATGCAAAAGGGGAGATAGGGTTAAATAACGTTGAAGAGTGGAAGAATTGTGGATCTTTGATTTGAAGACACAGGACATCTAGTGGCCTGAACATAGATTTTGCATTTCTATATGTCTTCCTTTTTCTGTAACAGTATATTTATGTGTCTTCTTACATTTTTTTAAATATTGTATATCTTTGTATATTTGTTGTATACATAGTAATGCCATGTTCCACGTGTTGAGTATGACTCCTCAGGGGGCACATGGCATGCCCTTTTCAGGATATGTTTGGACAGCTTGTTCCATTTTACAATTTCATATCCAACAGTATATTTTATCTGTAAATGAATAGTGAATTGATTGTAAATCTGAGTCTCTCAATCATCGTATAAAACGAATGCACAAAAACAACTCATCTTAACACTAGATTAATGTGTGCATTTCATCATTAATTGTATCTTTATTTTCATTAAGATTTTTATTTATGGTATTATATGTTCACACTGGGAGCACTAATAATAATTAAAAAAAAACATATCTTTATAGGTGATCTTATACTTAAGCTCTTAATTGTAAAAATCGAACGTATTTAACGTTTAAATGCAGTTATTGATACACCACTATCAAAGTTTGTATGCGGAAATAGTTATGCACATTAACATATAATCACAATCACATTTCTATTAATTTATATATTTTTTACATAGTTATTTCTCACATATATTACATATAATCATAAATCTTAAATACATATGTTTTTTTAGATATATCACATGCATTCTATTCTAGGGATTCTAAGGTGAATAATTTTACATACATCTTGTGTCAAATGCTTCTTTATAGGTTAAGATGTGGGAGGATTTTTTCTGTTCAACCATATCTTTACTAAAGATTCATGGCTCTTCCGTTCATTAATAATATATATATATATATATATATATATATATATATATATATGTTGGGAGAAACGGTCACATCCATAACCCTGAGAAAGCTCGGACTGGGAGTGAAACGCGTTGGGTGGGCTGATCCGCAACTAACCACAGCGTGCCAAGGGGTTTTTGTCAGCTGTGGACCCCAGCAATTGCCTCCAACATCGGCTGACACATTGGAGAGCATTATAACATCTATGCTGTATATTTTGTCCCGGGTTACAAATGGAGCAAAGCCACGTAAGTTGGCATTTTATTGTTTTTCTAATTAGTTTTTTAAAAATTAATATATTGTTGCGCTATGGATTTTTGGTTTCTGTTTATTTGAGACATATTACAGTGTATCCAGTCCTAGTGAGATTTACAAGCCTAATACCGCTGCTCTAGGATAAAATAAGAGCATCTACACGTGAGTTTAACATTTATATACAGTATAAAAATTGGTGTATAGCAGTATTAGGCTATTTTCTGCATTTTATCTCATTTACTTGTTCTGTGGGGGCGTCAATGTGGGAGAATCTTATTATATTACAGTAAATATGTATCAATATTCTGAATAAGGGACTTTATCAGCTTGATATTATTTTATGTACATAGTATATATATATATTGTATACCTTGCATACAGCTGTACACCTGCACACACACCACACATTATTATTTATAATGCAGAATTATATACAGATATTAATAGGATTTCCTTTAGTTTCTATGTTTTTCTATGTTTCTATTTTATGCCTTGTCCTGTGTATTACATGGGGGGGGGGTATGGAGTCACAAGGTGATGACGTCATACACCAGCGCCAGCACATACAGTGAGCATTATCACTGAACCCATGTCTCCGCTTTGCTTGTTGGGGAGCACATTTCCCATGATGCTCAGTTACAGACCTTGCTGAGCATCATAAAGGAGCCAGCACTGCATATTGCTAGTATTATTACCTCACACATCCTCTGCACCGTGACACTATGGCACTTGGCTGGAAGCCTCTACCAAGATGGCGGAGACAGTTCCGCTTCCGACCGCTGCGACGGAAGTGGCGTCACCGGGAAAGATGGCTGAGAGCAGGAGCGGACTGCACAGCCCCCCACAGAGCGGAGCCCCGGCCAGCCCGGCACGGATCATCCGGACATGGAGCGGGATACTGGGACTCCTCTCCCTGCTGTCCAGCGCCCGGCCCTCGGGGGCCACAACACACTGGGTGGTGACGGAGGACGGCAAAATCCAACAGCAGGTTAGGGCAGGACCTGGGAGGAGAGAGAGTCAGGGCAGGACCTAGGGAGAGAGAGTCAGGGCAGTACCTGGGAGGAGAGAGAGAGTCAGGGCAGGGCCTAGGGGGAGGGAGAGAGAGTCAGGGCAGGGCCTAGGGGGAGGGAGAGAGAGTCAGGGCAGGGCCTGGGAGGAGAGAGAGAGTCAGGGCAGGACCTGGGAGGAGAGAGAGTCAGGGCAGGACCTGGGAGGAGAGAGAGTCAGGGCAGGACCTAGGGAGAGAGAGTCAGGGCAGTACCTGGGAGGAGAGAGAGAGTCAGGGCAGGGCCTAGGGGGAGGGAGAGAGAGTCAGGGCAGGGCCTAGGGGGAGGGAGAGAGAGTCAGGGCAGGGCCTAGGGGGAGGGAGAGAGAGAGTCAGGGCAAGACCTAGGGGGAGAGAGAGAGAGTCAGGGCAGGACCTAGGGGGAGGGAGAGAGAGTCAGGGCAGGACCTAGGGGGGGGGGGAGAGAGAGTCAGGGCAGGACCTAGGGGGAGGGAGAGAGAGTCAGGGCAGGACCTAGGGGGAGGGAGAGAGAGCCAGGGCAGGACCTAGGGGGAGGGAGAGAGAGAGAGAGAGTCAGGGCAGGACCTATGGAGAGAGAGAGAGAGAGAGAGAGAGAGAGAGTCAGGGCAGGACCTAGGGGGAGGGAGAGAGAGTTAAAGCAGGACCTGGGGGTAGAGAGGGAGTCAGGGCAGGACCTGGAGGGGAGAGAGAGGGAGTCAGGGCAGGACCTGGAGGGGAGAGAGGGAGTCAGGGCAGGACCTGGAGGGAAGAGAGGGAGAGTCAGGGCAGGACCTGGAGGGAAGAGAGGGAGAGTCAGGGCAGGACCTGGAGGGGAGAGAGGGAGAGTCCAGGCAGGACCTGGAGGGGAGAGAGGGAGTCAGGGCAGGACCTGGAGGGGAGAGAGGGAGTCAGGGCAGGACCTGGGTGGGGGGGGGGGGGGAGTCAGAGCAGGACCTGGAGGGGAGAGAGGGAGTCAGGGCAGGACCTGGGTGGGGGGGGGGAGTCAGGGCAGGACCTGGGTGGGGGGGGGGAGTCAGGGCAGGACCTGGGTGGGGGGGGGGGGGGAGTCAGGGCAGGACCTGGGGGGGGGAGTCAGGGCAGGACCTGGAGGGGGGGGGGAGTCAGGGCAGGACCTGGAGGGGGGGGGAGTCAGGGCAGGACCTGGAGGGGGGGGGGGGTCAGGGCAGGACCTAGGGGTGAGAAGTGATGGATAAGCAGTGACATCTCAATGGTAGGAATCGGGACAGTCAGCTAGTATGATGGAGGGTACTGCATATCTAGAACTCTACTCCATTGAGTTCATCTGCACACAGTGCCACAAAGTGGCATCATACACAGGAGACGGCACAAAGCTTATTACATACTCTGCTCTTGAGCCATGTTTTTGCTAGTAGTCCCCCTAACCCAGTGTGTGTATTTTTACGTTGCAGGTTCACAGTGCAAACACTGTTTAGTTTATTCCTCTTTACATTCCTCTTCTCAGCATGTTTTCTTAACCTTCCTCTTCAATAAATACACCCTGTTATTTAGGTAAAGCCGGTTTTTACTGTTTATCTGCACAGTTATGACCTGCTGGGATGCTGTTTTTTCCTTTTTCTAATCCTGAGAATGGCTGCTTTCAGCTGTTTCTATAGCTCTCTTCGTTGGCCTCTCTGCCTTACTGCTTTGTAGCAAGTGATCCATTCAAAAGGCTGCTAGGAATTCAGTCACACTAACAGCTTTGTATTTAGATAAAAATGCACCCGATGGCTTTGAATGATACTCCCCATAAGTATTATCGGAATTAATTATAAGATCCCCTCTATTTCTTTATTATGGTTATGAAAGTGCATTCCCAAATATGCATAGTATTTTTATTGGCATGCTCCAACCCCAGGTTCAATCTTGTCGATTCTGAGCGTACAGCTGTACACTCAGGCCTGTGCATGCCCAGCAATCCATCATTTGAATTTGTTAGAAACCGGCTTGTGCACTAGCCCATTGGGCATCCCAGTGCTTCTTTATGACCGTCCTGACATAGAGTGAAGGCAGCAATATTATACCCCAAATCTACTTTCCCAGAAAGGTTGCCTGTGAATCGAGGGTCTGTCCACAGGAATGCAGATCTTTAGTGCTCCAGCCCTGCAACTGGTATATGTAAAAAAAAAAAAAATAAGGAAGAAAGCTGTGCAGATAAAAACAAACTCATAAAAGAAATGTATTTTTTTTTTTAACATAAATACACAGAGGTCTAAGTATGTTGTTTTAAATCTCACCAGTTGCTTGGACCTGATAATGCAAACCCAGGGAAAGCCTGGTTCCCTACTGATGCAGATCATGCCAGTCCATGTAAGAAGACATCTTTGTATGGATAGAGTTTCCTAGTTCGAGCAGAGGAATCCTGATGGGGTGTGAGAGAGGTCAGTGGGGTAATGCATTTTCAGCAGAACCTCAGGGTTGCAGGAGCAATTCCTTGCGGGGTCAGTGCTTAAAATGATCACCATTAAAATTGGATGGTAGTAATATACCCAGGACCTGCTTGAAGACAGGGAAGCTTGTTGGGGGAAGATATTTACCTATAAGCCCCCCTCGATTGGGAGCCATTTATTAAAAGATGAGTTGAGGTGAGATGACCATTTTACCTCTCCAATTTAGCTATACTTTTTGCAGGGACAAACCTGGTGAGTTTGCTTAGCGGGGGTAACTCGCCAGGTTTGTACCTACATAATATAGAGATGAAATGGTTAGATGGAAAGCCGGGGGTCACTGCGCAATGGCTACCAACGGCAGATCTCACTGCAACAGTAACCATAAGGATTCCCCTATTGTGTGGATAACTTAGAAACACTATCCATACAAAGATGCCTTGCTGCAATATAGCGTTATCTGCATCAGGTGGAATCCAGGCTGGAAGCAAGCGGACACACTAAGTGATACTGGTTCAGGCTGCTTAGCCACATATCCGAGGCATGCTTATTTCTCAGAAAGAGGAGTGCCGGTAATTAGCTGCGGGCGGTGAAAACTGGCAAGCTCAACGCGAGACTGCGCCACCCGACCGAAAGAAATGAAGATTCCTTAAATAGTCTCTCCATGGCAGTGACAGTCAGTGGAGCTAATAGAAAAAAACAAAAGCCTATTGGTGCAGAAAGTGCTACACCAGCCAACTCATCAAATGCAGCAAACCATTACCTTATGTTTAATTAAAATATTGTGTCAGGTAAGATGATGTTTTAAAGAAATTCTTTAATGAAAGAATACAAATAAAGTTTCTTATTGAGCTTTCTTTACTCCATATAGTTCTCTCAGGGGGCAGACATGTTGGTTAGAATCTTTACTCCATATAGTTCTCTCAGGGAGCAGACATGTTAGTTAGAATCTTTCCTCCATATAGTTCTCTCAGGGGGCAGACATGTTGGTTAGAATCTTTACTCCATATAGTTCTCTCTGAGGGCAGACATGTTGGTTAGAATCTTTACTCCATATAATTCTCTCAGGGAGCGGACATGTTGGTTAGAATCTTTACTCCATATTGTTCTCTCAGGGAGTAGACATGTTGGTTAGAATCTTTACTCCATATAGCTCTCTCAGGGGGCAGACATGTTGGTTAGAATCTTTACTCCATATAGTTCTCTCAGGGGCAGACATGTTGGTTAGAATCTTTACTCCATATAGTTCTCTCAGGAGGCAGACATGTTGGTTAGAATCTTTACACCATATAGTTCTCTCAGGGGGCAGACATGTTGTTTAGAATCTTTACACCATATAGTTCTCTCAGGGGGCAGACATGTTGGTTAGAATCTTTACTCCATATAGTTCTCTCAGGGGGCAGACATGTTGTTTAGAATCTTTACACCATATAGTTCTCTCAGGAGGCAGACATGTTGGTTAGAATCTTTACTCCATATAGTTCTCTCAGAGGGCAGACATGTTGGTTAGAATCTTTACTCCATATAGTTCTCTCAGGGGGCAGACATGTTGGTTAGAATCTTTACTCCATATCGTTCTCTCAGGGGGCAGACATGTTGGTTAGAATCTTTACTCCATATAGTTCTCTCAGGGGGCAGACATGTTGGTTAGAATCTTTACTCCATATAGTTCTCTCAGAGGGCAGACATGTTGGTTAGAATCTTTACTCCATATAGTTCTCTCAGGAGGCAGACATGTTGGTTAGAATCTTTACTCCATATAGTTCTCTCAGGGGGGCAGACATGTTGGTTAGAATCTTTACTCCATAAAGTTTGCACAGGGGGCAGACATGTTGGTTAGAATCTTTACTCCATATAGTTCTCTCAGGGGTGAGACATGTTGGTTAGAATCTTTACCCCACATAGTTCTCTCAGGGGGCAGACATGTTGGTTAGAATCTTTACTCCATATATTTCTCTCAGGGGGCAGACATGTTGGTTAGAATCTTTACTCCATATAGTTCTCTCAGGGGGCGGACATGTTGTTTAGAATCTTTACTCCATATATTTCTCTCAGGGGGCGGACATGTTGTTTAGAATCTTTACTCCATATATTTCTCTCAGGGGGCAGACATGTTGGTTAGAATCTTTACTCCATATCGTTCTCTCAGGGGGCAGACATGTTGGTTAGAATCTTTACTCCATATCGTTCTCTCAGGGGGCAGACATGTTGGTTAGAATCTTTACTCCATATAGTTCTCTCAGGAGGCAGACATGTTGGTTAGAATCTTTACTCCATATCGTTCTCTCAGGGGGCGGACATGTTGTTTAGAATCTTTACTCCATATATTTCTCTCATGGGGCAGACATGTTGGTTAGAATCTTTACTCCATATATTTCTCTCAGGGGGCAGACATGTTGGTTAGAATCTTTACTCCATATAGTTCTCTCAGGGGGCGGACATGTTGTTTAGAATCTTTACTCCAGGGCTTGACAAATTTAATTTAGTTTTAGGAGCCAGCCAAAAAATTTAGGAGCCAGACAACGGCACATCACAAAATCGCACGGACACAGTGGCATACACCCACCTCACATACACAGCCAGTTACATACACACACACCACATACACAGCCAGTTACATACACACACACCACATACACAGCCAGTTACATACACACACACCACATACACAGCCAGTTACATTCACACACACCACATACACAGCCAGTTACATTCACACACACCACATACACAGCCAGTTACATTCACACACACCACATACACAGCCAGTTACATTCACACACACCACATACACAGCCAGTTACATTCACACACACCACATACACAGCCAGTTACATTCACACACACCACATACACAGCCAGTTACATTCACACACACACACACACACCACATACAGTCAGTTACATTCACACACACACCACATACAGTCAGTTACATTCACACACACACCACATACAGTCAGTTACATTCACACACACACCACATACAGTCAGTTACATTCACACACACACACCACATACAGTCAGTTACATTCACACACACACCACATACAGTCAGTTACATTCACACACATACCACATACAGTCAGTTACATTCACACAGACACACACACCACATACAGTCAGTTACATTCACACACACACACCACATACAGTCAGTTACATTCACACATACATACATACATACATACATACACACAGACCACATACACAGCCAGTTACATTCACACACACCACATACAGCAAGTTACATTCACACATACATACACAGCCAGTTACATTCACACATACATACACAGCCAGTTACATTCACACATACATACACAGCCAGTTACATTCACACATACACAGCCAGTTACATTCACATACATTCACACATACATACACAGTCAGTTACATTCACACACACACCACATACAGTCAGTTACATTCACTCATACATACATACAGACCACATACGCAGCCAGTTATATACACACATACACACCTTTTTCTTTTTTTTTTTAAAGAACAAAATAATATTTCTTACAGTGTCCTCCCTCCCTGCTGCTTACCTCATTGCAGGGGAGGGTGACATTTATGCTGGAGCCCGATCTCTTTCTGTTCCTGTGCCGTGTTGTCACGTGACAATCGGCACTACAGCGTGTTGCGCGAGGGGGCGGAGCTTACAGTCTGTGTGATCCGCACAGACTTTCTCCCCTCGCGCTGAAAAAGAAAGTAAAAGAAAAACGGATGGCAGCCGGCAAGGGCTCCCTGTGACAAACAGCACCCGGGCGCCAGGTCTGATTTCCTGGTCGCCATGGCGACCTGGCGCCCGGGGTTTGTCGAGCCCTGCTTTACTCCATATATTTCTCTCAGGGGGCGGACATGTTGTTTAGAATCTTTACTCCATATATTTCTCTCAGGGGGCAGACATGTTGGTTAGAATCTTTACTCCATATCGTTCTCTCAGGGGGCAGACATGTTGGTTAGAATCTTTACTCCATATATTTCTCTCAGGGGGCAGACATGTTGGTTAGAATCTTTACTCCATATAGTTCTCTCAGGGGGCAGACATGTTGGTTAGAATCTTTACTCCATATCGTTCTCTCAGGGGGCAGACATGTTGGTTAGAATCTTTACTCCATATAGTTCTCTCAGGAGGCAGACATGTTGGTTAGAATCTTTACTCCATATCGTTCTCTCAGGGGGCAGACATGTTGGTTAGAATCTTTACTCCATATAGTTCTCTCAGGGGGCAGACATGTTGGTTAGAATCTTTACTCCATATCGTTCTCTCAGGGGGCAGACATGTTGGTTAGAATCTTTACTCCATATATTTCTCTCAGGGGGCAGACATGTTGGTTAGAATCTTTACTCCATATAGTTCTCTCAGGGGGCAGACATTTTGGTTAGAATCTTTACTCCATATAGTTCTCTCAGGAGGCGGACATGTTGGTTAGAATCTTTACTCCATATAGCTCTCTCAGGAGGCAGACATGTTGGTTAGAATCTTTACTCCATATCGTTCTCTCAGGGGGCAGACATGTTGGTTAGAATCTTTACTCCATATAGTTCTCTCAGGGGGCAGACATGTTGGTTAGAATCTTTACTCCATATCGTTCTCTCAGGAGGCAGACATGTTGGTTAGAATCTTTACTCCATATAGTTCGCTCAGGGGGTAGACATGTTGGTTAGAATCTTTACTCCATATAGTTCTCTCAGGGGGCAGACATGTTGGTTAGAATCTTTACTCCATATAGTTCTCTCAGGAGGCAGACATGTTGGTTAGAATCTTTACTCCATATCGTTCTCTCAGGGGGCAGACATGTTGGTTAGAATCTTTACTCCATATAGTTCTCTCAGGGGGCAGACATGTTGGTTAGAATCTTTACTCCATATAGCTCTCTCAGGGGGCAGACATGTTGGTTAGAATCTTTACTCCATATCGTTCTCTCAGGGGGCAGACATGTTGGTTAGAATCTTTACTCTATATCGTTCTCTCAGGGGGCAGACATGTTGGTTAGAATCTTTACTCCATCACACCTTTCTAGCGAATGCTTCTGTACTGAGCTGTAACTTTATTAGGTATGTGTATTACCTGTATATATGTATATTTAGATTCATTTACCCCCTTCTCTGATTGCAACACCTCTACACTTCCGGACACTGCTATACCGCAGTGCTCCAGTGGGGTTAGCCCAGATACCCACCTCTGGCTTTCCTAAACTGATCATTCCCACAGAAACCTCCCCTACAAGGTCACCAGTGACCTCTGTCCTCCATTTGTCTCTGCTTGTTAATAATTACTGACTAATTGCTCAGCACTGGAGAATGTGCATTCATTCTGTGTAAGTGGCAATAAACCCAATGAGGGCTATTGATTATGTGGCAGGAGCCCCCACTAATGGAGATTGCAAGTAAATAGTCCTGAGCACCATTAACATTTACTTTCCTTATGGTATTCCTGGTAAGACGCTGGTCAGTAATGTATGGAACTAGATCTGGCTGGTGTAAGATAGAGAGATTGTGGTTGCCATAGTAACAGCCCCGCCTCTCTCTCTCCAAGCCCCTCCTTATTGATGTCACCTAATTTAGCAGCCCCGGTGTAATGACTGCCAATGTGACATGTTGGTTAGAATCTTTACTCCATATAGTTCTACAGGAGAAGTGTAGCATTAACAAAAATCCACTTAATTAGAGTGACATTAAAGGGTCTTATTGTTGTGTTAACATTTTTGTAAACTGTTTAAAAGACATTTTTTAATTACTCATTGTTACTCGTGGTCCATTATCTGGCTCTGTTACCCAGCATGCACCTGGTATTATGTTGCTCATTGGCTGCTCATTTTGTACCATTATTTTTAATGGTTCTAACGTGTTTAGTGGCAGGGGCAGATATTATGAGATTATTAAATCTAATTATCGGAACTCCTCTTTCTGTGAATCATGCTTTTTTGATTCTAAACAACATTTCTGCCCCCTGATAGAGCTATACAGAACAAAGATTCCAAACATGTCTGCTCTCTGATAGAGCTACACTGGGCAAAGATTCTAAACCAGGGCTCGACAAACCCCAGGCGCCAGGTCGCCATGGCGACCAGGAAATTAGACCTGGCGCCTGGGTGCTGTCAGCCTCATGGTCCCCTTGCCGCTGCCTGGCTGCCATCTGATTTTTCCGCAGCGCGAGGGGGTAAAGTCTGTGCCGAAGACCGATGGCACAGACTGCAAGCTCCGCCCCCTCGCGCAACGCGTGTCTGAGTGCCGGGTGTCGTCACGTGACATCCTGGCACTCAGCACGCCGACCAACGGAGATCAGCAGCAGCATGAATGTCCCCCTCCCCTGCAGTGAGGTAAAGCAGCAGGGAGGGGGACACATCAAGAAGAAACCCCCAAGAAAAGACTGTGTGAGGTGGGTGTGTGTTTGTATGTATTGTGAAGTAGGTGTGTGTGAGGTGTTTGGATATTTGTGTATATGTAAAGTAGGTGTGTGTGTGTATATATGTGTATATGTAAAGTAGGTGTGTGTGTGTGAGGTGTTTGTATATATGGGTATATGTAAAGTAGGTGTGTGTGTGTGTATATATGTGTATATGTAAAGTAGGTGTGTGTGTGTGTGTATATATATGTGTATATGTAAAGTAGGTGTGTGTGAGGTGTTTGTATATATGTGTATATGTAAAGTAGGTGTGTGTGAGGTGTTTGTATATATGTGTATATGTAAAGTAGGTGTGTGTGAGGTGTTTGTATATATGTGTATATGTAAAGTAGGTGTGTGTGAGGTGTTTGTATATATGTGTATATGTAAAGTAGGTGTGTGTGAGGTGTTTGTATATATGTGTATATGTAAAGTAGGTGTGTGTGAGGTGTTTGTATATATGTGTATATGTAAAGTAGGTGTGTGTGAGGTGTTTGGATATATGTGTATATGTAAAGTAGGTGTGTTTGTATATATGTGAAGTAGGCGTGTGTGTTTATGAATTGTGTTTATGTTTGCGTGATTGTCTGGCTCCTAAAAAAAAATTCTGGCTCCTAAAATCAAATTACATTTGTCAAGCCCTGTTCTAAACAACATGTCTGCCTCCTTTTAGAGCTATACAGAGCAAAGATTCTAAACAACATGTCCTCCCTCTGATAGAGCTATACAGAGCAAAGATTCTAAACATGTCTGCTCTCTGATAGAGCTACACAGGGCAAAGATTCTAAACAACATGTCTGCCTCCTGATAGAGCTATACAGAGCAAAGATTCTAAACAACATGTCTGCCTCTTGATAGAGCTATACAGAGCAAAGATTCTAAACATGTCTGCCCCCTGATAGAGCTATACAGAACAAAGATTCTAAACAACATTTCTGCCCCCTTATAGAGCTATACAGAGCAAAGATTCTAAACAACATGTCTGCCCCCTGATAGAACTATACAGAGCAAAGATTCTAAACATGTCTGCTCTCTGATAGAGCTACACAGGGCAAAGATTCTAAACAACATGTCTGCCTCCTGATAGAGCTATACAGAGCAAAGATTCTAAACAACATGTCTGCCTCCTGATAGAGCTATACAGAGCAAAGATTCTAAACAACATGTCTGCCCCCTTATAGAGCTATACAGAGCAAAGATTCTAAACAGCATGTCCGCCCCGCCGCTACTGGGCGATTAAACGTGGAATCTCCCAAGTTTCCTTTTATGATAATATTAAGTCGATATTTTATTTTAATAGAGCAGAATTTTAAAGGATCTCGTCAGCCTGAAAAACAAAATACACCGTACAAATAAATGGGTATTAAAGCCGATATTCTCACTTAATCTGCACTGATCCTCTTTCAAAGTTTACATTTTGTGGTTTTGTTTTTATAAAGGCAAGCTGGAGCCTGAAACTTCTGCGTGCATTTGAATGCAAACCAAACTCTATACATTGTACATGGTAAACACTACCAGATGCATCAAACTTTATTGGCCCTGTTTGTTATGTGAACTTACCCAATGGTTCTGTATTACAGGTGGATTCGCCAATGAACTTGAAACACCCTCACGATTTAGTGATCTTGATGAGACAAGAGACAACAGTTGGCTATCTTAAAGACTTGGAGGTAAAATCCCACAAATGCCAGCCCTATTTACAGATCTTGCTCTCGGCCCCCTGTGCTCAATGTACAATCTCTTATTCCTCCAGAAACACTTGGTGGCTCAGAAGATTCACATTGAGGAGAATGAGGACCGCGATACCGGTCTAGAGCAGAGACACTACAAAGACGATCCAGACTGTATAAAAGCCAAAGTGCCTTTGGGAGACCTGGATTTATATGACGGAACATACATATCACTGGAAAGCAAGAACATCAGGTATAGGGCACTGACCAGACAGGGCCTGACCTATCACAGGGAACCATGGCGCCTAAAATCCCTACTGCTGACTGTTATTGTTTTGCTCTATGTTCTATGGGGGTAACCGTTCCGTATTACATCTATCTACCTGTTATGTTCTGCTGTAGTGTACATTTAGTCCTCCTACCATTTGTCTTTTTCAACCAAATAACAAGAAACACATGTAAGATCTGCCTTGTATGTTTGTTTGTTACATTGGTGCTTTTCTTTCTTGTTTTCGCTTTTTTATGTTTCTAACTAACATAACAGTTACATTTTATCTATCTATTCTTACTTAATTAGATTGTACCCAAACAAATGCATGGTGATAATTCTCTTTCTCAAAAAATTCCTATATATCATCCCCAAAGACAGAGCTCAAAAAATCCCAGGGGCCCGAGAGAAGTGGGTCTTCAGATCTCTCTCTCTGGTCCCTACAGTTTCCGTTTGTCGTACATAGAACATTTTTTTATTACTATTTCCCTGACTTTTTAAAAAAAAAAATAACCTGGCTGGCTTCTGAATTGGTCTGCTCGGCAATAATAAATGATCTGTGCCGATGTGATCGCAATATGGCAAGCCAATGCCCGGATTAAGAGAAATATAAATATATTCATTTTTTTTTAGAGCCCTCTGTACTGTCTCCCAGTTATGACCTCATTTTATGGCCTGTATAGTGTTTTCATAGGGTTTTATTAATGAAAGAGAGAATTTCAGGGAATTGAGAAGGGAAATTCAACCTTAAGGCCAAAGTAGCCGAGTTGGAACAATTCCCCAATTCATCTATACATCGCACTCTGTTTTGGCCTTTATTTTTCAGTGCCCTTCTCAATTGCCAGCAGTTCCCTCTTTCATGAGTAATTGTGTTGCCAGAAGATGATGTAACTCACAGACAATACATTCTCTAAATCAGGGCTCGACAAACCCCGGGCGCCAGGTCGCCATGGCGACCAGGAAATCAGACCTGGCGCCCGGGTGCTGTTTGTCACAGAATTCCCTTGCCGGCTGCCATCCGTTTTACTTTCAGCGCGAGGGGAGAAAGTCTGTGCGGATCACACAGACTGTAAGCTCCGCCCCCTCGCGCAACACGCTGCAGTGCCGATTGTCACGTGACAACACGGCACTTAGCATGAACCAAAAGAAGATCGGGCTCCAGCATAAATGTCCCCCTCCCCTGCAATGAGGTAAGCAGCAGGGAGGGAGGACACCCTAAGAAATACATTTTTGTTCTTTGGTCTGTGTGTATGTATGAGTGAGTGAATGTAACTGGCTGTGGATGTATGAGTGAATGGAACTGGCTGTGGATGTATGTGTGAATGGAACTGGCTGTGGATGTATGTGTGAATGGAACTGGCTGTGGATGTATGTGTGAATGGAACTGGCTGTGGATGTATGTGTGAATGGAACTGGCTGTGGATGTATGTGTGAATGGAACTGACTGTGTATGTGAGGTTGGTGTATGCGACTGTCTCCGTGCGTTTATGATATTGTGATGTGCCGTTGTCTGGCTCCTAAATTTTTTAGCTGGCTCCTAAAACTAAATTAAATTTGTCAAGCCCTGCTCTAAATGGACATAATGGTTTAAATCACTTTTTTTTTTTTTTTAAAGTCAATTTTTAAAGTTTACGTCCGTGTATGTAAGCTACTGTCCTAGCAGTCTCAGCATGCAAATCCAGACAGCTGTGACATGCATGGGACCACGAAGCAGACTGTATATAAATATACATCGTTTTGTCTATACATTTTCTGGCAGTATTCACTTCTGCACTGTATAGATTCAATGAGATTTACTCTGCCTGCAAGGTAATCGCATATTAGCAGATGGCTGGTGCACTTTATTCTGCATTGTGCGCATGTTTTTGAGAGTTAAAAAGAACAAAGTATGTGCCAATTGTCCTGCACTTTATTTTACAGTCCTGAGGATTACGTGGACTTGCACAGCCCCTTACCGCCTGACTTGATGCAGCCAGACTGCACGAACATCATAGAGCTTCCATTTAGTATCCATGCCTTTCAGCATCTCCGGGTAACTATATATAAATATAAATATACAGGGCGTTGGCGTGACCTCTTGGCACAATTCTGCGAGACAATCTATACATTCCTAGCGTTCCCTTTCTAACTCCTACCTTTATATGAAAACATAAATCCCGTATTTCAATGGCCAAAGAGGGGGACGCTGAGGTTTTAGGGAAGACCGTCAGTCTCCTGTAAATTAAAGGAGAATAGGAAAGTAATGAGGGATGGGGAGATCTGGGTTTACTGTGCCTCCAAAGTGGGGATACTTGGGAGGTGTGAAGAAATGTTAAAGATGTGGCTGTTTTTAGTTTTACTCCTAGGAAGCCGATACAAGTATCATTTCCCTTTTTATGACCTTATATTCACATTACCCCATGTCGTGTTCTTTGTACTCGTCTAGGGAATTCAGGAGAGGTTGAACCTTACTGCTCCTTTGTTTCCCAAAGAAGATCCAATCTTCAATTCTCTGCCCCGGCAGCTCGGAAGAACCATTGAGGACATTGGACACAGGATACAAGATGGCCTCCTTAAGGTATCTTATTGCCTTCTATTTCTTTCTTTTTTTATTGCAGCCAAAATCCAAGAAACCAGAAATTAAAGGACAACTGTCAGCAAAACAAAAACAAGTTTTGTTTAAGCCCTTCATGACGCAAGGTGCTTGCTTCCCAAACGACGCAAGCACCAAAATGTCACAAATGGTTCCTGGCCACCGATCACAAGGTGATGGGTAGCCAGGAACACTCTGGCAGAGACCTGATCAGGGTCTTAATAGACCCTGCGGGTCCCTGCAAAAAAATCGCAAGACCTCCGGACGTAACCCGGAAGTATGGGCGCGGCGCGATTTGGAGAAATGTAGCCGGTGCTCACTCAAAGTGACCTCAGATGACAGGTGAAACCCATCTGCAAGTGCCTGCAGCGGGATCCGAGCAGAGCTCATCGCGGGGAGCAGCGATGAGCTGTTTAATACAGGACGTACTATGCCATCCTAACGACTTTAAGGCACTTAGTCAGGACGGCATAGTACGTCCTAACGTCATTAAGGGGTTAATTGAAAAAAAGGATCAATTGTATAGCTGATAGCGCTATAAAAGCAGAGAGGGCTCAATAAGTTACTTTATTAGTATTCTTTCATTAAAGCATTTATCTTTAAAAAGCCTGCATTTGAAGTCATGTTTCAGTTATATATAACTTTTAGGCACCAGTTGTCCTTTAAAGGTATGCTACCACTTACATAAGATGTAACTAGATAACCTGTGCATTTAAAACACACATATATATATATATATATATATATATATATATATATATATATCAAATGCCACAGTTTGTTTTATATGATTGGATTAATTGCATATAAAAGGAAAAATAAAATTAGGTGTTTATCTCCTGGCTCCATTTTGTGAATATTTCCCATAATGCAACATTCTCCAAATTCTTCCAGCCAGTCTCACTTTACAACTGTTGCCAAAGCCTGCTTGATGATGTCATAAGATACTCCCCTGCTCTCTTACTGGCTCCTGTGTATCATAGTGGGCAGGACTAGGTGGCTGTGTACAATACACAGAGAGGAGATTGACCTGATCAAACAGGATCATAACTCCGCCCTTTGTGATGTAATAGTTACATTACCCTCCCATTCAGTGCAAGTCTATGGTCAGAATTCTGACTTATAGACTGCATTCTGTGTCCCCAGCCCCAAAGTGACATACTAGTGCTGTAAAGTCACTAGGGGGTGGCACCCAAAAACACTATATTCCACAAAATGGCGGAGCCCAGTCACACTTGTTTAGTTACATATTTTATTAAATACAGTCACATAAGAAAAACAAAAGACATATCTGAAATCAACAATACAAAATAAAAAAAAATATATAAACCCTTTTCATTTTTTGGTGGGAGTGTCTTAAGAGGAAAGTACCAGATTTCTATATAAATACTAATAAAGGTCTTCTCCTGAGCAGAGAGGTGCCCTGCCACTAGGGAGCACAGTTTGGCAAGGAATTAACACAATGCCTTTAGCTCACAGCACTCCTTTACCCACTGAATAAACCATACTTTTTTATATATATTTTTTTTTTTTTTCTTTCTCCCTTTTAGAAGGTATTGTAGTTCGTTTTATACTTGGTCCATGAAGGTCTTTATATTGTATATATCACCGTAGGACCCACTGTACTCCTAGCTTGTTATTGTTGGATGCTAAGATGTATGGGCTATTTCACGCTTTTGCTCCATATGCTGCAGAATACCACTTCCTGGGTCCTCTATAACATGGCCTCTTTCTATTGGAGGATAAAGAATGAGCCGTACCATGTGGTGGAATGCGCCATGCGAGCACTGCACTTTTCTTCCAGGTAAGATACTTACCCTTTGTTTAGAGAGATTACAGGGAAGCGTTATGGGATGGGACATCACCATGTGGGGCAGTGGATCAGACTTGTACATCTCCTCTGCGGCAGCCATCTTTAAAATGGCGCACATTCAGTGCAACATCTTAATAGCTCCTGAACTATATTACAACTTCCTGTTATGTTCCGATGTAATGTCCTTTCCATTTTTCTTTTTTCATCCAAATAATGGGAAGTACATGTCAGGGCTGCCTTGTCTGTTTTGTTTATTTCATTTGTGCTTTTTTTTATTTTTCTGATTTTAAGTTACATTTTCATATATTTTTCTACATGACATTGTACCCAAATAAATCCATGCAATAGCATAATCTCCTTTCTGTAAAACTTCCTGTACATCAGTGTTTAACAAATCCCAGGGAACCATGGACCTTCATATCCCTCTTGCTAGCTCCTATCTTTTTTTTTTTTTGTGTTACACAGAGCTTTATGTGAGGACCATTTCCCTTGTGTATTTTCATTTTATTCCCATTGCCACTTTTAGCTGTTCCTTTCTTTGTCCGTCAGTCTCACTCTTGTCATCTTCTGCCCCGTCGCAGGCAGAACAAGGACGTCGCCCTGCTCAATATGGCGAATGTGTTGCACCGCGCACATTTCTCCGCCGACGCGGCCATCCTTGTCCACGCCTCCCTAGATGTATCCGGCGACCTCCTAACCAGTCACTACACACTTGGAAATATATATGCAGTGAGTAGCCTGACGGGAGGGGAGAGAGAGGAGGGTTCATCGTGAAGTGGGGTCTTGAGGGGTTTAATGTTGACCGATCTGTTGTTGTAGATGTTGGGAGAATACAATCACTCTGTGCTGTGTTACGACCGAGCCCTGCAGGCCAAGCCAGGCCTCGATCAGGCAGTGAAAAGAAAGCACGCAGTCTTGTGTCAGCAGAGACTGGAGCAGAAACTAGAAGCGCAGCACAGGTAAGCGCGGCGGGGTGGCGGCTGAGCGTTATGGGAGTGTTCACTTTATGTATTGTCTGATAAATACACGGCTATGGCCTGCCAGATGGTACGGCCAATGCTCTGATGGGGCTCCTCTATGGGTCACGTGACCTCCCCACTTGTCTGGAAGCCTCCGCTAATAACTACTCTCAGCCAGCGGTATGTGTTAAAGGGACTCGTTTAACCTAAAAGTTGCTTCTACTCTGCCTGTAGAGAATAAAAAAAAAATAGCTTGACACTGTATGAGACTAGACAATAATGTGATAAGTGCTGGGTGTCAGTCGGCCTCCAAAGTGTTTCTCGGTAATTAAAACTTTGCAGGGATCAAATCTATTACAGTGTCAAAGAATTTGATCCTTCTTAAATCTGGGGCTCCGCGGCTTCCTTAATCCGGTGTTTGTCTCCTACGTCAGGTCTCTCCAGAGGACGCTGAATGAACTGAAAGAGTATCAGAAGCAGCACGACCATTATCTGAGACAGCAGGAGATACTGGAGAAGCACAAACTGATCCAAGAAGAGCAGATTCTGCGGAACATCATTCATGAGACACAAATGGCCAAAGAGGCTCAGCTAGGTAACGTGGTTACCCGTGCTCCACATAGTGAATACTATGGGGATAGGAAGCTGGGAGGTTCCATTATGGTCAGACCTTTATCCTTCCGAGGTCCATAGTTGGGTAATAGTGTCATCAACAGTTTGTACTTGATGCCGAAAGAGAATATTTCAAAGTACCTGGGAGAGAACTCTGACTAGTTACCGTCAGCACCTCTTCTATCACCGTACGGCTTTCCTATGTAAGACTGACATAGCCAGTACCCCCCCCCCCCCCCCCGCCCCCCATCATAAAGACCACACTATAGTTAATAAGAACAACAACTATGTATATAGCATAAACAGATCCAATATTTTATACACAGTATAAACAATTAAACCCAGAATATAAGCAAAGGATAGCAAGCCAAAGTCTCTATCGCAATGGACCATTCCTGGCAGGCCGCGAGCAGCATCCTGTCACAGCGGCTTTCCTGGTTACCAGACTACATATAACGCTCTGCCACTGCTGACCCAACCTTGTTTAATCTTCCCAGGAAACCACCAAATCTGCCGTATCAGTAACCAGAAACACAGCCTGCACTGCCCGTGGGACCTGCCTGTGCGCTACCACAGGGGAGACATCTTTGAGAACGTGGAACAAGTCTTGGTAAGGTTCCCGCTCCTTTAAAACTTGATACTAGAAGACTAGAAGAGCTATTTACTGAGCACGAGGTGTAGGTGAGACAGGGGATAAGTGGCGGCTTTGCAGAAACCTTAGATGGACAAACTTGAGTTGAATTGCTCTTGATGCTCTGAGAGCAAGGACAGTGACAGTCAAAACAGGGATAAGTGGCATAACCGATGTGGTGGAGCACAGCTTTCACCATTCTAATCTCAAAGATTCTGCAGAGGATCGTGTGGGGATCAGTGGTCACACAAAATATTTTGGCTGTGGGTCAATTGGAAAAACTGCGGGGGGGACGGGGACAAATTACTGCTGACTTGTTCCCCCCATTTTACTGTTGGCCAATGGCAGTGTGTTTTGTTTTTGGGCTGGACAATGTTTCCAAATTGGGATTGTGTAAAGTGGGCAGTTGGCGGAGTATGAGGGGGCTTTTATTATAATTTACAGTACTGTGTAAAGGTTTTAGCCATGTGTGAAAAATTGCTTTAACGTAAGAATACTTTAAAAAATAGAAGTGTTAAAGTTTTATTTTTAGCACAGTATTGTATAGGTATTAAATTAAATTTGAGACATAAGTCTGTGTAACTCTCCTCGGGGCCATCGGAAGTTGTTCCTTTGATCACTGGAATTTCTCTTTTGCTTTGTCTGGCTTACAGTTTGGTGAAGATACCTCTTCTGCTCAGATGATGTCTGAGAACGTGGAACTGCAGGCAAATCAGAGCGGGAATCAGCAGCGCCCCCCAGTATCACGATCCGCCGTCAGTGTGTGGGATATGGATGTCGGCAGTTCTGGTGTAAGTAAAGATCCTCGTTCTTGTTTTGCAGCACCCATGCTGGGGTGCAGCCTGGACTAGCAGAATCTCAGACAGGTTTAGACAAAGTGCAGTTGCATGGCTGATGGGATTTGTAGTCCAAGAACCTTTGCTGGTTGAAGACTTAAGATTCCGAGGGGAATATTCACTAAGAAGTGATACGCTGGAGAGAGATCCTTTTTCAGTTATTTGGCTATCCTGATTCATGAGCTGAAACATGAGACTCCACACTTTCAACTTAGTCTGGAAAGCATCATGTCGTGGCTGTCGCCGACCGTCTCTCACTTCTAGTGCAGAGAGAGAGAGACACCTTTGTTTTCAGGTGGGGGACAGAGGCGACCTTATCCAGGACCATAACCAGGTCCCCTGTGATGGTGGCATGTGAAAACAAAGTACTGTCTACATTAACAGAGAGAGACTGTCGGCCCTGACAGATCCCGATCAGGCATGTTTTGGAAGCAGAGGGGTCTTGTGGGTAATATTGTTTAGGAAGCAGAGTGGCCTTGTGGGTAATATAGTTTAGGAAGCAGAGTGTCCTTGTGGGCAGGGCCGCCACCAGGAATTTCAGGGCCCCTTACTGAACAAATTTTTTGGGCCCTCTACCCCCCCATCCCCACCGACAATATCTTCCACTGGCCCCACCTACCTTTACAAGCATGTTATACCGGTCTAATGTAATATGGAGGGTGGTTGGGAGCAGTTGGTCAATATGTCAGTAATATTTTGCCACTCAATAAGTCAGTATTTTGCCCTAAATTTGCCATTATTTTGCCATTTAAAATGCCAGGATTTTGCCCCCCAATGTGCATTTGTTTCCCATCTAATATGCCAGGATTTCTCCACTCAATATGCCATTTAATATGCCAGTAATTTGCCCCTCAATATGCCATTTAATATGCCAGGATTTGTCTTCTCAAAATGCCATTTAATATGCCAGGATTTCTCCATTTAATATGCCAATAATTTGCCCCTCAATATGCCATTTAAAATGCCAGTATTTTGCCCCTCAATGTGCCATTTAATATGCCAGTATTTTGCCGCCCAATGTGCCAGTATTTTGCCCCTCAATGTGCCAGTATTTTGCCCCTCAGTATGCCAGGATTTTGCCCCTCAATATGCCAGGATTTTGCCCCTCAATTTGCCAGGATTTTGCCCCTCAATATGCCAGGATTTAGCCATTTAATATACCAGGATTTAGACCTTCAATATAACAGGATTTTGCCCCTCAATATGCCAATTAATATTCCAGGATTTTTCAAATTATATGCCAGGGTTATGCCAATTAATATGCCAGGATTATGCCAATTAATCTGCCAGTATTGTGCCCCTAAATATGCCAGGATTGTGCCCCTCAGTATACTCGTTATATACCACCCTCCTCCCCCCCCTTCCCCAGTACTTACCTCCTTGATGCTGTCTCCCAGTGCACGTTCGTGGCTGTGAGGGAAGCGCTGTGCGCTCTCCTCCAGCCGCGCGGATTCAATAAAGTTTGTTCAAAAAAAAAATTTAAAAATGTATTGACGCCGTGTGGCTGGAGGGGAGCACACAACGCTTCCCTCACAGCCGCCGACCGTCTTTTAACGGAGATTTTTTTATTTTATTTACCTGGCGTGACCCTGGACCCGCGGGGACGCCAGTATCGCCCCATACCCGCTGATGGCGGGCCTGCTTGTGGGTAATATAGTTTTGGAAGTTAGCCTGTTAGTGCTGCTGTGCCGACATGCTTGGGTTCAGTTGTTCCATGTTGGCTTGACGGGGTATGAAGATTTAAACATGGAAAAGGGAAGTAACAGGACTGTATTTTGTGTGTTTTTTAATCTGGAAATTGTCATTTCATTTGACCAAACTGAAGAAGTGTCCTGTAACCTCCTGAGTATAACTCGTTTTGTCTCGTTATTAGCAAGATCCAGAGCAGCTTTGGCCCAAGAAAACCCATTGTGCCAAGACCTTCCCAACAGTTCCTTCTCCTGAAGATCTTCCAACCTATCATCTACCTCTCGAGCAGACAGGCCTGAGGTGTGTGCTACTAACTCCCAGAATGCAGCCTGGTAGAGGGGCAGTCAGGTCTAATTCACGGGGGCCATGGGTTCTTTGTCCATCACATTCTTTTCTCCTTCACAGCGTCAGTCCTCCGATTTTATCAAAGCAGACGGACGCTGGCAGGGACCTGCAGAGGCCATATTGCACGTCGGTCACAGAGGTGCGCAGGAACAAGACGCTACACAAGCTGCTAGTGGAGCTGGAGACCCGGCTGGAGCTACAACAGCTGAAACCAGACAAGCACAGCGAGCAGGTTCTGACCGCGCAACCTCTAATCTTAATCCTTATTTACAGGATGGAAAATCTTCTTAAACAAAAGCAGAGGGGGGACTTGGAAGGCAATTCCTTAAAAAGCCCGGCATACATTTGGATGCAAACAAATGTACAGGTTAAACACTGCTAAATGGATCAAACTTTGTCTGATGCTTGGGGTGTCTCTTTAACACGACAGAATTTAGATGTTTTTCTTTTTAATTAAGAAAGTCGATCATTGGGGGTTATGGATAAAAGATTCTCCAATACTAACCCAGTGCGTTTCACTGCCTTATTCTTTATACGTGATCCGCGCCGGTGCACAGAGTGGCAGAGCCGGCACACCGAACGGGGGTCTGCTTTATAAATCAGTGCACACACGACACAGTATTTTGCGTCATCTGTGTGTGTGCTGTGTCTTATAAATCACCCCCAGTCTGTCCACTGCAAAGAACATATCACATAATTTAAGAAATACAGATATTTATTGTCATGGGAGATTAATTCAGAGTAATTTATAATTCAATCTTTTAATTTTTTTTTTTTTTTCTGATGTGCCAGAAAAAAATGGGAGCAATTTCCATTTATTTTTATGATGTTGTTTACTGTGAACTCATGAGATTATGTGCTTGCTATTGAGTGACCAGGGAACCATTCACGATCTTTATTATGGGTTATGTTCATTCTTTGTTTAGATTTTGTTTTCCCGGGTGAATAATCTCAGCGTCTCCGAAGATGAAGTAGGAGATTCTCTATATCAGTCTCTGACACAGGTCAGTATTTCCTGATTGTATATACTTTAATAATGACAAGTGCTTGGGGTACAGTCCGGCGGGGGGGGGGGGGGGGGGGGGGGATGGGAGACATTTCGGTTGGCTTACATCCGGGGGGCTTGACTTTGGGCGGCTTTATCTCAAAAAGACGCAGAGCTGAATCGACTCCCCTTCTTAACAATGTAAAAAGTGTTTGTGACGTGTCTTTTTTTCTTAAATGTATTTTTATTTATCAGTGACGGAGAAAAGAGTATATGAATGGTCTCTGACAAAATAAACAATGCTTTTACTGTGAATGGAAAGGATAATTATGAAAAATGATTTATACATCTATACAAGAGCCGGTCCTCTTCTACTTTGGTCAGTTATTGGATTTGTCTTCTTCTTCTTCCAGCCAGCTGGTCCCATTTGGTCTGTGCTGAACGAGGCAGCTCTGTATTGGCGCGCGGTGGGAAACTGTACCCAAGCAATCGCTTGTCTGCGAAGAACTCTAAACCTGTCTCCTCCCGAGAACCAACACATTCCTCTGGTCAATCTGGCCAACTTACTAATGCATCGGGGACTACACATGGAGGCTAGCAAGCTGCTTCTTCAAGCCATGGCGATAGACCAGTCAGAGGTGAGGCTTCTTACTGTATCCCTGCCTAGCAACGGCGGCTGTAGCTTACTAACTAAGGGATTTTCAAACTCAGTGAAATGAAAGCCATAAAGTAAGATTTTTTTTTTTTTTTTACACATTATAAAAAAAAAATACAAGCAACTTGTGAGTCTTATACAGTTCTTAAAGTTAAATATAACCGTTAGACATGGCGGGTTAGTTTCCCTTTAAGTTTTGATGCCAAACAGGTGGGAGCACACAACGTCGCGCCGAGGTTCTGGGTAAGACTCTTGACGCCGTTTGTTTGCGTATTAGTCGCCGTGGAAACCAATGGAATGTTCATGCTAGCGACATCACTTTTAGAACTTTACCCCGGGAAATGGACCCCCCAGTGTCTCTGCTGCAAGCGACACCAGCGTGCATGTGAACCTGCCAGCTGTTTGTGAATTAATTTAATAATTCATACCTTTTTATTATTTTTATTGCAGCCGCTTACATTGCTAAGCCTGGGGAACGCATACCTAGCCCTCAAAAACCTGACGGGGGCGCTCCAAGTCTTCCGCACCGCACTGGAACTCCAAAAGCGATGCCCAGAGTGTGAGGGGAGTTTACAGATGATCCGCTGCTTGCAACTCTACCCATTCCTGTACAATGTCAGCACCACTGCCTGCAGCGGTAAGTTCACAGCGTCAGTCTCCCCTGGCTTTAATCATTGGACTTTGAATGTGCCCCGTGTCTAGGGTCTGTCTAGGCTCAGTCAAGTTATATATTCCAAACATCTGCCCTGCTAATCTCCGGTATCTCTAGAAAAAGAGATAGTCAATGCTTATCTGTAGGTCATTTGCTGGAAGTCCGTGTGATATTAAGTCCCATAATGCTCAGCTAGGCTCGCTGTCTGGAAGAAGGAAATCCATCCCCATTGCTGACAGGATGGAGTGTCCTCTGCCGCTAGGTTCAGCCCAGGTAAAAATCGGGCATTAAAAGCCGAGTTAAAAACATTCTCCAGCTCGGCTATGAATGCCTGGTCTCTGCAGCTCACTTATCAATTCCCCACAGTTCACTTTTTAGTGAATAGCTCCCATGATCTTTTGCATAATATCCTTAAAGGCCAACCATCGGCAAAACATGAACTTATGTTGAACCGAAAGAGGGCATTTTATATAGACATTTAATGTAATAATATAAATAAAGTACCTTAATAAGTTCTCTTTGCTCTGTAAAGCACTATCAGGGGCGGACGTGTTGTATAGAATCTTTGCTCTGTATAGCTCTATCAGGGGGTGGACATGTTGTTTAGAATCTTTGCTCTGTATAGTTCTATCAGGGGGAGGACATTTTGTTTAGAATCTTTGCTCTGTATAGCGCTATCAGGGGGCGGACATGTTGTTTGGAATCTTTGCTCTGTATAGCGCTATCAGGGGGCAGACATGTTGTTTGGAATCTTTGCTCTGTATAACTCTATCAAGGGGCGGACATGTTGTTTAGAATCTTTGCTCTGTATAGCTCTATCAGGGGCGGACATGTTGTTTAGAATCTTTGCTCTGTATAGCGCTATATGGGGGCGAACATGTTGTTTAGAATCTTTGCTGTGTATAGCTCTATCTGGGGGCGGACATGTTGTTTAGAATCTTTGCTCTGTATAGCTCTATCAGGGGGCGAACATGTTGTTTAGAATCTTTGCTCTGTATAGCTCTATCAGGGGGTGGACATGTTGTTTAGAATCTTTGCTCTGTATAGCGCTATCAGGGGGCAGACATGTTGTTTGGAATCTTTGCTCTGTATAACTCTATCAGGGGGCGGACATGTTGTTTAGAATCTTTGCTCTGTATAGCTCTATCAGGGGCGGACATGTTGTTTAGAATCTTTGCTCTGTATAGTGCTATATGGGGGCGAACATGTTGTTTAGAATCTTTGCTCTGTATAGCTCTATCAGGGGAGGACATGTTGTTTAGAATCTTTGCTCTGTATAGCTCTATCAGGGGGCGAACATGTTGTTTAGAATCTTTGCTCTGTATAGCTCTATCAGGGGGTGGACATGTCGTTTAGAATCTTTGCTCTGTATAGCTCTATCGGGGTGGACATATTGTTTAGAATCTTTGCTCTGTATTGCTCTATCAGGGGGCAGACATATTGTTTAGAATCTTTGCTCTGTATTGCTCTATCAGGGGGCAGACATATTGTTTAGAATCTTTGCTCTGTATTGTTCTATCAGGGGGTTACAGTACATCTTGGTTTCAAATGTGTTTGCTGTGTTTTTGCTCCTCACAATCTCTGTCACTCTCTCATCCTTCGCTCCTTGTAAAACGCACCGCTTCTTGCAGTGGGGAAGGGGCGCGGTGACGCATGTCACAGGATTATTGCATCACTGAGTTTGGTTTTCTTTAATTGTATATTTTGTATGTTGGCGTGTGTGCCTTTTGTTCCAGATATAAGGAATTATTTGACAAACCAGGTCAAAAATGTTCTAAATTACTGGCTGTAACAACAGTTCTTGTGGATACCGTGCGTTGTGTATCAATGAGGCGCACGTAGAAATGGCGCCAAATAGCAGCTGTCCACAAAGGCCACTAGGTGCTATGTGTGCCGATCTCATACTTCCAGCTTCTTAAAAAAAACCTCTGGGTTAACTCTCTTAATGATAGGGTTAGGGTTAATTGAATTATAAAAGTTCAAATTCTTGCCCATTACCTTAAAGGGCTAGCAAACCTAGTGTGTCTAAATTGGGAGAAAAATGTGTCTGTGGCAGTCTCCTGCTTATGACATCACATGTGGCACGGTATGCAAATAACCTGCTTTTCAATGGGAGCTGTGTCATTTGCATACCGCGCCACAGGTGATGTCATAAACTGGAGACGCCGCAGACACATTTAAAACAAATTTTTCTCCTAATTTAGGCATTTACTTACAATTTTGCTAATACAATGTATAGATCATGTTTTATGTTCTACATGCACGGTATAAGTAATGTTCAGTTGATACAACAAGACAGCTGCAAAGACTCACACACAGATATATAAATATATATATATATATATATATATATATATATATATATAATATATATATAGACATAAACAACACACACAGACAGGGCTGAAGACACTGGCGTTAAATGATTCTTTTCATCAGAATTCTAGTGGTCAGTGGCTAATGGTGTATCAAGCAGTGGGCTTTTTACACTTGCACCATATTACTATTCTGTATAACTGCAATGTGTATTCTTCTTTTTCACTAAGCCCCCATTTTCTAAGGAAATGTGTTGTCTTTAAAGCAGCAGCCCCCCCCCCTTAGTTTATTTTCTCTGATGTACATAAGTTTAATATACAAGATGTCCTTATTTTTCTCATTAAAATCATTTGTAAGTCCACTAAAAGTTATCCGAACTTGAGATATTTGCTGGATATCTGCCGACTCTGACCCAAATGTTAACACTCTGTACTGCTTCTCTCGTTACGTTTCTTGTTCCTTTACATCTGTTGTTAAAGTGCGCTGGATTCTCAGTCTCTCCGCTCGCTCTGGCCGCCTGTATTTAAGTGTTGTGACATCATCAAGCCTGCGTCATCTCCACTAAGACGCCACTAATAGCAAAAATACATTATCACTCTGACAATAACCAGAGACAATAATACCCAACGCACACTCTCCTCCCAGACAATGAAGGCTATGCGCTGACGCTCTCCCGATGACAGATCAGTCACAATTAACTCCTTGAATGCCTGTCTGCTGCATTGTACTTACAGCACGCTCACACCTGTTTAGTAAGCATCGTACGATATATCTATAGCATTCTTTTCCCTGCTTGCACACAGATGAGGGTGTTGGATCTTCTTTGTTCGGTTGCAGCTCAATAGACTCTCCCGGAGTTAATTGAGAGGAGGGCGAGTTATTGGGAGCGGGGGGGCTGCTTTTGTGTAACCACTCTATATTGGGTATGGTCAGGTGTTGAGATTGTACCCCTTCACATGTCTGCTAAGCTTAATCAGTCTTTGAACAAACATTATATCCAAAACCTCCTATGATTTATATTATATTTAAAAAACTTTGAACTTGTACAGTCCTCCTTCTTTTTTTTTTGCTTTTTTTTTTAAATTTGCTAAATTAACAAGGCATTCATTTAACTTTGCCGTTTCACGAAATTGATCTAAAAAATTAATGGCTTTATATTTTTAGAATTAGAATTGTTTTCATTTTTTGACAAGCAAAAAAAAAATCATTTAAACATGGCTGTTTCAAACCTCATACTTTGCATTTTCTATCGTTTTGGAGGAAATTCTCTGTCTGTGTTCTGCAATAAAAAAAAAAAAAAAGGAATGTGCCCCTTCTATCAAATCTCCCAGTGCTTCTTTTGTTCCATAGTTTTTTAAGCCTCCCTTTTTCCTTTCACATGCTCTGTTCTGTGCGCAGGAAGCCATGCTATCTGAGGCCGTCATTATTATTCAAAGCACAGTCTGGCTTCCCTATATGTAGCAGCAGAGGGACATGTGACCGGCATGTATAATGCCAATTTCTCGTCTCTCTTATCTGCGAGCAGGTTGGGAGAGTTAAATTTAGCATCCAGTCCTCCGTGTTTGGACCCCCAAACAGTAGAGGGGAAGTTACAGTCGCTCGTGAGCAATCTACGTCATTATGTGGGCCAGCGACGGGGAGGGGAGAAGAAGGGGGAGCAGAGAGATATGAAAGAAATAACCCAAGGGGAGTAACAAAGTAATTTCAAATAAAAATGTCAGAACCCCATTAATTATTGAGTGAGCTATATTTAGCTCTCTTTTGTGCTGCTAGATGTGAGGCTCAGTATAGTCTTTCTTCTACCCTTTGGAAAGAGATGGACTGATAGGGATTCAGCCATTGCCTGGAAGTACCGTGTCACAACAGCATCAGAGTGATGGCACAACGCACAAAACAGGGAGACTCATTAGGAGAATATTTTAATCTGTTGCTTTTTAAAAATAACAGTAATTTTATCAGACATAAAGCAGTGAAGTCAATATATTTTTGTGCCCCCTCACCCCCCCAGCATAGAAAGAGTTAAATCAAAAACGTACATGCTGCAGTATTTGATCTATGCAATGTGCAAGCAAATGTATTGGTCAAGATAATCCTACATATACAACATGATTTGAAATCTGCACTGTACATAAACGCTGACTGTGTCCTATCAAGACCACGGTGCCCCTGACTCACCCCGAAATGCCGTACACCCCTGCCTTATTTTTTGGGTACGCATGACTAATGCATTGTGGGTACACGTGCAGCCTGGGACCTTCTCGAAAGGAAAGAAAGTTATACCGTTTGCTTAGGTGATCCATGCATTTGATGGCCTGATGTACAACTCGTACACTCCTCCTTCTCCTCTTCCTTAAGAAACGGTGGATGGCGTCTACGAGTACAAGTGTTGGGTCAGATGTCCTAAAGATCAGCTGTACCCTGTGCTACTAAATGTCTCACAAAGAGTCAAGTAGAAGATGACCTCACAATGAAGGTGATGCATATGGGAAGACCATGTTTGCCATCACTGTCACATACTTCTACCCAAATGTTTTCAAGACCAGTTATGTGTTTTAATCTTGTGCAATAGTATATCGTCGTAAAACCTGCAATATTAAAACAAATAAAGGAAATCATCGACTTTTAAGTCCATGGACGAGTCTAGGTTTGGCCAGGAGAACGTTATCGTCTGACTGCATTGTGCCAACTGTAAAGTTTGGTGGAGGAGGGATCATGGTGCGGGGCTGTTTTTCAGGGGTTGGTCTAGCCCCCAACTTCCAGTGAAGGGAAATCCTTATTCTTCCGCATACAAGACCTTTTGGACAATGCTATGGGGAAGGCCTTTTTCTATTCCAGCATGACCCAGTACACAACAAACAAAGGTCTATAAAGACATGGTTGGATGAGTTTGGTGTGGAAGTACTGGCCGCACAGAGCCCTGACCTCAATCTCATCCAGCATCAGTGCCTGACGACACACTACTGGATGAATGGGAAGAAATTCACTCCAAAATCTTGTGGAAAGCCTTCCCATAGAAACATAGAATCATAGAATGTGTCGGCAGATAAGAACCATTCGGTCCATCTAGTCTGCCCAATAGAGTGATAGTCTTCCCAGAAGAGTGATAGCTGCAAGGGGGAGGGGGGGACCAGCTACATATTAATGTCTATGTATTTATAATTTGATGTCATAACAGTCCCTGTTAGTGTAATGTGTACAAATACGTTTGTACATAAAGAGGGGAATGTACTAAAAAAATATTTTATGTGCAAAAATATTTTTGCGCTTTGCTCCTATTGCGATGTACTAAACATTTAACACTTAAATAGTACAAACGAGCAAACTGCGAATAAAAACGGGCAATTTTGTGAATATTTTTTCTACCTCTTTTGATGGCGTTCGCTAAAAGCTGGTGTAATTTTCACGCGCAAATAAGAATTCTTTTTCACAAAATATTCCAAAGCTCTTTAGCGTGCGCAAAATCTCGCAAATTATTAGCGCAACCCGAACAATGCACGCTAAATAAAAATAAACGGAAGAGGCGCAAATCGGGGAAAACAAGCGCAAAATGTTACAAATAGTCGCAAATTGCTCCTTAATCATGTTTTTCCCACTTCACGTGTTTAGTACATGACCTCCATAGTGTGTGCTCCGGAGAAGGTGTAATTTCTTTAGACCAGTCTCGGGGAAAGGAGACTGGGTTGAACTCTCGAGCCTTATTTAAGATTGATCTTTTGATGATACAAACACAATTCTATTTATTCCGTGATGGGGGTGAGCTACAGTGTGTCAGCAAAGGCATCACTGCCTAAAAATGTAGACGTTGGTTGAGTAAAAGACTCATTTTAGCCTGCGAGGAGCGAGTACAAACTGCACGTCAGTGACTCCCGTGAATTAGACATCAGGCCTTCGTGTTCATTGCCGGTGATTGCAAGTCAGTGTTAAACAGATTAGCCGGTAACAGAGGGGGTGGAGGTTTTGGACCAAATGTAACCGTCCGGAAGAGCATTTTCTTACTTCCAGGGTATTTCTCTTTTCTCCTTTGTTGCCACAAAAGACTTGTTATGCTAAATAGATCCTGGGATCGGTGGCTTTCTACAAGGTATGGATCCTTGGATCGGCCAACAGTCTGACATTTAAAGGCATTAACCCCTCTCTCCTATCCTCCGGACCACCAGCTCCGAGTGCCCTCTGTAATGATGAGAATTGTAAACCTTTATTACTGAAAGAGGGAACTGGCAAGGGCATTGCAGCATTGAGGACAAAATAGCAGATTTTGAAGTATAGCTGAATGGGAGAATGTGTACAGCTCTGCTACTTTGGTCTTAAGTTTGCATTTCACTTGTCAATTCCTACTTTCATGAAAAAAAGCCCCTCCTGTATGAGCCCAGGATGGAAGACATGGCAGCACGACCGGGCCCAGTAGAAATAAAAAAAACTGGGTTTACTGTCAAGCCAAGATGGCTACCCCCAATTGGTGAATATTTGGTGCCAGATTCACCTGTGATTCACCCAGTCACCTAAACATGGTCTGTACTGAGTATAGATCATTGTCCATTGTGTTCTTATGTTATGGTTTCACTGTGTTAGAATAAGTGCATGAACTAAGAGAAGCAGGTTGTAAATGTGGCTGCGGTGTCTTTTGCTGATGACATCACATTGTGACTTGGTATGCAAATGAACCCGTTCACCTTGACGGTAGCTAATTTGCATACGACTCACTACATACATGTAAATGTGCCTTTTTTTTTTTTTTTTTAGTTTATAAATTTACTTGCCATTCTGTTAAAGCAGACGGCTTTAACCCTCGTCTTCTTCTGATCCACGTTTTATTATTTTATACACGCTCGTATTTTTTAGGGCACTGTCACAGCAGTGGCAAAGATGGCCGCCATAGCGGACAGAAATACTTCCACAGTTACGCACAAGTTTTAAACGAAGCCAAGGACCAAGCAGAAGGGGAGCAGGATCCTTCCCTACATCTTGAAAGTAGGTCATTTATCACAAATATTTGGATTGACCATCAGCTCCTGACTCAGTGCTTTAGAGCCTGATTTATAGGCCAAACCCTGAATTTAAGGAACGTGTGACCTGTAAACCTGGTCAATACAGTATTTCTGGGATGATTACAAGATGGTTATTTTGCTGAAAAAATAAATCAACTTGTAATATTCATAAGCATTACTTACATACTGTGAATGTAGAGAATAACAAAAATGATCTATACATTGTGTTAGTAGAATTGTCAGCAAACGCATAGCTTTAGAGATAAAAATTTCTCCTGTTTATGACATCACCCTTATGACCTCAGTTCTACATTTTACCACTAAGCAGTTCAGCCGCAAGGTGATGTCTCGCAAAAAAACCCATTCAGTTAGATTTTTTTGTAATCCAGATGTCGTCTTGCCGGAAGCGAACAGCACAGAGGGGAATGAACCAGCAGGCGACGCTCCGATGACCGAAGAAATGCTCGCTCTGGTAGACGAGTTTGAGAACTCCTGGCCTTTAGAAGCCTTCGAGGGAGCTCTGGAGCTGAAGGGTAGACGGATGGACCTCCAGGGAATCCGAGTCCTCAATAAGGGGAACCAAGATGGTCAGTCCGGATCATGCTTTGGCGACTGTGATGATGATGACGAGGCTGAATGGGTCCGTATTTATATATTTGATCTAATACTTATGTTATTGTGAAATACGTATAAAAACTTTGCACTGTAAAGTGTCAGGAAGTAGAAATAATGGCATTATCTTTATGTGCGCCATGTTTATACATCCCTCTCAATTCGGGGGCAGAGTTCTTAAAGTGATGTAATCAGCAGGAACGTTCCATTAGGTTGCCATGGTTCAACTCTGTCCAGTATGTATTGAGCAGTTTCAGCCCATTGCTGACCTCTGCACAGTTCTGGATTTGATGCACCCTGCTGAACCCTTTCATGGTTTTTGTTTGTTTTCTTTTTCACCGGCAGATTACGTTCCAAGTAAAACGTTTAAAGAAGCCGAAAGCCGATGAGTCCAACACGCCCGACCTCGCAGAGTCCTTTGGAGAGGATTTCAACAAGGAGTTTCAAGCCGGGCTGGAAATTAGCGGGCCAAAAATACCAGCCCCCGGGCCACAAGGTGCGTGTGCTGCGTTTGTGAGGGTTACAAACCTTAATGACTGGTTGCGTCAAGGTTTAAGTCTAGGATTCCCACTGCTCAAGTCCCTGACCAGACCATGCGAGGTGTAAACAAAATATTTAAATGTGTATTTTACCTCAACATCTGAGGAAAGGGATTTAGGAGTAATAATTTCAGAGGACTTGAAGGTAGGTAGGCAATGCAATAGAGCAGCAGGAAATGCTAGCAGAATGCTTGGTTGCATAGGGAGAGGTATTAGCAGAATGCTTGGTTGCATAGGGAGAGGTATTAGCAGAATGCTTGGTTGCATAGGGAGAGGTATTAGCAGAATGCTTGGTTGCATAGGGAGAGGTATTAGCAGAATGCTTGGTTGTATTGTACAGAGCACTGGTGAGACCTCACTTGGAGTATTGTACGCAGTACTGGAGACCGTATCTCCAGAAGGATTTTGATACTTTGGAGAGAGTTCAGAGAAGGGCTACTAAACTGGTTCATGGGTTGAAGGATAAAACTTACCAGGAAAGGTTAAAGCATCTTGACATGTATAGCTTGGAGGAAAGACATAACAGGGGGGATATGATAGAGACATTTATATACATAAAGGGAATCAACACAGTAAAGGAAGAGAGTATATTTAAAGGAAGAAAAACTACCACAACTAGAGGACATAGTCTGAAATTAGAGGGGCAACGATTTAAAGTAATATCAGGAAGTATTACTTTACTGAGAGGGTAGTGGATGTATGGAATAGCCTGCCAGCAGAAGTGGTAGAGGTAAACACAGTGAAGGAGTTTAAGCATGCGTGGGATAGACACAAGGCTATCCTAGCTATAAGACCGGGAACGGGGGACTAATAAAAGTACTAAAAAAAATGGGCAGACTAGATGGACCGAATGGTTCTTATCTGCCGACACATTCTATGTTTCTATGTATTGTTGGTCATTTGTCTGTCAGTGGTAGGGAAGGCCATTAGATACTTTTGTAGCCACTTTTGTTTGTTTCTATTTCACCTTTTTTTCTGTCTCGTTCTACTCAGGGAGTCGACCCGATTACCGCAGCCTTGGGTGGCCAAGTCCTGACGAATGCTTGAAACTACGCCGCGTGGAGCTGTCCACCGTGGCCAGTACGTGGCTTGCAGTGTCGGCGAAAAACATAGAGTAAGTGCAGAGTCCCCGACCTAGACTATCTCTTCTGTGGATGACCTGGTGAATGCCACCCTGTGTCTAAAATATTGGTCTTAAATAAACAAGGACCGGGTTAAATTATGTCAAACAACGAGGCGGGACCCCACAAGATTGGGAAGTGTCATATAGCTCATTTAGGCTATGTTTGTCAGCTTTAATGCAATGGAGCCTGCACACAGCACTACGAAGAGAATCCGGGACTGTTGGCAACTATGTTCTGCTGGATTTAATATAATTAGAATCTGACAAAACATACAGAGATGTACTGCAGAAAGAGACTTGCCTATAGAATCATATAGAAGAAGTTAAGAAAGGTTTTGAAAAGCACGTGACTGTCTTCCAGCAGGGGATCAAGTTGTGATTTTGTAGAATCTGCAAGGCACAGACTTGACGCTGTTAGACCAGGGAGACAAACACTCACAATCTCTTTTTTTTCCTGTTGATATCACAGTATTACAGAACATGTGGATTTCTCCACTCAGCTACAGGAGCCTGGGGTCGAGCCCCTCTGTAACGCTAACATGGCTGCCAGCATGCACACTCTTGATCACCTCTATGGGATCGCCAACCGTGCAGCCATTCACTACACTGGAGAAAGCCAGCTGAAAGAGGTAACCCCCCCCCCCCCCCCGCTCAGCTTACTGTAGTACCGCTGTGGGCTGGTGTGTTTGGTAGCTGAGGTTTGAAAGACGTAACCGCCGCTCAGCTTACTCCCGCTGTGGGTCAATGTGTTGGGTGTTTGGTGTCTTTGGCTTGGCTTACCTTCTCTCCCGCTGCGGCCCAGCAAGTTGGGGTCTCGCCTTGACATGCTCTGTGTTTTTTGCAGGTTTTACAGAATCTTGGAAAAGACAAATACCCTCCTCAGTCACTGGAGCAAGTGGGGACTCGAATAATGAAAGTCCTGGAGAAGGTGAGGGGCCTGGTGTACAATATCCCAGGATTCTGAATTATAAGTTAAAGGACGACTGTTGCCAAAAATGTACTCATGCTCCACTGAAAGCCTGCATCAACCGTAAATAGAAAGACTTTGATGAAGAATACAAATACCTGAACCCTCTTTGCTCCATATAACTCTAATCAGGGGGTGGACATGTTTAGAATCTTGGGTCAGATCTTCCTGGGTTGTAGAAAGCCACACCCCATGCAAACAATGTTACAGATTATAGATTGAGCTGTGTCCATCTTTGTGGGGTTTGTTCATTTACATTTGCTTCTTCTCACTAGAACCAAACATCCTGGGTTTTGTCCAGTATGGCCGCTCTATACTGGCGAGTGAAGGGACAAGGGAAGAAAGCCATTGACTGCCTGCGCCAGGCTCTGCACTATGCCCCCCATAATATGAAGGTAAACGACCATTATATGCACTCTTATTGCCAATAATGGAGGCGCTCGGGTCACTGGGCCGCAGCCAAAGTGGCACAGATTCCTTTTTATATTTGTCGGTGTTGGTAAGATCTGCAGGGAATCCAGTTCCATTTCAGTGAAGCTCCTGCAGGCTCGACACGTTGGGCTGAGATGAAGCACAAATGTGCGAAATGCGTCCAGCCTAGAGCCAGCAGTAACTTTCCTTGACTGAAATTAAATAAAGCACTTTCTGAAGCAGTTACCTGTTGGATCGTAAAAAGTTTATTTTTTCACAGAGGTTACAAATAAAAAGCTACCTTGTATACAATATAGAAACCTCTGCGGCATAGAACGAGGTTATGTGGCCAGTAAGGATGTTCCTGGTCCTCTGACTTGTGACGGCCAGAGCTGTCTTGATAAGCGATCAAGTCGCTGTCTCTGTTGCATTCTCTCTGACTGTCTAATTTCCAATCTCCCAGGACGTGCCTCTTATCAGTTTGGCCAACATCTTCCACAACGCCAAGCTCTGGAACGATGCCATCATAGTGGCCACGATGGCCGTGGAGATCGCACCCCACTTCGTTGTCAATCACTTCACTCTGGCCAATGTTCACGTCGCGATGGTGAGTCCGGTGTGCCATGTGTTTCCCCCAGTGTGCCATGTGTTTCCCCCAGTGTGCCATGTGTTTCCCCCCGGTGTGCCATGTGTTCCCCCCGGTGTGCCATGTGTTCCCCCCGGTGTGCCATGTGTTTCCCCCAGTGTGCCATGTGTTCCCCCGGTGTGCCATGTGTATCCCCCGGTGTGCCATGTGTTCCCCCCGGTGTGCCATGTGTTCCCCCCGGTGTGCCATGTGTTCCCCCCGGGGGCCATGTGTTCCCCCCGGGGCGCCATGTGTTTCCCCCAGTGTGCCATGTGTTTCCCCCAGTGTGCCATGTGTTTCCCCCAGTGTGCCATGTGTTTCCCCCAGTGTGCCATGTGTTTCCCCCGGTGTGCCATGTGTTTCCCCCGGTGTGCCATGTGTTTCCCCCGGTGTGCCATGTGTTCCCCCCGGTGTGCCATGTGTTCCCCCCGGGGGCCATGTGTTCCCCCCGGGGCGCCATGTGTTTCCCCCAGTGTGCCATGTGTTTCCCCCAGTGTGCCATGTGTTTCCCCCAGTGTGCCATGTGTTTCCCCCAGTGTGCCATGTGTTTCCCCCAGTGTGCCATGTGTTCCTCCCTGTTATAAAATGATGTTAATTTGGTAACTCTATTCTGTGCAGGAAAATATAAAGAGCTCAGCTAATACTCAATACAAACAAATATTTAATAGGTTGGTAGATGTCCTCACCTCACGGGGACACATAACAGAGGTCACCTTGCTTACCGCACAGGTTATTATTTACTAGACCATGAACTCTAGTGAGTTTGCTACTAAGCTGCAACTATTTAGACCAAAGGGGTTTTGGAAATGGGGAAATTCATCAAACTTGGCTCAATTAGCAACGTTTGCCATAATTTACTGTGAATAATCCCCATTGTTCATCCAACCATGCTAATTTAGCAGCAATTGGGAACATATGGTGTGGAGGCAGCCATCTTGGAATTGCAGCACACCCTCCTCCGTGGGTTAATCTGTTGCCAGCAGCCAATCAGAAGGCTTGCCAGCATTCCACTGTGCAAATGATGATGCAGTAGGCCCTCTGTGCTCAAGTAAAAATCCTAGCAAATAAGAGATTGTAATAAATCTTTGACTCAAATAAAAGTATGGGACAGATTTCAGAATAATCAACATAAAAAGCAGTATTTAAGCACAATGACGATGGAAACCATTTCTGACAAGTCCACTTTTACTTTTTGTTTATTAATTCACCTTCTGTCTTTTTTTTTTTCCTGCAGGAGGAGTTTGAAAAGGCAATGCAGTGGTACGAGTCCACCCTGAAACTCCAACCGGAATTTGCCCCTGCCAAGGACCGAATCCGCGCCATTCAGTGCCACCTACTCCTAAAAAAGGGGAGGCGTTCACCTTAGCAACGCCCATAGGGGGAGTGAATCCAACTCAATGCTGCTTATAATGTCACTAAACCGTTGCAAAATGGACCTGGATGAGTAAAAAGGGTGTAATTATTTTTTACTCGAGTCCAATTTTTAAAGGAATCTACGGAATGCTGAAATACACAGGTTACTTCTCTTCTGTACCAGCAAGTCCTAGTATGGGAGGTGGTGGGGGGGTCATTAATAAATTGTCCATGCTGCATAATGTTTTTATTTTTTTCGGTTGTTTTACTACATTGCAATCCAATGCCAATTTCCAAACCTTCCTTCCCCTCTGCGGTAAATACTGCATTGCTCCATCCAGTTTTTCCCATTGTATTATTTTTGGCACAGTCGTTCTTAGACTCGGGGTCCCTGGCATTACCTGGGTTATTGGCCCTTACATTGCAGAGAAATCTACAATGGGGGTGGGATGTGTATGTGTGTGGGGGAAGCAGATCTTCTGGTAACAAAGGGATTGAGGTTTTGAATCCTAGAAAAAAAATATAATAAATGAATACTGCCTTCGAAAGTGTAGTTTGTTTTAATGATTAACGCATATTGGAGGTTTTGCGGACCCCATTAGGTGATAAGAGGATTATGGGTATTCAGCTTGAACATTCCAATCCTTGCCTTGGCGAATGTTCCATCTTTACAGCCCTGTCCTAACACTGCTCTTTATGCATGTGCGCCATTGAACAATTATTATTATTTAGAAGTTGCACACTGTGCACTAGCTTCGATGATTTGCCAGTGTCGCCCCATGGTCTAATACCAATATAGGTGACTGAATGGGGGATTTCAAATAATAAATCTTACTGGGACAATTCTGAAAGCCGAAGCTTAGCGGAATGGGAGAATGTTTCCAAGTCGGCTACTTTGGCCTTTAAGTTTTTCAATTCTCATTTTCATGGATGAAGTCCCCCCGAGAGCAGAGGAGAGTCCCCATTGAAGGTGCACTTAATTCGAAAGATTTTTTGACTGTCTGGTTGCATCAAGATGAGAGATTACTATCTGGTCAATAATAGAAGACCCCCAGCACCTCTCTATCCTAAAACCTATGCACAGACACAAGCACACAATGGATGAATCCTACCATCCATAGACACTATACTGAGAGTGTGTATTCCTTACTCTTGGAGCTGGTTTGCAGCTAGGGTTGCACATGTATGTTAGAAGTTCCCCTGCAGAATGCATGTTATCTCGGAGCAGCCTCTTACTTTTCCAACGGTCTTTGGTTTCCCTCTGAACACCGATGAATTATACAATGCTCAGGAAAACACGGAAACATTAATTATGTCTTTCGAGAAAAAGAAAAATGGCCGACCATACAGCTGTATGCATGGAATTAGAAGTAGGAGGCGTAAATATAATCTATTAATGGTAATACAAGAACATGAGTGCAATTCAGAAAGTCACTGAGAGTGGTGGCTGCTTAAGGTACGAAAAACCAAACAGTGGGTAAAAAAAAATATTGGAGAGGGAATATAAAGGTGATTGCAGACAACTGGAACTTCCGATTTCGTACCAGTGGATCTGCAATAGATAGCGAAACATTTACTTTGCATATTCATTTATAAGAATATTCTGTCAACCCATCAATACGTGCTCTTCATGTTCCCCCCGGTGTGCCATTCATGTTAAACTGCTTTGGGAATTCAAGTTGTGAAATCAGTGGGGAGGGGAGGACATCTCATTTCTTTTACATTATTGTTGATCAAGTCAAGTAAGAAAACTTTATATAAATAAAAAAACTACTAGTACAATGGCATGTGATCTGAGCTGACAGAATGGATAGGTTGAGGGGAAATATATTATTTTACAGAAAGTGTAGTGGGTGCCTGGAGTCATCTTCCAGTGGAAGCAGCAAAGGCTAAGAATGTAAAGAAACTCAAGGTGGTTTGGTATATATACATATTATGGCTTTACCCAAGGGCAAATCATTCATGTTTGCACATCCGATGGGCCAATTGGTTCCTTCCATATCTAAAGCTGAAGGGAAAACATAATCACAGTTAACACTGTTTTACTTAAAGAGTTGTAGATCCATAGGAAAGGCTTCTAGCAGAGGTGGACCAGCAAATGCTCAAGATCCTGACTGTAGAGGACTAAACCATGGAAGAAATTAATTTTTTATTTATTTGAAGTTCATCTCTGATAATTGAATAGCAGAAATATTATCAGTCAGGAGCAGGTATATTGGGATTATTTACAAAAAAAACTCAATTATGGGGCAAGAGACTAAAACCGGCGCAATCAGGAGGATCGTTCCCTTTGGTTTTTTTGCTGATGGACTACTTTTCGAACTTTAGTCCAACCCTGACTTTTATAAATACCCCCACGTTATCCCTGCAGGAATTATATTCCAAACGGGTAAAATTTACAGATAACCGTGATGTGCCGTATTGCACTATGTGAAGTATTGGTGTTTGGGGTTTTGTAGACCCATCTAAGTGCCAAAAATGTATAACTGGTGCAGTATCATATTTTCACCAGCAGGTGGCAGTGATCTCCATGCAATCTGATCAGCTACTTTTTCTGCATTGTTGGTAAATTCTCTCCTATGTTGTTAAAAATAGACTGTGTGTTACATATCAAGCAGCCGAGCCTGACTATACCTTTACCCAGAGACTAACTTCTAGTCTTTCCAATAGGTTCAGCCAAATAATCGCTGAGCGCCTGGGATTAACGATTGGTGGGTAGAGGGGTCTTCATATAATGATCCAACTCTATCAAATATGTTCTCCTTGAATTCTGTATAATTGGGGTGCTCTATGCTTCAGTGGTCCACACCTAAAATGTTCAACTTGGCTAATACAGGAATGAAACCGCATTGGAAGCTTGCAAGAGGAGCAGGGCTTCCTAGTGTTCCACTAACCGTATTTATCAAGTTCTTTGTATTGGTTGTGCATTTATCATACAGGGTCAGTTGAACTCTCATACCTGGTGAAACTCACCAGGATTGTCCCTTTTATATTAAATCTGTCACTTCTCCCCTTCACAATCTGAATCATATTATATGTTCCCTGTAAGAGTCCCAGTGTTAAAAAAAACATTCTCTGTGGAGACAAAACTAATGTTTGTGTTTTTGATCAGCAAATTCTGGCTCACGAAATGAGATGAATTGGAAACAAATTCTAGAGTTTTGGCCAAAGAAAAGGAAGACGTAACATGCTATCCATGTCCTCAAGATCTGACATGTCAAAAAAAATCAAAAGATCTGATGATAACGCATTATTATGATCAATCTAGTTTCTATTAAGAAGAGGCGTGGAGTCTTGGTTAAAAAAAAATGCAGAAAAAATCTCCAAGACTTCAATTATTGGCGAGCTCTTCAGTAGCAAAAAAAAAAACTCCCAAAAAACTGTGACTTTTTTAAGTAATAAAGTGTTAATATTCTGCAATTTCGAAACAAAAAAAAAACAATGGTTGCCATTTTGGCTGTAGCCTTGCAGCCTAGAGCTTGACTGCAAGTTTTGGCCTTTTTGTTTTCTATGAAGCTTGAGACGCGGGCGGTTCTTACGTGCCGGCCGTTACGTGGGCAATGCAGCATGTGATAGGTTTTACAGTGCCGCATGGGACTAACTCTTGTGACTCCTTGTGCGCTGGCCCCCTGCTGTGCAGCAACTGGTTACCCTCACACTGAGCGTCACTGGACTATGGTCTTGTGTTGGCGTCAACTCTAGCTCTGTCTTGTGGCAGTGTCGGTATGTGATATACGAGCAAGAGTGGTCGCCGCCCAGTGCTTAGATGTTCTGGAACCTTTGCCTTTTAGAATCCCGCTCTCTGCTTGACGATCCAATGGGATCCAGCTTGTGGGAAATAATAGGATCAGTGGTTTTCCAACCGCTAGTAGATTGCGAAAGACCCTGGGAAAACCCACCGCTTTCCGCACATTCCACGGAGACTGAAAACTTATGAAAATATAAATCCTTTATTGCAACTTCGGCCAACATGGAATCAACACAAAGCCTCAATGTGGTGCTTAATCCTAGGCAACAATAGACCTCTCTTAAATACACCCACTCCCATTGTTACCATCGGGACAATACATATTCACATTTTTACCCAACTCATTGTCCTTTTCCCCTGGTTCCTAAGTCCCTCTTTATCAGAGACGGTTAACAACATTGTCCATGGTGGACATCTACTGGACTTTATGAGGCACACAGACCTTGCCATGGACACAGGTGCCCTTGTAACAACACTTTACCTATCACCCCAACCATGGTTACTGCTCCCTACCTCCACCTCTTGGACCACTAGCAGGATTCAACTTTTCTTTTTCCTGTCTTGATACCTGGATAACCTTCCGACAACCCTCATCCTTGTTTTTTGCTGGCTCCATCTTCTCCACCTCTAGATTCAATATCATGTTGTAACCTTTGCGCTGTCCATTCCATTGGCGATTGGCCGGGACAGAACACCGCTCCCCCCCCCCCCCCCAAAAAAAAAAGCTGGGTTCCCCATAATATTAATATTTAGCCCCACAATACAACGTTCTATATGAACAACCTTATATTATTATTTTTTTTCTTTCTACTTTTTGTTTTCTATGTAATAAAAAAATAAATAAAAAAAACATTTACCTTGGCAAAGTGGAGCTAGTCGTGGGAGAATGACAAGAGTTTGAAAACACTCATGTGAACATTCTGTTATTAGCTAAATTAATAAATAATGGGATCATGCTGTCGGAAATGAACATATCCTAAAAATAAAAACACATTGAATGAAAATAGTTACCACTGACAGTTTAAGGTTAATTACTCTAGCTTCAAAATATTTGTTTTAAAACCTCCTGCTTATGTTTTTTTTGGGGGGGGGGTTGTGTGTGTGTGCAAAAAATACATCAGTCAGAACATCAACACCAGGTCATTTGTTACCTCACACAGAAATGGCTTCCTCTGTTACCTTGCCTTGTTTATAATAATAATAATAATAATTCCAGTCTTTAACTCCTAGACATACACATCTGTCTGTCCAGATCATTAAATATGTGTATTCAGGGTGCAGGAGAGAATCATAATATTGACAAGTAGGTTGGTGTTAATCTGTTTGCATCCTAGTGATACTATCGATCTAGACATAGAAGTGTATTCGCCAAACACACACCTTCTTTCCATTCAAGCTCTCGGCGATTGTGTTATTGTGATTGTTTAGCAAGGAGAAGTTGCCCGTTGTTTGACTAGGTGTTCTGCCACGGACCTTCCTGTGTTTATTTTTCCACGGTTTCTTCCTAATGGTGACAATGGCAGTGCACGTTATCCATCTATTTTTAGTCTCACGTGACTGCAACATTCTTAAAAATAGCCTGCATGTCTGTAAAAAAGCCTATGCGGCCAGACAGATGTCAGGGCTGGAGATCCGTACTGAAACATGGTCTGTGTAAAATAAAAAATAAGAAGAATTTTTAAAAAGTGGGTTTCAAAATATTGCCAATTTTTTTTTTTTTTAGAGTTCTTGTTATTTGTGAAGTCGCGGTACATTCAGTAGAGGTATAAAATAATAAAAGGTTACAATAAATTGGACATATGATGAAACATCACGTGATATGATATAACATATATGTAAGTACAGACTAGAATTGTATAAATATGTATTGCCCTTGGGCATTAGCTTTCGTCCGAATTCCAAATCGCATTTCTCCCGTTGGAAGTGGGCTGGGGATGCCGAGGCATTACATTGTCTACATGTCATTGATTGAATCATCAGGTGATAAACACATAGGCCCGTATTATGTTCTTGATGCGGTGAGCACCCTAAGTCTACGGAATGTCATAAATACTGCCACAGACAGGGATGGATGTCCTTCTCCTCTTGCAAGCTTCCAGTTCTGTTTTACTCCTATAAGAACCAAGATGGACATTTTGGGTGTGTTGACCACTGAAGAGTTTCTTTGAGATGTCACTAGGCAGGAGGGATTACTGACTGTGAATAAAATGAGAATTGGAAGGAAAATGATGAATGTACTTTATCAGTCTTCCCAATGGTATCGGTGACGAGGGCTGACCATTACTAGAACTAGCTCCACCCACCATGCAGCTCTATATGCAAATTAGACACTATGGTGACAGTTCCTTAACATGGGGAGTTGCATAGTGTGATGTTAAAACAAAATAAAAGACCTTATTCATTAAAGGTGGAACTGACAAGGGAACTGCAAACTTAAGGCCAAGGCAGTCTACCATTCAGCTATACTTCAAACTCTGCCACGTTGGCTTTAATTTTACAGTTTCATGAATACTGCCCAAGACAATAATGAAATCAATGTGTTCTTCCTGATCTATACATTGAGCTAGCTCTTTATCCACACTGCAAATAATAGTATTATTATATTTACCTGACAGAAATCATGGAAGTGTAAAATACGTGTAGAAAGGTTAAAAAGCTGTACAGAGTGAACGAGAAGCCACAGAATATATCTGGCTTGACGACTCGGCTTTCCACAATTCAGTTAAAGGCTGGATCACCTAAACATTGTTTTTACTGACATTGTAGGACATAAAAAATGATTGAAAATGATCTATACATTGTATTAGCAAAACTGCCAGCAAATATCTAAATTAGGAGAAGTGTGCTTTAAATGTGTCTGTGGAGTCTGCGGCTTATGACATCACCTGTGGCACGGTATGCAAATGAACTGCTTTTCAATGGGAAATGTGTAATTTGCATATCAGGCCACAGGAGCACACTCCTAATTTAGGCATTTGTTTGCAGTTTTGCTAATACAATATATAGATTATTTTCAGTATTTTTTTTATCCTCTACATTCACAGTATAAACAATTTGTAGGGGACACATTCCCTTTCACCTGTGTTCCATCTTCTGTGAATGTTAGACGAATCCAGCTGGGAGTCTCCCTTGCCTCTGTATCAGATGGTGAGGGGCCGCTGTCCATGGTGCTGAAAAGAATTCAGTTACTGAACAGCATTGAGAAGAAATACACAGAGTCCCCATATTTATATCATGACTTTCTCGATGATAAAAGGGTCACTTCTATCACCAAAGAGCAATTGAGAAGAGAATTGCAGATGTTAAGGCCAAAGTAGCGGAAAAATGGAAAGATTTGGCCATAGAGCATCATGGGAAATAAAGTTCACAAGAGCTGGGGTGACCTGCCTACCCTTGGTATAGTGCTCTCTGCTCAGGGCTCTGGTGTGGCTGAGAGTTATTGTGCAGTTGTATAGTTAGTTGGATGAGAATTCTCTAAACCCAGTTATGTGTCATATCAGGTGAAGATTTAATTCTCAGTCTAGTATCAGACTGATCTCAGACCACACAATACTTCTATTACCCCCCCCCCCCCCCCCCCCCAACTGCAAAGGAAAAAGGGGGCTCAGAACCAATGCACAGCTGACATGTATAGGACAGGTTTGATCACATTCCTGTTAACCCTTTAGAATAACTTATTGATTACTCCCTGGCAGGATCCAAATACTTTGGAAATCAAAGGGTGTATTTATACATATATATAATATTAAATCATACTTACTGGATAATGTGTATGATTATTTTTGTACTTAACCCACTGCAGATTTTTTTTGCTAAATGTTCTCCATAGCTCCACTCCATCTCCCCCCCACACAGCCCCCAAAGTCCCTCCCTGTCTGGGTTGACGTTAGAAAAAATAACATCTCTCATTTCTAAAAATAGATGGAAGTCTTTACATCTCCCATAAATAACCTGACCAACCACCCCCCCCCCCCCCCCCACCCCCCAAAAAAAAATACCCACGACCCTTCATCTGATTAAACCTGTTGTTTTTCTTAATTGATATATTCTCTTATTTATGAATGTGCAGGCTGAGATTTATTAATGGATTTCAGCTTTGATTCCATCAATGGAGCAGGAATTGCATGCTTCAAGGAAGGATGGGGGGGGGGGGGGGTTTAAACATGAATCAAGAAGTTGATATTAAAAAAAAGAATAATGTAATGAGGTGCTCATCTTAACCTCTTCACTGCCAGGGAGGTGAATAAGGCGAGAGAGGGGTTAAGGGAAGGCAGTGAGGACCATTAATGTGCCATAGCCTGCAGAAGAAGACTTCTAGAATGAATAGTTTGAAGCTGAGAAGATGCTTTTACCTTAGATGACCCCAAACCATGTCTCACCAGCCCTAACTAGTGCACCCTAGTCATTAATATGCATGCAGTGCTGGGGCCATAAACTATCAATTGATCAATATCTACCTCTAATCTCCTGAGTCTTCCAATGTATCATAGACCCAAAAACAGAAAATGCTACACAAAAGATCCGCAGTCAACTGAAACAGGAGCTATTTTTAGAAGAAGGAGAGAAGAGGAGGGGGAGAGGGAGCTGGGATGAGGGGAGGGAGAGGGGAAAACAGAGAGAGAGAGAGGGGGACAAGAGAAATGGGGGGCTGAGGAGAGAGACAGACAGACAGGAGGGTGGGGTGACCATGGGTGCTGCATTTTGACTGTATCCCCCCCAGTCCTGATCATTCATTCCAGTGTGGGGGTCTGTCTATCTGTCTGTCTGCAGCAAGAGAAAGCTGGAGCAGAGCCCATTCCAGATCAGAGCTGGGATCCAGGCCGGAGTTTGCCTCTCCCAGCTGAATTAATTTGATACTATTTTTGAAAGTCAGTGTTTCTAAGGGAGACCTAATGACGCAATGACGTCAATGCAGGTCAATAGCACACTGGAAGGAGAGGAGGAGAGAGAGAGCAGGAGAGAGAGGGAGAGATAGCAGGAGAGAGAGGGAGAGCAAAAGAGAGAGCAGGAAAGAGAGAGGGAGAGACATGAAAGATAAGGGGAGACACATAGAAAGTCTAAAACATCAGAGAGACAGGCAGGAAAAGGAAATAAAATAAGAGACAGGCAGGGAAAGAGCCAAAGGGAATAAGAGACAGGCAGGGACTGAGCCAAAGGAAATAAGAGACAGTCAGGGACAGAGCCAAAGGAAATAAGAGACAGTCAGGGACAGAGCCAAAGGAAATAAGAGACAGTCAGGGACAGAGCCAAAGGGAATAAGAGACAGGCAGGGACTGAGCCAAAGGGAATAAGAGACAGGCAGGGACTGAGCCAAAGGAAATAAGAGACAGTCAGGGACAGAGCCAAAGGGAATAAGAGACAGGCAGGGACAGAGCCAAAGGGAATAAGAGACAGGCAGGGACTGAGCCAAAGGAAATAAGAGATAGGCAGGGACTGAGCCAAAGGAAATAAGAGACAGTCAGGGACAGAGCCAAAGGGAATAAGAGACAGGCAGGGACTGAGCCAAAGGAAATAAGAGATAGGCAGGGACTGAGCCAAAGGAAATAAGAGACAGTCAGGGACAGAGCCAAAGGGAATAAGAGACAGGCAGGGACAGAGCCAAAGGGAATAAGAGACAGACAGGGACAGAGCCAAACGAAAAAAGAGACAGTCAGGGACAGAGCCAAAGGAAATAAGAGACAGGCAGGAAAAGGAAATAAAATAAGAGACAGGCAGGGACAGAGCCAAAGGAAATAAGAGACAGGCAGGGACAGAGCCAAAGGAAATAAGAGACAGTCAGGGACAGAGCCAAAGGAAATAAGAGACAGGCAGGGACAGAGCCAAAGGGAATAAGAGACAGGCAGGGACAGAGCCAAAGGAAATACAAGACAGTCAGGGACAGAGCCAAAGGAAATAAGAGACAGGCAGGGACAGAGCCAAAGGAAATAAGAGACAGGCAGGGACAGAGCCAAAGGGAATAAGAGACAGTCAGGGACAGAGCCAAAGGAAATAAGAGACAGTCAGGGACAGAGCCATAGGAAATAAGAGACAGGCAGGGACAGAGCCAAAGGAAATAAGAGACAGTCAGGGACAGAGCCAAAGGAAATAAGTGACAGGCAGGGACAGAGCCAAAGGAAATAAGAGACAGTCAGGGACAGAGCCATAGGAAATAAGAGACAGTCAGGGACAGAGCCAAAGGAAATAAGAGACAGGCAGGGACAGAGCCAAAGGGAATAAGAGACAGGCAGGGACAGAGCCAAAGGGAATAAGAGACAGGCAGGGACAGAGCCCAAGGGAATAAGAGACAGGCAGGGACAGAGCCAAAGGGAATAAGAGACAGGCAGGGACAGAGCCAAACGAAAAAAGAGACAGGCAGGGACAGAGCCAAAGGAAATATGAGACAGGCAGGGACAGAGCCAAAGGAAATAAGAGACAGGCAGGGACAGAGCCAAACGAAAAAAGAGACAGGCAGGGACAGAGCCAAAGGAAATAAGAGACAGGCAGGGACAGAGCCAAACGAAAAAAGAGACAGGCAGGGACAGAGCCAAAGGAAATAAGAGACAGGCAGGGACAGAGCCAAACGAAAAAAGAGACAGGCAGGGACAGAGCCAAAGGAAATAAGAGACAGGCAGGGACAGAGCCAAAGGAAATAAGAGACAGGCAGGGACAGAGCCAAACGAAAAAAGAGACAGGCAGGGACAGAGCCAAAGGAAATAAGAGACAGGCAGGGACAGAGCCAAAGGGAATAAGAGACAGGCAGGGACAGAGCCAAAGGGAATAAGAGACAGGCAGAGATAGAGCCAAAGGAAATAAGAGACAGGCAGGGACAGAGCCAAAGGAAATAAGAGACAGGCAGGGACAAAGCCAAAGGAAATAAGACACAGGCAGGGACAGAGCCAAAGGAAATAAAAGACAGGCAGGGACAGAGCCAAAGGAAAAAAGAGACAGGCAGGGACAGAGCCAAAGGGAATAAGAGACAGGCAGGGACAGAGCCAAAGGAAATAAGAGACAGGCAGGGACAGAGCCAAAGGAAATAAGAGACAGGCAGGGACAGAGCCAAAGGAAATAAGAGACAGGCAGGGACAGAGCCAAAGGAAATAAGAGACAGGCAGGGACAGAGCCAAAGGGAATAAGAGACAGGCAGGGACAGAGCCAAAGGAAATAAGAGACAGGCAGGGACAGAGCCAAAGGAAATAAGGGACAGTCGGGGACAGAGCCAAAGGAAATAAGAGACAGGCAGGGACAGAGCCAAAGGAAATAAGAGACAGGCAGGGACAGAGCCAAAGGAAATAAGAGACAGGCAGGGACAGAGCCAAAGGGAATAAGAGACAGGCAGGGACAGAGCCAAAGGAAATAAGAGACAGGCAGGGACAGAGCCAAAGGAAATAAGAGACAGGCAGGGACAGAGCCAAAGGAAATAAGAGACAGGCAGGGACAGAGCCAAAGGGAATAAGAGACAGGCAGGGACAGAGCCAAAGGAAATAAGAGACAGGCAGGGACAGAGCCAAAGGAAATAATGGACAGTCGGGGACAGAGCCAAAGGAAATAAGAGACAGGCAGGGACAGAGCCAAAGGAAATAAGAGACAGGTAGGGACAGAGCCAAAGGAAATAAGAGACAGGCAGGGACAGAGCCAAAGGGAATAAGAGACAGGCAGGGACAGAGCCAAAGGAAATAAGAGACAGTCAGGGACAGAGCCAAAGGGAATAAGAGACAGGCAGGGACAGAGCCAAAGGGAATAAGAGACAGGCAGGGACAGAGCCAAAGGGAATAAGAGACAGGCAGGGACAGAGCCAAAGGGAATAAGAGACAGGCAGGGACAGAGCCATAGGAAATAAGAGACATTCAGGGACAGAGCCAAAGGAAATAAGAGACAGGCAGCGACAGAGCCAAAGGGAATAAGAGACAGGCAGCGACAGAGCCAAAGGAAATAAGAGACAGGCAGGGACAGAGCCAAAGGAAATAAGAGACAGGCAGCGACAGAGCCAAAGGAAATAAGAGACAGGCAGGGACAGAGCCATAGGAAATAAGAGACAGGTAGGGACAGAGCCATAGGAAATAAGAGACAGTCAGGGACAGACCCAAAGGAAATAAGGGACAGGCAGGGACAGAGCCAAAGGGAATAAGAGACAGGCAGGGACAGAGCCATAGGAAATAAGAGACAGGCAGGGACAGAGCCAAAGGGAATAAGAGACAGGCAGGGACAGAGCCATAGGAAATAAGAGACAGGCAGGGACAGAGCCAAAGGAAATAAGAGACAGGCAGGGACAGAGCCAAAGGAAATAAGAGACAGGCAGGGACAGAGCCAAAGAAAATAAAAGACAGGCAGGGACAGAGCCAAAGGGAATAATAGACAGGCAGGGACAGAGCCATAGGAAATAAGAGACAGGCAGGGACAGAGCCAAAGGAAATAAGAGACAAGCAGGGACAGAGCCAAAGGAAATAAGAGACAGGCAGGGACAGAGCCATAGGAAATAAGAGACAGTCAGGGACAGAGCCAAAGGAAATAAGAGACAGTCAGGGACAGAGCCAAAGGAAATAAGAGACAGGCAGGGACAGAGCCAAAGGAAATAAGAGACAGGCAGGGACAGAGCCAAAGGAAATAAGAGACAGTCAGGGACAGAGCCAAAGGAAATAAGGGACAGTCAGGGACAGAGCCAAAGGAAATAAGGGACAGGCAGGGACAGAGCCAAAGGGAATAAGAGACAGGCAGGGACAGAGCCATAGGAAATAAGAGACAGTCAGGGACAGAGCCAAAGGAAATAAGAGACAGGCAGGGACAGAGCCAAAGGGAATAAGAGACAGGCAGGGACAGAGCCATAGGAAATAAGAGACAGTCAGGGACAGAGCCAAAGGAAATAAGATACAGTCAGGGACAGAGCCAAAGGAAATAAGGGACAGGCAGGGACAGAGCCAAAGGAAATAAGAGACAGTCAGGGACAGAGCCAAAGGGAATAAGAGACAGGCAGGGACAGAGCCAAAGGAAATAAGAGACAGACAGGGACTGAGCCAAAGGAAACAAGAGACATGCAGGGACAGAGCCAAAGGAAATAAGAGACAGGCAGGGACTGAGCCAAAGGAAATAAGGGACAGTCAGGGACAGAGCCAAAGGAAATAAAATAAGAGACAGGCAGAGATAGAGCCAAAGGAAGGAAAAAGGGAGACTGGCAGGGACAGAGGCAAAGAAAGAGAGAGAACATTTTATGGAAAACGGGAGGGGAGAGATATTCTAAAAGTGACCGTTTTAACCAGAGGTACAATAAAGGTTTCCAAATGTGCTGCTCCCATATACTTCCAAAATAATATCTCCCAACCATACCCCAATATATAGATTAATGGGGCAGTGATATCAGAGGAGACAGAAGTATGGAGTTGGGAAGAAGCGACATTGAACCTACAAGAAACCAAAAGCCAACCTACATATTGGCTGAACTCTAGAAGACTCAAATTACATAACATTGCACCAAATATACAAGAGCTTTACTGGAGCTCCCTCTAGAATATTCGAACCAGATATGTTTCTGAGCAGAAGAACAGTGTTAGACCTGGGTGTGTTCTAGAGTGAGAGAACATAGAGATAGATGTGTTCTCAGGTCTGTCTGGTGCAGTAGGACAGAGATCCAGTCAGAACATATTCTGCCTGGACCCCATGGGTTCCCGTTCTGGATTTTAGCAAGTTTGAACCTGCTATGTACTAAACTGCAGGAGAGAGATACAGGCTTTGGGTGAATGTATTTCTTAGAGAACAGAGCTGGGGTCAGTTGTGTTCATGACCTACAGGATAGAGATACTACTACATGGACGATGAATCAGCCGAGTTCCACAGCTATCTGAGAGGGTTTCATTCCAGATGAGTTCCTGCTGCCTTCACTTTTAAGGCAAACTTTTCCAAACCTGGAGGACAGAGCTTGGCAAGAATCCAGATGGGGTTCCAGCATTAGAACACACTGTTGAGTTCTCTGGGTTCTTGACTGGAAGGGGGGAGTTAAGTCAAATTTGTTGAGTTCTGAATTATAGAAGAATGTATGACTACAATTACTAAATGAGTTGATTTAAGAAAGATCAACACAATGAAGAAAGAAGGGATCTGTAACTAATTGAAGCTCTGGGTTCTAGGTATTACAACTTTTTTCTGCTCTATCCTCTCTTCTTTGTGACTTTCTTGGTCTGTTAGGATGATTTCCTCTCACACTCAGATGGGGCTATTCACTAAAACTTAATTGACAAATGAACTGCAAAAAAAAAAAAAAAACTGGAAAACAACCCCCCAGCTTGCCACGTCTTTCAAGTTCAGCCTTTGCAGTTCACTTGTCAGTTCCGTCGTATTGATTACCCCCCAGTGTCTCACTCTCTCTTCCTCTCTCATTCACAGTTAGGGTGATGTACACAGAAATGCTAGACAGCGCACTGCAGTGTATATGTGAGTCTCCTCCAGCCCTAATACATCACACACATGTCCTCACATACCCTGTCACAGCGCCATGCACACAATAGTCTCCAGTGCCATAAAGTGCTCGGCGATGGGACAGGGCTATTTATAGAAACCCAAAATAAACTCCGCTATTTCATTAAGTTGTAGGACTTGAAAGCTCTGATTAGGCACTTGGGGGTCTGCAAGGGGAATGGGGGAGTTTGTTTTTTTATTCTCTACTCTGTTCTTCTTTTCTCACTCATTACTTCCCTGTGCACCCTTTCTCCTTCTCT